>OX101746.1:18750387-19216671 GCA_944452665.1 Stenoptilia bipunctidactyla
CTTAGCTGTGTTAAACAGCGTGGCAAAAAATTCTTTGGGGACAGCTGTGGCAAGGTTCAGAATCAATCAACAATACCAAGGCAAAACAAATTGAAGGAGGGAATAAGTGCATGTGAACAATTGTTGTTAACAAAGTCATTGTAAAAATCTCCATTATTAATGACCATGCATTATGTCAGATAAAAAACAAACTAAGGCCACATGCACGTATGAGGCTATGTTAATTCAAAGCAATATAGGCAGTGTGTTAATTTAATTGCTGTAAACTGGCAAGCGGAAATAATAAATTGTTTTCATACAAAAATTTACACGTAATTCCATCTTAATCTATATTTTCAAACTATATAATTGATTTAACTTATTTACAGTTCAGTAATATCTTTTCACATTAATTTTTATATCATTATTTAGTTGAATACTTATGTATAAATACCAAGTTCATTAATCATTTTAGTATAATATTAAAATTTGGTTAGATACCTAGACCTAGATAGAAAAAGTATACTTTTTCCATCTAAATTTGAAAGGCAAATTAATGAATCCATTCAGCCTTTAAGAATATAATCTTACTATTTCACCATAGGTAATTGACAGATACGGAACGTTCTGTTGATAGGGATTGCCGCTATTGGATCGTACGTTGAATCGATGTACATGAGCGGTCATCTTGAAATCAATATTCTGAACACAATTTTTCACAAACCCATTCACAAAAGAATTTGATTCGTTAAATCAATCGCATTAAAGAGAGATAAATTTTTATATTGGCAACGTCAGTAAGATTGTCAATTTTATTGACATTATTCTGAAAGCGTTTTCACTATACCATTAAACTGAGATAAAAGTAGTTTGGTGTCAAAAAAAAAAACGATACCACCAACACAACAACAACTATTAATGTAACGTTAAAATTTTAGAATATTTTATTTAGTGATAATTTGTGACACTATTATAAGCGTTTTGTTGGTATTTATCTTTTATGCGTGCATAAATAACGTTGAGAGAAACTTATTGTTGTAAAGTTTAATTTAAAGGTTACGCAAAGCATGAACTAAATAAAGGCCTATACAAGCTAACTGAGAACCTTTTATGGACATAAATATGTCCACGCAAAAAAAACCTTGAAAAAGTATACAAGAGCTATGCAGTTAGAAGTAGTACTTACTGTTACTGCTTTGCAGTAAATAGCCACGCCAATAAAAGACTCTAAGGGCTACGCAGTCATAGTACTGTTACTGTTTTAAAGTAAATAAAAGTATGACACGCAAATAAAAGTATGTAACACTAATATGAAATGAATATATACGATAATAAATATTACACATAATTATAACATCACATATATATTAAAATATCAAAAACGTATTTACGTACACTGAATAAAATACCTCTATGGTAATATATTGTAATTGTAAATATAAGTACAAAGGTTAAATTCCATTCAATTGCAAATATTAGGTATGTATTTTGTACAAGGTATCATTAAATTGGAAAACCAAGGTTCAAAGGAACCTCCATTAAATTAGAAATACTTGGTACAAAGGTACCCTAATTTGAAATATTTGGTACAAAGGTACCTCCATTAACTTGGGAATAACTACTTGTGTACAGAGGTACCTCCATAAAAAATGAAAGTAATTGATATAAATATATATAAAAAAAGAAATATTAATATCATAAGTACCTTAAACAAACTCTTACCTACTACAATAAATAGAGAAATAAGTAGGCATGAAATTGAAAACTGTATTTTGTCAAAAATTGGCAAACGATAAAGCTACTATAATGAATATAAAGCAAATATAAAATGAAAAAATATATGTACTTACTTATTATTATACTGAAGAAAAACATCAGTAACATACAATAGAACATAAACATGGAACTAAAAACTATTTTGAAAATTGGGACTGTGGTGAGAACTTGCTAAATTTTAATGTTAAAGAAATTAATTTAAAAAAAAGACACTTCTGAATGAAAAAATGGAGATAAACAGCAAGAAAAAAAATGCAAAGAATCTGGAGAAAAGAGAAGAAGGGAAATCCAACAATAATCTAATAACATCATAAATACCTATTCAATGGAACATTGTAAAAATATAATCAGTAAAAATATAGATATACAGTAAAAATATAAATGAGAAGAATATGAAGACAATAAAGGAAGAACACAATCATAATCCCACCGTGCACACTTGTAAGGATGTAAACGGTCGTGATATTAGTGTTTGGATGAAACTAGAAAAGAATATCAGCAATGTAGTCCATTTAAAGAAAGTGAACGATTCGTGGACTGTGGTTAATCAGGATATGAATAAAATATTCCGAAGAAAATGATGTTCAAGCATAAGTACTCTGTTGACTGATATTATATGGAAGATAAAACTCCTTGGCTATAAACTGTTGTAATATACTTTTAAAAGATGATTGCTGTTGAGTTTCTTGCCACTTCTTCTCAACAGATCGACTTTCCGAAGTGGTGGTAGATTCAGTTCAATTGTAAATTCAATTCCTAGTTGCTTAATATGTAAAAAAAAATTGTGTGGTTAACAAATCAATTTTTGTTTGCAAATAAGAGATGTAATATGCAATTAAATGGTTCTACATCGGGGAGTGGTGGCAACACCGGGAGGGGCGCGCGGTGTCTTGTATTCCGCTCGTCACTCCATACGGGGCTGCTAACGCTACCGGTCGTGGACATACAAGTCAAAATAATATTGTTTTATTTGTGTGCACAATACCTAAAATAGTGGACGTTACAGTAATAAAGTGGTAAATAAAAAAAATAAAGTTTAAAAAGCCGACTACTAAAACATGGATCTTAAAAGTTCGAAACATGAAAATACTAACTCTACGCAATGTAATATTAGGTCCTTACATACGAAATTGGTGTTTTTTCGTACTGACCACTTTAATCTCAAATATCTCATCTTTGGTTTAGAATTCCAAATTCAAATTTATACAGCTATTTACTCATCAATTTGTGTCTCGAAAACCGTATTTCTTTTGTTTTTTTTTTCATTTGGTTTTTTCCTCTGCGTCATTGAGTTTACAAAATGTAAAATTTAAAATTTCGCGTTATTTACGAATATGAGTTGCGCCGTAGCACCAGTGCTGCAGAAACGGCTCGGCAGTGGTGTCGCTAGAGAAAGCACAGTGTTTTTGGTTCCAAAGTTTTCGTTCTGGAAATTTCAACCTACAGAACAATCCCCGTGGACGGCCGGAGACCAAAGTTGAGTATGAGAATTGAAGGCTATTGTGGAAGCGGATCCATCGCAAACTACGTCCGAGTTAGCTGCAGGTTGCGGTGTTAGTGATAAAACTGTTTTAATCCACTTGAAACAAATTGGGAAGATAAGAAAGCTCGAAAGGTGGGTACCTCATGAATTGAGTGAATCAACCGACAAACGCGCGTCGACTGCTGCGTTACATTACTAAACTGGCACAATAATGAAGGGGTTTTAAATCGAATCACTACCTGTGATGAAAAGTGGATACTCTATGACAATAGGAAGCGCAGATTGCAATGGCTGAACTCCGGTGAACCTTCCAAATTCTGCCCCAAGAGAAAATTAACTAGAAAAGAGTTATTGGTCAGCGTTTGGTGGACTAGTGCCGGTGTGGTGCACTACAGCTTCCTTTAATCTGGCCAGACGATTGAGGCCACTGCTGCTTCTGGACAACGCAAGACCACACACTACAGAACAGACTGCTACCAAATTAAAGGAGCTTCAATTGGAATGTTTAAGACATCCACCGGACCTTGCTCGAACAGACTACCATTTTTTTTTAGAAATTTGGATAACTTTTTGCAGGGGAAAAAATTTAACTCCTATGAAGCAGTCCAAACCGCCTTCAAAGATTTTATTGATTCCCGTCCTAATGTTTTTTTTTAGAAAAGGCATAAATGAGCTACCCATGAGATGGCAGAAGTGCATAAATAGCAATGGGTCGTACTTTGATTAAATAAATATATTATATTAAAAAAATAAACGTCTTTTATTCCTCCCATACAAAACGCCAATTTCATATGTAAGGACCAATATTTATGTTTTACGTTATTATACGGCTACCCCAGTCGTGATCGTATGCCACTTTGATTTTATTTTATTATTACAATGAGTCTGTTTTGCCATAATAGGTGGCTATCCTTTTGACATATCTCTATCAATAGGTATGACGTAAAAACATAAATATTTCAGAGTAGACTATTTTCTTGTTTCGAACTTTTGAGAGCGTGTTTTTAGTAGCCGGGTTTTAGTTCTTAAACTTTTTTTTAACTTAATTTGGAGAAATAGTGTTTAAATACTTGAAATGTCCTAAATAAGTTCTTTTATTTGATACCCTACACGAAACCGTCAAGAGTATTTTGAAATTCTTTAATATAATTATTATTTCACTTGTTTTAGTGTTATAATGTTTACATATTTCAGCTGGGGTAACAAACTCTTTCATTTGACACCCCACACGGTGCTGTAATCAATTTAACGAAACCTTATGTAACCTATAACCATCGGACAATAAAGAACCTTCTAACAACACCTCATTTGTCCAATTATGATTACTAGTTTAGAAGTTCTGAGGGAACAGATGAACATCCATACCCACATACATACATATAGGTCAAAAACATTACCCTACTTTTTGCTTCGCCGTAGTTAGGTATTAAATAGCATGGTTCCTAAGAACAGATGCTCCTGGGAAATTTGCACATAGTTACTGACCGATCTAATCGTTACATCCTGTATAGCAGTGGAATTAATATTCTAAGCCACAGTCACGTCTACTGAGATGTGTACATTTTCATCGAACTATTAACTTTGTTACAGCCGAATAAGTTGCGAATAGACATGTGCACCGATGACAAAATCGTCGGCGGCGGCGTCGAACTAATATCTGATCGACGACGGTGGCGTTAATGGCGGCGTGATCGGCGTCGCCTTTCGTGGGTTAAATCACTCAATGAAAACATAAAAATAATTAGTTTACTGTTCAAAGTTTGGTGTTTTTTTACAATTTTTGTGATTGTCGTGTATGAAAATGATTTGACATGGATAAATTGACATGGTTCCAGTTAAGAGGGATCTTGTCACCTTTATAGTGAGTCAGGCAGCCAAAAAAACACGTACACATTGAGTAGGTACTAGTTGCCTGTGTAGGTAGGTACTTACTTATATTCCCTTTAGCCAAGGTTTATAAATATAGGAACGATGAGTCGGTCTTTCCAATATTGTAAGATCTTTATGTCGTCGCTTGTAAAACATTCACGTAATCCGCAACAAACAAAGTGAAAACGCTCAGTCTCGATGGAATCATCGCAGTAGTCTTCAGCAAGTTGTCTACTGGTAGCTCCGTATATTAAAAAGAGCTGTAATATTCGAGAGGGTGAAGAATATTCTGTTTGAGTAGAGATTGTTTCTATTGCGGGACAAACAGACATTTCTTAACGACGCAACGTGTGTAGCTCGCCGGAAATACGCGATTCATTCATGTAAATCTAAATATTTGGCGACTTCACCAAAATCCTGAAATGTGCAGTCTAGTATTCGCGCCGCGCCGTTTACGCCGTTTTTATTGACCGGTCAGCGGCGTGAAGACTATATCGGCGGCGGCAGTCACCACAGCGCGGCGCACACGTCTAGTTGCAAAGTGTATACATTTTGTTAGACGTGATTGTACACCTTGAAAATAAATTTTAGTAAGTAGTTTTAGTTATTTTCAATTATTATGTAGTAACAGTTATTTTTACCTGACTGCGGCACGTTAAGGAGGGTTATGTTTTCAAAGCGTATGTATGTCTGTTCCTTGTTCCCTGATTTCTACTAAACGGAATGGATTTGAACAAATGAGGTAGGTAATAAAAGTTTCGTATCAACAACTGCGCAAGTAATATATGCTATATGAAATTCCAAGATGGCGCCTGTAAGGTGGGACAATTTCATATTTTTACTTGAAGCAAAACCCCTCCTGCAGCTACAAGTTCTTTAAATAAATATTGTTAAAAAGCTCTTATAGCATTATTGCTTGTTTTGTTCTTTTTAGTTGAAACTTACTGTATTCAGAAATCTGCTTTTTTAGTTTTTGTAATAACTTCTTTTTAAATATTAATAGGTAATTATTAGTTTAAGAATTAGTTTAGAATAGTTACGTAGTTTACCAAAACCAACTGATTTTCTCGTATTGATAGGCTCACCTCCTCAATCCTCATGTTGACACATCCGGACAGCATGAGTAGCCTCTTCTCAGCTCCGGCGTTGGTCTCCACCTCGTTGAATCCGGACTCGTTGCCTCCTTCCAAATACCTGATGGCTGCAGAAATACAAAGTCTGGGCTTAAAAGGGTATCTAAAGACACGCAATTGTGACAGGATACTAAATATAATAAAATCCCCAGACAATCACACCAACTACATGGCCCCAAACTAAGCAGAGCTTGTGATATGGGATGATATGGGATACCATGTAGCGAACTAGGGGGAACCTAGAATAAAAATACTTTACAGATAAACGCCCAGACCCGGACCAATATTTTTTTCGATCCAGACATACCTCTTTCGCTTTTTCCACGTTCATCAATCTTTTCATATATGATCGCTCTTTATTGTACACCATAGATATGTAATTGTTTTTTATAGTGCATCATTAGAAGACGTTTTAAATTTTATTGGACTTATCGTTTGTTACAGAACACCGTCAATGAGGAATTTCTTCTTCATATAACATTTATTTATTAATACTTTATTATACACCACAGAACAAAAACATACAACTATTAAAATACAAAAGAGATTGCCGGAACACTTCTCCGCAGGAGCGGTAGTATTCGATTGCTGATTACACAGGGTCACTTTTGAAATTCCAGGACCTGATAGTTTGAGATCATTCATACATGAAGAGAAAAAATGTAATAAAAAAGAAATACTAATTATTTACTGAGTAAACTGAACTGAAAGTTAGAGAATTGATTACGCAACGTATGGTTACGCTAGCGTTGGCAGCAATCCGCGCGCCAGGTCACGTGCCGCGATTAAATAGTAAGGTAGGAGCATTTATTTATAAGGAATTCTAGTGAAAAATGAAGTACCTACTTTAATTACATAATTATGATCAGAATTGAGTACAGAGTGCTCTCCTTCAGCATGTAAAATTTGTCACCAGTCATAAATAAATAAAAAAATGTGTTAAATGGACACGAACCTGGGACCTCTCGTTTGCACTGCAATGTTTAATAATATTTTAAAGTTTTTGCATTTAAAATGCTTAATTACTCTTAAATAAATGAAAAAATGTGCTGAATAAAAATCACTTGACTAGGGTGATTTTTATTTAATATTATTAAAACATTGCAATCCTTCACTTTAACTGGGATTCACAATTTTCTGTAAAGAAATTGGTCTCGGGTGGTCTTAGCTGCAAAGCTATACCATTAGATGGAGCTACGTTAGCAATGCGTAAAAACTAAAATGTGTTAAGTAATTTCGAGGCGTACCGCCAGGCCCCGGTAGCTCAGTGGGAGAGCTCTCGTCCGGCAAACGAGAGGACCCAGGTTCGTGTCCTGGTCGGGTGATTTTTATAAATTAAGCATTTTGAAATATTATTGTCACCAGTAACCCTGTACATGAAGGGTAGTGGCGGTCTTATCTATTACTAAGCGAGAGTCACTTGGATGTGTCACCTTACTAATAAGTAACATTCTCGTCTAGGGGCAATCTAACTGTTAATGGTCTGATATATCTCTAAGCCTCAGCTAGTGATGTCATGCAAACTGGCGGGACAGTAACAAATTTGAGATTTGATTTTGAAATAAGAATACTTATTCAAAAGTTATACTTCCATGCTGGACCGGGAGCAAAGGAAAAACATAGAATGTGCCAGCTCCTTCTCTTCCCGAGCAAACTGTAAAAGTCAGTTTAGGGACAGAGGTTTTATTGGAGATTTTTTTGTGGGCAATAGGCTGACCCCCTGTCACTGCAGTCTCTATCCACCATTATAATACCTCTAAATCTGTCGAACGTGTCGTCAGATGGCTTTGTAGCCTCTGGTGTTCTGCCTACTCCATGAGCGATATAGGCGTGATGTTATGTATGTATGTATGTATAAGAATACTTACTGGATCTTTTTTCAATATACTTCTGTCGTTATGAAAAATATGTCGTGCAAAGTTTTCAACACCGTAATTTCACCATGTACTTAACTTAAAAACCAAAAAGTTTCTTTAACTCCAATTTCTGTTTAAAAAATCCCATCTTACGAATATCTAATATATAAAATTCTCGTGTCACAGTTTTCGTTGCCATACTCCTCCGAAACGGCTTGACCGATTTTGATGAAATTTTTTGTGCTTATCCGGTATCTATGAGAATCGGCTAACATCTATTTTTTTTTATTTATATGGCAAAACAACGTTTGCCGGGTCAGCTAGTCTAATATATAAAATTCTCGTGTCACAGTTTTCGTTGCCATACTCCTCCGAAACGGCTTGACCGATTTTGATGAATTTTCTTGTGCTTATCCGGTATCTATGAGAATCGGCCAACATCATTTTTTTTTATTTATATGGAAAAACAACGTTTGCCGGGTCAGCTAGTCTAATATATAAAATTCTCGTGTCACAGTTTTCGTTGCCATACTCCTCCGAAACGGCTTGACCGATTTTGATGAATTTTCTTGTGCTTATCCGGTATCTATGAGAATCGGCCAACATCTATTTTTTTTATTTATATGGCAAAACAACGTTTGCCGGGTCAGCTAGTCTAATATATAAAATTCTCGTGTCACAGTTTTCGTTGCCATACTCCTCCGAAACGGCTTGACCGATTTTGATGAAATTTTTTGTGCTTATCCGGTATCTATGAGAATCGGCCAACATCATTTTTTTTTTATTTATATGGAAAAACAACGTTTGCCCGGTCAGCTAGTCTAATATATAAAATTCTCGTGTCACAGTTTTCGTTGCCATACTCCTCCGAAACGGCTTGACCGATTTTGATGAAATTTTTTGTGCTTATCCGGTATCTATGAGAATCGGCCAACATCATTTTTTTTTATTTATATGGAAAAACAACGTTTGCCGGGTCAGCTAGTCTAATATATAAAATTCTCGTGTCACAGTTTTCGTTGCCATACTCCTCCGAAACGGCTTGACCGATTTTGATGAATTTTTTTTTCTTATCCGGTATCTATGAGAATCGGCCAACATCTATTTTTTTTTTGTTATATGGCAAAACAACGTTTGCCGGGTCAGCTAGTCCAATATATAAAATTCTCGTGTCACAGTTTTCGTTGCCATACTCCTCCGAAACGGCTTGACCGATTTTGATGAAATTTTTTGTGCTTATCCGGTATCTATGAGAATCGGCCAACATCTATTTTTTTTTTGTTATATGGCAAAACAACGTTTGCCGGGTCAGCTAGTCCAATATATAAAATTCTCGTGTCACAGTTTTCGTTGCCATACTCCTCCGAAACGGCTTGACCGATTTTGATGAAATTTTTTGTGCTTATCCGGTATCTACGAGAATCGGCCAACATCTATTTTTTTTTATTTATATGGAAAAACAACGTTTGCCGGGTCAGCTAGTTGTATTATAAATGCGAATGTTTGGGTGTATGGATGTTTGTTCCTCAATCACGGCAAAACGACCCAACGGATTTTAATGAAAGGCATAGTGATAGAGTAAAACCTGGAATAGTACATTGGCTACTTTTTATCCCGAAATTCCCTCAGGAATCAAAATTCGCAACAGCTAGTACTTAATAACGAACATACCAGGCTGGAAGTACTGCAGGAACTGGCTGGACTCGTGTCCTTGCACCTCTCTATGATGAACAGCCTTCCCTCCGAGCTGGTCATCCAGGGTCACCGTCCAGATGGCCGCGGAGCCCTGCTTGTCCTGTGTGCTCTTAGATCCAAGCCAGAAGTGAGCGTCATAGTGGAGTGTGGAGTTGTTGCCGCCTGTAGTCTGAAATAAAATAAGGAGGATTTACATACATACAAACATAACTTCACGCCTGTATCCCTTATGGGATACAGAGGCAATAAAACCATCTGGTGTCACGTATGACAAAGGACATCATTCAGATTCCATATAGTCTCAGGCCGTCGTTGAGACAAAATTCTCATATATCTTATATCTTTATGTGATGTTGTTTTTATTGTAGTTTAACGTGTTCTTATTAAGTTTTAACCATTGTGATATTGAAATGGCTCATATTTTACGTGTGAAAAAATATTGAAAATTCGGAAAGCTGCCATGCCCAGATATATCATGAACGTTTCTATAATCTGTCAGTCAGGCACAAACGAGCAAAATCAGTGTAGGTATGGTGCTTGTTATAAAAAAAGATCGATATTTTAAATCGATTCGGAACGCAAACTAATAAATCGATTCACAAGAAAAAAACAAACAAACGTTTTTATCAATTCAATTAATTTGATTCAAATAAATATAAGCAACGAAAAACATTTTTCTCTTCGCAACTGACAATCTGATTTGTCTAACTGTCAAGTTACTTCTATCAATCAAAGTCGCCATTTTTTATATGAGCAGCGGAGCTTTAAACACATGAAAATAAAATGATATATTAATTACAGTTTGCCTCAGAAGAACTTTGGCTACATTATGAACATTTTTTTAATATGAGACGCGACAATTGCCAGTTAATTGTCTCATTATCGGCCTGAATTGAATGGTGTCATTTGGAGGTATTATAATAATGGAGAGAGACTATTGCAGTGACAGGGGTTCAGCCTACAAAAACTCTTTTTTTGCAGGCCCGCGACTTCGTTTCTACCGAACGAAGTCGCGGGTATCAGCAAGTTGTTAAGTAATTTGGTACCTACCTTTAATACAATGTAGGCGTCGCCATTGTAGAACTTTCCGTAGGTCTTCGAATCCACGGGTACAGGTTCAAATTTCTGTAAAACAACAATATTTAATTAAGTATTTACTAACGAGCGTTTGCCCGTGACTTCGTTTCGTACACGCATAAACTCAAAAGTTCTATATATTCCGTTCTCGTGGGAATTTTGGGAATTCCTTTAACACAAACAGATACTTATTGAGAAACCTTTATACCAAGTATAACATCCTGCACTCGAGGAATAAGATTTTTCATACAAACTAAAACATCTTATATTTCCCGTTCCCGCATGGATTACGGGAATTCCTTTCATTACACAAATAGACACACATTGAAAAACCTTTACACCAAGTTTCACATCGGTGCACTCAAGGAATAAGATTTTTCACACAAACTAAAAAGTCCCATATTTCCCGTTCCCATGGGAATTTCGGGAATTCCTTCCTTAGTGCACCCCTACATCCCCTAAAGACTGTATGTTCCAAATTTCAGCTCTCTACGGACAGTAGTTACGGCTGTACGTTGTCTGTCAGTCACGCAGTCAATAACGGAACAGTTTTATACATATTGATTAATGATAAAAATAACCATAACCATTTATTAATATAACAACAATATATAACCATTTTAATTAAAAACTCAACGAACTTGGAGGTGTTAACTTCAACGATCATCACAACACTTTTCAACTGTGAGAGATCTCCTGCTTGACGAGGAGGTTTAGGCCATATTCCACCAGTGCAGGTCCAGTGCTGGCCCAATGCTGGTTGTCATGTTTACGCCACCGAAATTCTGACTTATTATTAATATTCAACTACTTATATTTAATAAAAAACAAAATAAAAATTTTGAAAAACCCACGACGCGACCGTTAAAAAGTAATTGAAAAAGAATAAAATAATTTAAAATCCCCCGACTGAAATGATTTATGTGACGAGAGATAATTAACGTGAAAAGGTTTTTTAAAAGTTCACTTGATCTCACACAGAGTCGGTCATATTATGAACAACATACTATTCGTTTTCATAGCACTTCCCTACGCTTACCTATTCGGTTCTCGAAGATGTAGATGTCGCAATAACATAGGTATTCAACTCCCTATGAACTTTATAAGAAGAACAAGAAAATCCGTCTGGGGCTGCCATTGAATGAATTAGTTTTGTAGTTTTATATTGAAATTTAAAATATTGATGGCAGCCCTAAATATATGAGGGAATGGTTTTGCAGATAAATGGTAACATTGGCTTTTACAAACAAATGTTTACTGCCGCGCCCCCTGGTGAGTTATTACTGCTACACCTATCTAAGAACATGCACCAATCAAATCCAAAGCGATTACTGAAAACCGCATTAAAATCGGACCAGTGGTTCTGGAGATAAATGGTAACATTGGTTTGCACAAACACCCTCTCACCCCAAACGCATATACCGTCTCCGTTCCGTCGTGGGTAAAAAACGTTTTGTATAGCACTGTATTGCACTGTTCGCACAAGAATATTGTCGTTCTCAAGTACCTAAGCGAACTAGTTTTCGTAATGACTAATGACACATGTCCTAAACCCAACTTGGAGTAACAACAATCAACTTATCTAACCATAATTTAATATTTAAAAAAATCCGATCTTTCCCACTCTCTAATACAGGGTGAAACAAAATAAGTACCTACCTAATCAGAAATATGTGTATCTCATTGTTGAGGTTCAATTTAAGCACGTGGACGTGACAACAGGCAAAAATATGCAAACGATGTTGATAATTCGTTAATTCAAAAATGTTTGTATTTACTTAACCTTATGGTCACCCTAATTAATAAAAATAAATACATTAAAATCACCAGACAATCACACCAACTACATCGCCCCAAAGTAAGCAAAGCTTGTGTTATGGGATACCATGGAGCGAACAAGGGGGAATCTAGAATATAAATATATGTATAGATAAACGCCCAGACCCGGAACCTTTTTTATTCTTGTTCCGTGCGGGAATCGAACTCGCTACCACTGGCGTCTGAGGCAGACAGGTTTACCCCATCGCCAAAGTGGTCGTCAATTCCTATGTTTATGCATGGCATTTTTACTTAAATCCAACCTGCATAAGTGTGACATAGGTTGGTGTTTTTGGCATTCAAAAATAATAATTGTTTGCTGAGTTAATGCAAGGAAATAGAAACAAAAATTCTGTTGACGAATGAAGTTTCATAAAACTGAAACAACAACTAAACATTTATAATTTTGAAATTAAATTAAATCTTTAAATTTAATGTATAATTCGACGACCGGCTGGTGTAGCGGTAACATACATTGCCTTGTATGCCAGAGGTCCTGGGTTCGAATCCCGGCGGCGGCGGATATTTGTGTGATGAACACAGATACTAGTCGTCAAGTCATGGATCTTTATATGTTTATTTAAGTTTATTCTAATAAAAAATATGTATTTATTCAATATGTTTGTTTATATATTTCTTAAGTATATTAGTTATCTAGTATCCATAGCACAAGTTCTTTAAGAAACTTAATTTGGGCTAGATAATGTTGTGTGAGTGTCAGAAATATAAAAAAAAACACGGATTCGAACGTGACGCAAATAGGTAAAAGTATTAGCCTGTATTAAGTATGTAATATGCAGTGATTCGACAACAAAATTATCGATAGATATCTATACATTGATATACAGTGAGTCATTGTAACTTATGTTACTTAGAATTACTTAGAATTCTACAAAAATATTTTTTATCTATTCCATGCGTGGAACGTATCTTGTTATGCATATATGCTTTCAATTTCATGCGAAGATTCGACTTCAAAAGAAATCAATGTTAAAATTATTATTAATTTATCGAGATAATATAGTTATAAGAAATAAGTGACTTTGTTAACAAATTTTGAATTAATAGGTAACTAGCACATTTGGTCAATCTGTAGAAAAGAAGCGGCAAGAAACTCGACAGCAAACTATTTGAGAAAAAAATAAAAGTTTACATGCAAGGGATTGTATTTTATTTTATTTTAACATTATTGGATAACAAACAGTGATATAAATACAATTTTAAAAAGTAAGTTTAAAAATCTCGACACCATTTACATGTTACCACTTATAAGTCACAAAGCACTTGACTGTCTCACACACACACAAGTAATACATAAAAAAAATACAAACAGATTAATGATAAATATATCAAAAGAAAACAAAAACAGAAAACATTAATTAAAAATACTTAATATAAATATTCTGAGCAACTGAAAAAAACAAAAATACCTAGTGCCCAGCTAGAGGAATCGCCCAAAAACCTAGGTAAGGGAGAAAAATAAAAGAACAGTTTTATTTTAAAATATTAAGTCAAACCATTTTGAGGATAGATACCGCTTGAATTTTAAAGGATCGTCGTTAAATAGGTCTAGTTCCTGTAAATCGACTAGTGTATTAAATTGCTCACATGATCTGATAGAGAAAGACTGTTTTCTATAGTTAGTGCCGCTATACTGAATGTGCAAACATACTGGACGCCTTACAGTTTTTATGGGCACATGAAGGTTAACTTTCAGATTATCTTTCATGTATTAAGATATTTTATAGAACCCTTTGACATAACTTTTGTTTTTCAGTACCACAGTACAGATATCTACTGTAGGTACTGTGACAGCACTATCTTTAAATATAATTCTGAACATTTTTTGGAATTATTTCATAAAAAAGGAGGAGGTTTAAACGAACCGTATGATTTTTGTATGCTTATTATTATTATGTATGCTTACAGCTACACGCCTTTCGGCGGGAAAGACCCGACAATCGGACCAGTCGTTCGGGGATCAGTGCTAGAAAGACAGAAACCGGCGAACGATTCGGGCAGTCTCGAGCAAAACCGCTTTTTGCATGCGTGCTGGAAGCGAACCGCCGCCGAATCCCAGCCTTTCAAGGTTTCTGACCAAAGTGGGTCAAACCGTTTGCGGATATTATTATTATTATTGGGTATTGTAATTCAAACTTTTCATATGTTTTAGCACATATTTTTTTTGTCGATGATAATAAGGAATAAAAAGCCTTTTATTTAGGATAACTTATGTTTACTTAACATTTAAGAAAAAAAATAATAACATTTTATTAAAGTTTTTCCTGGAAATTTTAATTTTTTTGTTCACATTATGTAAATTTTTACAAAATACAAAAAATAACTATAACTATAAAACTACTTGGCCTAGGACAATAAAACTTTGTATTCCTATTAGCTATTGATCCCCTCTATTACCGACATTCCGTTGATCCATGACTTACGGGACACCCTGTATAAAAATCAGCTCGCCTTTCGGCGGAAAAGACCCGACAATAAGACCAGTCGGTCGGGTGTCAGGGCAAGAGAGAAAGAAACCGAAAATAATAATAATAATGATATTAGGTCGGAGGAGTAGCCATCTAAGACTACTCGAATTGCCAGTTCATTATAAATCTTTTGTTCATTATAAATATTTTGTTCATTATAAATATTTTATTCATTATAAATATTTTGTTCATTATAAATCTGAAATTTTGAAGATCCTTGTTTAGTTCATTAGAATATACTTTAGGGGTAGTCCCATATTTGGATATTTCTCCAGAGACAAAATTTTTGATGTCTTTGGGTTTATTTCTGTAACTAACTAACTGATAACTGATAAATGCATGACTTTTTTTTGGGTACAGTTTAGCTTTATTCCTTACTAGTCCAAATTATATTTTTACAATACTTGTACATACATACATAACTTCACGCCTGTATCCCGTATGGGGTAAGCAGAACACCAGAGGTAATAAAATCATCTGATGTCACGTTTGACAAATTCGGAGGCATTATAATAGCGGAGAGAGACTATTGCAGTGACAGGGGGTCAGCCTGTCGCCCACAAAAAAGCCTCCCATAACACCTCGGTCCCATAACTGACTTTTACAGTATGCCCGGGAAGAGAAGCAGCTGGCGCATTCTATGTTTTTCTTTCGCTCCCAGTCCAGCATAGAAGTGAATACTTGAATAAGTGAATTTCGACCAAGGACTGCATACCGGTATGAATTTCTGTACATTTTTTTTCTGTATGACGTCATACCGTTAAATTAGGTGTATTTAAAAATAACAGTACAGAAATTCATACTGAAATAATTCGTGTACTTACCTTTTTTATTATTGTAGCATAATTGATTTTTTTTTCAGTTAACTGAAATTTTCTAGTATTGATATTAATATTGATATTAAAATTTTATTTTTAAATAACTGTAGAATGTTCGATAGTTTAGTTGAAGCCTATGAAGCGTAGGGACATATGCTGACCTATACATTTCGGTACAGAAATTAAATAGGTTAAAATATTTCTGTACTAAAAACATCTACAGAAATTAATCCGGTATACATTATTTAGGTACTGATATGATTCAGTTAGATTTTAATAACTTGTAAAGATGTTGTGTTTGAAGAAGCAGTACACTAATAAGGGTACTGAAATTTTACTAGTACCTACTATTTAAATATTTTATACCGATATGCAGTCCCTGTTCGACAACTCGGCGTTTCTAGTTATCACAACGATATCTATTGTCGATAACTATTAGCGATAAACATCATTAAGATAACAGCTATGCAAATTAAATGCATACTTTGTTTGAGTGGAAAAATGGTAGGTATGCTTTTTAATTCTTTATCTCCTTAATGGAGATGATGCCTACAAAGCACGTCACTTCCACAGTTGAGTTTTTACCTACTTACGACAGAATGATTTAATGGGGTAGAAAACTGCCAACTTATTCCACTAGAGGCACTGATTACGCTTGACCCATAACAACTGTCAAATACCATAGCATAAGATAATTTTCATCAATAAATGAGAAATGCTTCATTGCATGGTCATAAGTTTGATATAAAATAAATAATACAGTTTCTCCGATGATACATAGTAGCTATGGTTGTGGATGGACTTGATTTAAACTTTTGTGGAAATTAATATATTACGGTTCACATTTTCCCATTTTGATACAGAAAAACAAAATACTATAAAGATTTACCAAAAAAAGGACACTGAACTAGCAATAACCATTAGCAACTTGTTCATTTGACTGTTTGTTATGGGTCAAGCGTATGAAGCGACATCTATTTAGAGCTTTTCGTTTTCTTCTCCATTAATGATAAAATTTGATCACAACACAATGACAGTTACTGCCCATGCGCCGCAGACACACTATTGATTGATTAATTGTTTCATTTTAATGCCCCGTAGGGACGGCTGAGGTAAACTCTATAGTCCCCTGATAAACGTTTAATAAAACCAGCTCTGGGCCAGCTTGGTGGCTTACACCCTAAAACCTCCTCGTCACCCAGGTGAAAGACTCATAGCCCTGCAGTGGGCGATTACACAGAGTTGAGATGATGAATCCGAGAGCACCGCGCTTGGTCAAAAAAAATATTCAAAAAGTTTTATTCCTCTTAGGAATTTCACAAAACACTTGATGAAGTCAGTCATCACATACTTCGGCTTTAACTAGTTGTTGATAGTTGTTAAATAAGATATTACAGTAGACCAAGAGACAAAAAAAGCCGGCGGAAAAAAGCTCTTGGCACTCTTTTTCAGTCAGATTTATCAAATTAATACAAATAGGTACAGTACAAATTGACCGTGACATGAAAAAAAACAAACACAAGACAGCTGATTGTGAGAGCCAATGTTATGCCACAACTAAATTGCTTACATAGCAGATGCAATGTTCTATGGATGCACAATACGAACATGACAAACTGGGACCAGAGTATTTGAACAAGAATGGAATAAAATAGTCATAGTATCATTAGCAAAACGACCTGGCACCGCTAGCAGCACCCGTTCACGAGTTAACGCAAGCACCAGCCATCACCCTCCTCAACCATATTTTAGGGAAGAGGGTGACCCGATACCGGACGCTACCACTAGCCATGCCGCCTGAGGGAGCTAGTGGTGGCGTTTTTTAAACTCACACATCGCCTTCTAGCCCTGAAGTAAGCACATATCTTGTGTTATCGTACTGGACAATATACGAACATATGATTAGATTTGATTATGTTTGATTTGAATGTATTTTTTTTAATACATACACAATACGACCAGATCAATGCGGACAAACATTTTATATGCACACGAACATTAGTATTGTGCGGGAATCGAACCCGCGACCTCTGGCGTCTCAGGCAGATAGTGTTACTCCATCGCCAAAATTTTCGTGTTTCAGGGTACGCCAGCGGGGCTGGCATGCGACCCTCGATAAATACTCGAATCGACAAGATAAATATTACCGAAATATTATTTTAACATTCGCGTTATAATAGATAGAATTACTCGATTCGATACCATTTTAGATATCAGTTGTCTTTTAGGTCAAATAGGGACCATCATTATCACAACTCGGTGTAATGAGCCCACTGCAGGGCTATGAGTCTCTTCCTGGGTGACAACCACCAAAGCTGGCCCAGTTCGTCGTAGTAGATATCAGAATTTTCAGGGTGTCAAAATGGCTTCTGACAAACCCTAACGACTACTGTATACAAGACTAAGCACCCGGGACCGACTGCTTAACATGCCCTCCGAAGCATGGAAGTCGTCGTGAGAAATAAATGTCATTAATGTCAATAAATGGATTGAGGAGCCACACCTGATTTTTAAATTCTTATTTCACCATTATTTAGCAGCAAAATAGCTTATACAAAATATATCACTAGTTATATGAATTTAAAGGTGGCAGAAAATTTGGCAGCACACTGAAAAAATGAGGAGTTAGCAAAGTACCTTTTTGGCTTTGTTAAAAGGATCTTGTTTATTTTTAATCAAGACTCGTGGAAAATGTTGGAAGTAAACTTGGTAAATAATATATACGTAAACATGGCTAAATTAACTTGTTTATTAACACCATACTGCTCATTAAATACAAATAACTCAATCTACAAATATTACAGTTTACAAAATTGTTTAAATTTTAATAAGTTCACTCAATAAGCTTTAACAGAGTAATTCGTGTAATATTAACCGTTACCACTCACGGTTAAACTTAAATGACCAGTACTTTACTACTAACAACCACTTAGCTTTGCTAATACAAAAGAACACTCATTAGTATTTAACCGAGTATACTTATTTATTGGTAGCAGGGTGGAGTTAGCTATTTTGTTTGCTATTTAGTTAGTTATTTTTAACAGAGTACTTGTTTAAATATTCATAAGTAAATATTCTCTCAGGGGGCTACAGGCACGATTAGCTGCTGGTGGAGCCGCCGATGCGCAGATATCCCCTCCACGTTTCGGTCAGCGTTAGAGTTATGTGCGTGTCGCAAACTAACCGTCTATCGTTCGAACGTTTAATAATTTAATTAAGTGAGTGCGACGACGCATAAAGGAGTGTGTTACCTGTAAAACGTAGTTGATTGATTATATGCTATTGCTTTGTGCCTGAACTGTTTATTCCTAAAGACGGTGCCGCCGGCGGCCCCGACTGCGTCGTATTTTTTTATAGTCAGGTGATTTAATGTAAGTGGATGAAGAAGTACAAAATCTGCTGAAAGCCTGGAGTCTGGAAGAATATATAGAAGTGTTCAAAGGTAAGTTCGTTTATGTATTTAATTTTTATCTTATATATTTTATTAGACAGAGACCGTACAATCGCACACCAGTGACCAGTGAACGCGTGATCTTGACCAAGGTAGCGCCGCCGCGCCGGTAGAGGGTTTCAATACCTACCATGTGAGACTAGCTCATATAGGTTTATTGCCACTGATATGCCGTTGTGTCTTTAATTTACAGTTGTCTAGTTTTCGGTTTGACCCGCGTAGCTCTTGATCCCATGGGAGTTTCTTAGCAAAATATGTTACTTCTGGTTAATGTAGCCATCTAATGGTGAAAGAATCTTTGAATCGTTCCAGTAGTTTTTGAGTTTATTCATTACAAACATATAAAAAATACAAATCTTTCCTCTTTATAATATTAGTAAAGACTTCAAAAAAGAGGAGGAAGTAGGTTTTATTAATATACATTTGAACTTTACATTGCCCGAAAAATGTAGGACAGTTGTTAGAAACAAAACATATATGTATGTAGTAGGTAATTTTGATTCTATACCCGGTCGATTACTTTTGCTTCAAAACAGTCTGCAGGCATCTATATTTCTATATTGACAAATACTGGCCGAGCATTAACACAACAAATTAGACCTAAAATATTTTAGTGTGCGTGTAGGACACCGCTATGGGCGGAAACAATTTTGCAAAGCTGATCTAAGAAATATAACAGATAACGCACAGCAGGCTGAAATATATAGCCTGATACTTAGTGCCTTTAAAATATATGCTCTTATATTATCTACCAACCAGCATTCAGCCAGCTTGGAGAATTACAGCTCGAACCTTATTGTCACCCAGAGGAGAGACCCTCAGCCCTGTAGTGGGCTAAATAAAAAAGGGTTGTAATGATGATGATCATTTTTTTTTTAATCAGTTATTCAATTACAGAAAATACAATAACATCTCTATCACTTCCACTACTTCAGGAATCTGACCTAAAGAAGCTAGCTCAAAATTTAGAAATACATAAAAAGACTATGCATCCTATTACCGATGATAATGTAAGTCACTAACAATTCAAAAATTTAATCTGCTTTAATTATCTGTATACTGTTGCCTTAATTAATCCTTCAATTTACAGGCGTGTGATGTTTCAAGCTTTAACTTATCTATGCCTGACTTGCTGACATATCCGCTTCACCCTGATGCACGTCCTCAAGCTTCAAGCTCACCCGCACCCAAGACACCTATCACAGTAACCATTCCATCAGAGAACAAAATTAACATCACGTATGTATTGTAACATTTCTTCAGAGCTATAATTAGGTACTATCTATACATATATCTCTATTTATCATCATTCGTACAAGATGTAAAAAGTCAATTAAAAATAAATGAAGGGTATACCATTATTATAACCCACTTTGAATCAACTTTGAATCCTGAAAAAAATCTACTGTTCCATATTTGTTACAAATTTTTCAAACAGATTTGTCTTATATACTGGGTGTCCCGTAAGTCATGGATCAACGGATCTACTGTACCAAAATAATATAACATATACAACAGTTTACGAGTTCGATGTAACAAAAAGTTGTGTCAAGTTATATAATCTGCTGCCGGTCCAGGTTTGATGCCTGTATGTCGGCAGAGAGTACCTCGTTTTCAATAGAAAAATTATTATAAATTATGTAGAATGACTAGAAATTATAATTTATTTATTTCTGTTTTTCAGGATTCACCGCTACTTTTAAATTGAAGGAAGAGGTTTATTAAATTTAGATAAACATATTACGTTGGATAATACGGCAAGAATAAGATTGGTAAGGCTCATCGGAACCTACATTTTGAGCAATCATCCGTCAAATGCAATAAGGAGTACCATTTATGCAAATTGGGTACACGAAATTATTAGAGTATTCCCACAGGAAAAGGCATCGGTGTACTTCCATAGCAAGATTGTGGAATCTTCACGAGGTTTAATCACCAGGTTGGCAGGAAAGTTGCCTGATCAAATCCTGTGTGCCTATGCTGCTGTACTGTGCTAATGCTGACTGTGCCTACTTTGTAATTTGGATTTAGTATTGTAAACTTTGAGACTGTTCTTTTGTGATTTTATACCGTATCTCTAATTCAGATATATGACAATAAATAGTAAGTGAACAATAACAGTATTTTTTTTTGTTTTTTTTTTGTCTGTTACACAACATTTAAATTAAATGTGTGATACCGATTGAAAGTACAAAGAAACTCGATTGCATCTACATAGAAAATCGATTCCAGATACCAAGTAGGTTTGCCGGCCTCCTTGGTGTAGAGGTTACATCGCTTGCCTTCTATGCCCGAGGTTTCAGGTTCAAGTCCTGGCGAGGGTGGATATAAGTGGTTTGGCTGTGGCTACTGAGTTAAATAGCTCACATTGTAGAGAAAGTCTGCTATGGCTACAGAGTTAAGTGACTCGCATTGCAGAGCAAGTCTGTTGTGGCTACCTAGCAAAACGATTGCAGATACCAAGTAGGTTGGCTGTGGCTACAGAGTTAAATGACTCGCATTGCAGAGAAAGTCTGTTGTGGCTACCTAGTAAAACGATTGCAGATACCAAATAGGTTGGCTGTGGCTACAGAGTTAAATGACTAACATTGCAGAGAAAGTCTGTTGTGGCTACCTAGCAAAATGATTGCAGATACCAAGTAGGTTGGCTGTGACTACAGAGTTAAATGACTGACATTGCAGAGAAAGTCTGTTGTGGCTACCTAGCAAAACGATTGCAGATACCAAGTAGGTTGGCTGTGGCTACAGAGTTAAATGACTGACATTGCAGAGAAAATCTGTTGTGGCTACCTAGCAAAACGGTTACAGATACCAAGGAGGTTGGCTATAACTATCCAAGAAAGTTTGTTAATATAAACAGTAAAGTTGGCTACGTTTGCAAACATTTTGTTTGTAATAATAATCAAGCTTACTTTGTTATTTCTAAGCAAACAATTTTAACCGATTTACTCGGTTGATTCTGATCAAGTAAGAATAGCAAACTTGACTTATTTATTTTTAGCAACAAACTTTGCAGGTTGTATATTGACAAACACGCTTTGTTAAAATCAACCGAAACTTAATTATTTTTACATGCGAAATTTTTTCAGTGCATTTAGCAGTAATTGCTTAAAGAACATTTGGCTTCTATAGCACATTAGTTAAAGAAAATACAGTACTTTTAATGTGGCTCCTCAATCCATACTCAAGGGGTGTATATTTTAAGTATTTAAGCGATCAATTAATAAATTGGATATGATGATCGGCGGTCACCCTTCCTTTTACCGACCGCGCCGAACGTCTATATTGTAATACCTACACAGCAACCACGGCGCCACAGCGGCTTCTTATAGGGATAAAACCGTAAAAATAAATATAATAGGAATAAGAATAAAATCCCCAGACAATCAAACATGGCCTCAAAGCAAAGCTTGTGTTATGAGATACCATGTAGCGAACTAGGAGAACCTAGAACATAAAATCCATTTATAGATAAACGCCCAGACCCGGACATGACCGTTATTTTTTTGTCTAGTTTTATTGAAAAATTAGTTACCTTGTTTTCATGTTTTATAATATTTTTTTTTTGGTTCCTTAAAAGAAATGTAAAAAAAAGAAATTGAATTGCATCCAGCGTTACAAATGTGTCAAATTTCTCCAACCAATTTGTAACTTACTGAGAGATTCAATGACAACTTGTCAAAAATTCGCAAGACCCACGACGCACATTTTGAACATTCAGAACTGTTGGCAGAACTGTAGGGACACGGAATGTAGCGATCCTAATTTTAATTGTATTTTTGATTCTTAAGGTACAGAAAATTTAAGGAATAATTTTGGCTACGGTTCGGCTCTCTCTCTCGGTTCGACGCACGTCGCGTCTCTGCATATTACTGCAAAGTCCTATTTGCACAGATTAAAAAGTTCGTTTAGTCTGTGAAAAATGAAAATAGGACTGCACCCAATAGTTATAATTTTTTTTTACATTGAGTAGTTTCATATCTATGTTTACTTACATCTATAGTCCACACTTCGATTCCTGCACTGCTGCCCGCATCTTCGAATGCAGCGTGAGACATTTTCAAAACTTTTAAACGTACACAAAATAACTAAATATCAGAAATTTAAAAATAAAATAAATAAGTCTAACCGCCGCCGCCCTTGACTAGTGACTAATATATTTTTAAGCAGATAAACGTTTTGCTTTGGCTAAAACACAGTATACAGGATGATCGTTTTTGAACTGTAACTTACATTAAAATACCTATAGTATATTAATTTTAGAATTCAATATAGGTATGGGGAAAGCGGCAAAATTTTAACTTTGTTTTGTTGTCGTTATATTATACCTTGAGGTGAGTACATCACAAAATACAACTCGCCCTGCCCTCCCACGGGTTCGGCTTCACCTTTCCCCCCCTAAAAATGTGTCCTATATTTCATTTTTTTTTCCAATTTTTAGGAAAACTAAGTGTATGAGCTAGGATAAAATGATCAAGGATTATTGATTAATAAATTCCCTACAGCTAAGTCCTAACAGTTGTTTCGATATGAGTAATAGTTTTCAAGATATGATGCGGTAAAGTTGACTAAAAGAAACCTAGTTTAGTTTATACTTAGCACTGATTTTTAATCAACTTTGATCTACCTATCTTTATACTATTAATGAATGTTTTTACTTATTTCTAGGGAATTTATTAATTAATGCTTTTTACTGTTTTGTCCTAGATCATATATTTTTCCTGAAAACTGAAAAACGGGACACATTTTATTTCATTTCACATTTCAGGGGGAAATGGTGAAGCCGAACCCGGAGTGGAGGGAGAGTTGTGTTTTTTAAAGTAGGTACTCACCTCAAGGTATAATATAGCGGCAACAAAAGAAAATTAAAAGAAATCTGCTACAAAATCTAGAATGAATATAGGTAATATAGGTACTCCTAACTTTAACCAAATTTACTTTACAGGCACAACAAAAAAATGGATTACCTACCTTTTTTTTATATTGTAAAGATAGGACGTTTGTTTTCCATGCCACCTGATGGAAAGTGCGCATGAAGAGTATGGTGTTACACGTCCATCCACGAGAAACCTATTCACTCGACACTTAAAAGTTCCAGGACTGTAGTGGTCAGGAAAACACAGGCAGGCAGATTGTTAATACACCTTGGCAATACGTACCAAAAAGGAACTATCGAAGCGTTTTGTTCGACTTCTTGGTAAATCCACTATATAGGGATGGAAGTTCTGTCTGCGACTGGTAGTCCGATGGTAAAAAGGAGTGGGTTCAATTTGGTCAAAAAGAGCACTCGCACACTCACCAAAATGTAGCCGATAAAATACTGTCTAACAGCAACCTTACGACGATGCTCCAACGTCTGCAATTTTTTATTTGTGAGGTTTTTGTTATTTATGAGTCTACGGGCTCTTCGGTCAACAGAGTCTAGCGCTTCGAGCTGGTATTTGGCAGAACCATCCCAAAGGTGACTTCAGTACTCCATGCACGACCTCACTTGGGCTGTGTATAAGTTGAGCAGCCGGATCTTCGAGATGATAACTAACATTAATTTGGAGCACCCTTTACGTCTTATCACTTATCAGTGTGCATCTTATCAATAGATT
Organism: Stenoptilia bipunctidactyla; assembly: GCA_944452665.1. Classification (NCBI taxonomy): domain Eukaryota; kingdom Metazoa; phylum Arthropoda; class Insecta; order Lepidoptera; family Pterophoridae; genus Stenoptilia; species Stenoptilia bipunctidactyla. The sequence goes on from OX101746.1 coordinate 18,775,432, forward strand.
ATGTTATTGATGACTAAAAGCATTCGATTATGATAATACGTTACCGGCGATATCAATAAGTAAAGAGAGAAAGCTAAAAATATATTTAGCATAACACTAGCTGTGTCGCGCGGTTTTACCTGCGCTAATTCGAATCCTGCGGGAATATTTTATATTTTATTTTTGATGGAAAACAAACGGTTACAATATTAACAAACAAATAGACAAACATCATAGGTTACAAAGAACACATTAAACATGTTTTCACATTTATTCAACTGAGAAGCTTATTCAATATTTAATTTTTACCCACGACGGAACGGAGACGGTATATGCGTTTGGGGTGAGAGGGTGTTTGTTTGTGCAAACCAATATTACCATTTATCTCCAGAACGGCTGGTCCGATTTTAATGCGGTTGTCAGTAATCGCTTTGGATTTGATTGGTGCATGTTCTTAGATAGGTGTTACGGTAACAACTTACCAGGGGGCGCTGCAGTAAATATTTGTTTGCAAACCATCGGTCCGATTTGAATTCCGTTTTCAATTATCGCTTTGGATTTGATTGGTATAATGTTCTTAAATAGGTTTAACGGTAACAACTCACCAGGGGGCGCTGCAGTAAACATTTGTTTGTAATAACAACCATTTATTCTGCAAAACCATTGGTCCGATTTAAATGTGGCTTTCAGTGATCGCTTTGGGTTTGATTGGTGCATGTTCTTAGATAGGTGTTACTGTAAGAACTCGCCAGGGGGCACTGCATGTTACCATTAATCTTTAAAACCGCTGGTCCGATTTTAATGCGGTTTTCAGTGTTGGGTTTAGTTGGAATTGATTGGTGCATGTCCTTAGATAGGTGTTACGGTAACAACTCCTGCAGATTATGTTGGGTGATATAGAAACTAAAAATTATAGACAAAAAATCAGTTATGGGTTTGGATTATAAATAATTTTTTATGGGCTTTCTTCTGTTTCCTTGGTTTGCTACTGGCATAAACTACATGGGTTTTCCAGCGGTGGTGGGGACATTAGAGGGCTGATGAGGAACGAGGTGTTGAGTAATGTAATGTATGGTACCTATATTATGCTCTTTAAAAAGTTTGAAATAAAAAAACAAAATAAAAATTTTGAAAAACCCACGACGCGACGGTTAAAAAGTAATTGAAAAAGAATAAAATAATTTAAAATCCCCCGACTGAAATGATTTATGTGACGAGAGATAATTACGTGAAAAGCTTTTTTAAAAGTTCACTTGATCTCACACAGAGTCGGTCATATTATGAACAACATACTAATCGTTTTCATAGCACTTAGGGAAGTGTACGATTAGTACGATTAGCTTACCTATTCGGTTCTCGAAGATGTAGATGTCGCAATAACATAGGTATTCAACTCCCTATGAACTTTATAAGAAGAGCAACAAAATCCGTCGAGGGCTGCCATCAATATTTTAAATTTCAATATAAAATTACAAAACGAATTCATTCAATGGCAGCCCCAGACGGATTTTCTTGCTCTTCTTATAAAGTTCATAGGGAGTTGAATACCTATGTTATTGCGACATCCGAATAGGTAAGCGTAGAGAAGTGCTATGAAAACGAATAGTATGTTGTTCATAATATGACCGACTCTGTGTGAGATCAAGTGAACTTTTAAAAAAGCTTTTCACGTTAATTATATCTCGTCACATAAATCATTTCAGTCGAGAGATTTTAAATTATTTTATTATTTTTCAATTACTTTTTAACCGTCGCGTCGTGGGTTTTTCAAAATTTTTATTTTGTTTTTTATAAATTACTAAGTGCGATTTATTATTCTTGTGGTACAAACCAGTTTTTGGTGAGTTTCTGCTTTAAGCAGTTAGCTGTTATATTGAAAGGATCTATTCCGGTCTTGGCAACCATGCTATTTACTGTTTTTGGAGCTCGGACGAAGAATGCATTCTGTCTATAGTTTGATGCGCTTCGAGCGGTGACAAAAGTCTTGCTTTCTGAACGTGCGTGTCGGAATTTTAAAATGAATTAAGGATAAAAGAAATGGGGAATCGATTTGTGATGATATAACGTTGTGAAGCAAAGTGGTGTCAGCTATGTCAGCTATATTACTTTATATCGGGATAAAAAGTAGCCTATTTGCTAGCTGTTCCAGACTGTACACATCACTGTGACAATTTAACTCTTAACTCTTTCAGGTTCTTAATAGTTCGCAAATGTTCATTTCAAGGGCCAATGATGTTATAGTTACTATACGTTGCCTAGCCAATTAGCGACGTGCGTTGACAAATAACGCCAAACACACTTCATCCTTTTTTAAAAGAAAACAAAGGTCGTGTGCCGCTTTTCAAAGAGATTTTGTTTGAAGTTACTATTCCATGCTTTTTTCGTTCACTGGATCTTTGCGCGCATTCTGCAGCTGAGAGGTTTACTCAAAACTTGTAAGTTACCTACTTTCAAGTTTTGTAGTGATCAGGAACAACAGACACAGGCAATTTGTTTAAGCTTTGGCCACGGTACAGATATCTATAGTAATTCAACTCGGCCGCATCTTTGAAATAAATACCTACAGCGCCGCGGTCCGTTCACATGTGATAGGGCTGCCCGCCTTCAGCATTTAAATTACATTTGCCCACTTTATGTTTCCTTTCATATACAACGTGTAACATAATGAAGAGATACAATACTTACGGGGATTGTATGTTTAGTGATGTCGTTTATAAGTAACAGTAACATAAATTTGTTATCCTTACGGTTCGGCCGAAAAACAAGTTCAAGATTTAGATCAAAATATCTAAGTGTCAACCCTAAAAACAGCTGTTAGCTTTTAATCAAATCTATAAGATAACAGATGGTGTAAAAATAAAGTGATGAGTAACTAAGACAGATACTACAAAGTTCAACCGGTACGGAAAAGGTCATAAGGTCACTGACTGCGGCACAAGTCTTGTTTTAACTTATTAGGTTGACTAGGGTTGGCAAAATATTTTGTTGTAAAATAATTAAATAAATTTGTATGAAAGTTCTTACCAGCACTAATCATGCTAATTCTTTTGCCAATTTTTTTGTATAGAAGCTAACCCTTAAGTTTTATCTCTCCATTTTGGTATACGTTGTAGTTAAGGGACTGCAAATATACTTTTTTTATATAAACAAATAAAATACTGTGTAAATTGAATAGGAAGTGTTGTGTCAAAAAACCATGTTTACGTTTGAATAACAAATCGGTCTTATAAATTAGCAACCGAAAAATCCTTGCGCCTCGACTGAGACGTAGGAACGAAGAGATGTATTATTAAATTTAAAAGTATAAACAATCCGCATATTAACGTAAAGCTCAATCAACGATTGTTTCGGCATGCAGACACTCGTGACTGGCCACATGCTGAGATCAAATTGCGTAGGTATAGCACGCGTTTCGTCCGTTTGTATGAGGTTGAATTACTGTATGTCGGAGAACAAACAAACAAAACGAAAAGAAGCGTTACTCACAAAATACGATTGAATTAATCCCTGGACAGTTACTTAGTACCGAGTCTGTGGGCATGGGTATAACCCTGGCTTAGTAACAACAAAATCTATATTCGCGAGTCCGTTCCGTCAGTTACAATGCCAACTCAATTGATACCGTGCTACTATCGATCGTCAGTCCGAGATACGTCAGCGCACCTAGCCGTCCTAACCGTATCTGTGTCACTTGCCATCATCCTACTTCAAGATATAACCTATGGCGCTGCAATCGAATGTCAGTCATTCATTGCATTTAGCGCCCTCTTTAACAGTGCTACCAACTTACTTCCGTTACCATGAAGTCATACTAACATCTTAATATCGCCAACTTATCGTTAGCTCCGACATGTAGATATCTGTAGTGCGCTTTGGCGACCATTATGATAAAGGAACTGTCGGAGCCCTTCATCGACTTTTTGGGACAGGTCTTATCCAATATATTAAGATGGAATTTCTGTGTGCGTCAAGATTACACATTTTTAACGGAACTTCCTTTTAAACATTTTTAGTCTAGTTTTGTAATATCAATTAAGTATAATATTTCAGTCGCGATCTGGGTTCGAAACGATCGGTCGTGTGTTAGTATACCCTACACAACTCTTTTACTCAATATCGTGGCTACCGCGAAATTGAACCTTATTGTTAATAACCGTAGATCTGTTGTCCTTATAAATCAGTTACAATGCCGTTGTGTTTTAAGTGCAATGATTCGGTTAGCGATCCTGTTTTGTGCAGCCAGTGTCAAGGTCATTTCCATTATGGATGCTGTGGTGTAACGGAGGTTAATTACAGAAAATTAAATGCTGAGAAGAAGGCTTCATGGCGTTGTTCCACATGTAAACATTCTCCTAAACAAACTGAAACCGCAGAAAAGACTATGGCTGAATTGCTGGCAGAGATAAAAGGCTTCAGAGCTGATTTTAACACCATGAAATTGGATTTTGAGCTCGTGAAAACTGACATACATAGTATTAATAAATCCATAGAAAATCTGAATTCTAAATGGAACGAATTCGAAAATCGTTTTGAGTCTATGGAGGGTAGATTGAACGACGTTGAAGAAAAAGCTGCTTGTATATGCGAATTAAAAAATAACTTAAGCCAAGCTACGGATACCATCTTGGAATTAAAACATCATAATAATTTAAACGACCAATTCTCCCGCATGAATAATATAGAAATATCTGGATTACCGGTCAGAAATGGTGAAAATCTATATTCCATTCTGAATGACATAGCTCTCAAGGTGAACTTTACGCTCTCCGAAAGTGATGTAGACGCAATACACCGTGTTCGATCCTTTAACTCTTATGACGAAAAAAGAAACCAAACATTACGTCATCCTTCTATAATAGTGCGGTTTACACAGCGCCGGCGCAAGGACCAGCTCATCGCCGCAGTCCGAGCTCGTAGAGGATTGACTACTACAGATATAGGAATGACAGGTCCCGCTTCCAATTTGTACCTTAACGATCACCTAACCCCTATCAATAAACAGTTATTGAAACGGGCTCGAGAACTTAAAGTACAGTGCAATTATTCTTATCTTTGGGTTAGAGACTGTAAAATCTTAATGAGAAAAAATGACAAAACAGGTATTATTCGAATAGCTAAAGATTCCGATCTTAGTAAAATAAAGTGACTTTGGTATTTATATAAAATTAAATGTTATACTTGTATAATGCCTACAGTTAAATACTGCTCACTATATCAGTCTTTTTGTTTTTCTTTTAATTTAAACTATACTAACATAATAATATACAGTAACTCAGCAATTTTAGTCTCACATATTTTGTCTTACATACTTGCAAAGTTTATTCTGAACTTCTTGTCAACTTACTCAAAGTGCTCAAACTACTGTTGTTTAACCTTACAGAATTATATATTGTTTTATTTAAATATTCATAAAACATTATCAGGTTATGAAGTTTGTGTACTAACAATAAAGGGTTATATTTATGTTGTTTTGATCATTTTTGAAGATCATTTTTTTACTTACACTTTAATTATAATTCTTGTTAATCCTGAAGAAACTTATGAAATTAAACTCATTTTTAAATGCATTATAATCACCAAACAGAGTATAAATTACCTTTATTGTTTAATTATTAATACCATACTTTTAATTTGCCTACTTCATACAATAAAAAAGAAATTTCATCAATTATTCATGCATAGCTATAATGTAAATCTGAATTTATTTCACTATTTCTTTATGTCAATATTAGTCATTGTTATTTTTAAAGTCGCAATTTATTTATATTTTACGTTATATTTGTATCTCCCAAAAACCGTGTTAATAACGCCGTATTATAGTTATTTGTATTATATGAATAGTTATATACTTTTGTTTAAACATACACTTAACCTACAATGACTCCTACCAACTCAACTACATATAGTATTTATTATCAGAACGTAAGAGGCCTCCGCACAAAAGCCAATACTTTTCTACGTAATATATTACAAACTGATTATGATTTAATATGTTTATCAGAAACATGGCTAACTCCAGATTTCTTTGATGCAGAATATTTTCTTTGTCATTATGATGTTTATCGACGGGATAGACCATCAGCAGATGAGGGGGGTGCGTCGCGGGGGGGTGGTGTCCTGGTGGCGGCGCGGCGCGGCATGAGCGTGCGGCGCCGGGACGAGTGGTGCTCCGCGCCGAGTGCCGAGGAGCTGTGGCTGAGCGTGCAGCTCGCGCCGCCGCCGGCATCGAGCGCCGCCCGCTCCCGTCCCGCCCGCGCCGAGCGCACTACGCCACCGGCTCAGCTTCACATAGCATGCTGCTACTTCGCACATAACAATAACCATCTCGTATCGCTGAAAACTTTTTTCGACAACGCTTCAGACTTAATACTGAGAAACCCTAATGATAAGTTTCTTATTTTGGGTGATTTTAATGTAACTTATGCTGATTGGTACCTTGACACCTATGGGAATCTTCAACTTAGCACTAATAATGACAATAAAGCTATCTGTCTTGCAAACTTTATATCTTTTACCAACTTGTCGCAGTTTAATAACTGTGCTAATGTGAACGGTCGTATGTTGGATTTAGTTATGAGTAATGTCTTTTGTGAGGTTATTGCCTGTGAACATCCGCTGATACCTGAGGACATACATCATAAATCTCTTTGTATCGCATTTAATTTAACTCAACCTTTATCATTAAAGGAAAACAAACGAATAAAATATATTTTCCATGCAGGTAACTTTGATAAAATAAAGGATGAGTTGAATAAAATTAATTGGAGTGGTGTTTTTTCTGAAACAAGCACGAATGAGTCAGTGAAGTATTTTTATGATGTTTTACACAACTTAATAGAAACTTATATACCTAAAAAGCTAGTTAACCCTCAAACAAACCATCCATGTTGGTATTCGCGTGCTCTTATTAAATTAATCCGAGAAAAGTCGAAGATACACACTATGTGGAAAAAGTACCATAACCCACGCGACTATCATGAATTTAAGCTTTTGCGTGCTAGAGTAAAGAAACTAGAAACTGATTGTTACAGAAATTATATTAGATTTGCAGAAGATAAAATTAACCTATGTCCTCGATACTTTTGGAGTTATGTAAAATCCAACTCAAAGGTTAACGAAATGCCATCTTCTATGACTTATGAAAACGTTACCACTACCGACTGTGAAAAGATTACTGACATGTTCAACAACTACTTTTATTCGGTGTTTGTTTCGGAAAACACAACTAGCTCCATTAGTGACTCATCACACATCTCGAGTAAACAAAATAATAATAATAGTATCCCGTTGCCAACTTTAACTATTTCCCATAATGAAGTTTTCAATGCCCTCAAAAGCGTTGATGTTAACAAAAGCGCGGGTATAGATGAAGTTCATCCTCTAGTAATATCGAAATTAGCAGGGGAACTTTCTCTGCCACTTACCATAATTTTTAATAAATCACTTGCTGAAGGATGTGTCCCGGATATTTGGAAGCAAGCGTTAGTGACACCTGTGTTTAAGGGAGGTGATAAACATGACGTGCGACAATACCGACCCATATCTAAACTTTGTGTACTAGGTAAAGTTTTTGAAAAAATCGTTACAAACTTTCTATCTTCCCAGACTAAAAGGCTTATTTCTCCTTACCAACACGGATTTTTCAGTGGTCGAAGTGTGGATACCAACCTGACAACCTTCACAGATGCTATCTTAAATGCCCTTGACTCTGGTCATCAGGTGGATGTCGTGTATACTGATTTTTCTAAAGCATTCGACAAAATAAATCATCACATTCTTTTACAAAAAATTGCTGAAGTCGGTATACACGGCGATCTCCTACGATGGATAAAATCCTATATTTCCAACCGCAGCCAAGCGGTTGCACTTAAGGGTTACAGAGCCAAATTGCTTAAAATCCCTTCAGGAATCCCCCAGGGCTCTCATCTGGGCCCTTATCTCTTTACTCTGTATATAAACGATGTCCAGCACTGTTTCGAAAACTCACAACATTTATTATATGCCGATGACACAAAATTTATAAAATTATAACTTCTGTTGATGACTGCCATTCATTGCAAGTAGATCTTAATAAATTTGAGGATTATTGTCAGCATAATCAATTATTTTTAAATACAGATAAATGCAACATTATGACATTCACACGTAAACATAAATCTATAACTTATAATTATAAATTCTCAGGCAATATGATAAAGCGAGTATTGATCATTCGTGACTTAGGTGTAATCATGGATTCTAAACTTAATTTTAATAATCATATAGATGGCATTGTTGCACGTGCATTTAAGCAGCTTGGCTTCATTAATCGCATAGGAAAATCTTTTAAACACACGTTTACATTAAAAACATTATTTAATGCCTATGTTCGAAGCATCTTAGAATTTGGTTGTTTGGTTTGGAGTCCACAATATGCTGTCCACATTGACCGAATCGAGAAAGTCCAGAAGAGATTTCTTAAATCCTTGGACTACCGAGCTGGTACACATTTTCATGATTATAACACAAGTGCCTCTAGACACCAAATTTGCTCATTACAGAATCGGCGTTCTTTCTTGGATTCTATGTTTTTGTATAAAATCCTAAATAATAAAATTGATTGTGTTCCACTTTTGAACAAAATTTGCTTTAATGTTCCCCGTCTTTCATCGCGTTCTAAAAATACATTTTATATTCCTCACTATAATACAAATTACACAAAAAATTCATACCTTAGGCGTTCTCTTGATTTTTATAACAAACGATTGACTAATATTGACATATTTTGCTGTAGTTTAAGTAGATACAGGAGACTAGTGACTGAGGCATTAAATTCTTAAATAAAGTTCCTAAAGATAGTTGTAAAAGGTTATGTAACTTTAGATTAAGCGTTATATTATAAATATGTATATGGACATAAAATTTTTGTAGGTATATATAAATAGTGGCTTTTTGAAAAGTGTTCTGTGGGATAATAAACTGTATTCTTAGTGAACTCAATACTTTTTAAATATGTTGTATTAATATAATGGTACTATAGGTCTATTTGTGCATTAAATTGTGTAATATTAATTGTAAAAGACTGTTTGTTACCTGAAGAAATAAATAAAAAAAAATTAAAAAAAAAAATTTCGTAACAGACTTGTAAGAACGGATGTTTGTTCCTTGTCCCATGAAAACGGATGGCAGGCCGCGGCCCACGGCCCGACGGATGTTTTCGGGAATTTGTATATGTACAGATCGCTATAGAAACTGTGCTAGCGCGATGTAGGAATTACGTCGTGTTGTCATCGTTCTATGGAGCGTCGCTAGATGTCGCTACATCACTCCCCTCCGAGACCGGAGGTCGATTTGGTCATGGTCCGTCAACGGTCTTGCATCTTGAGAGTAAGCGTGCTAGTGGGGTTCCAGTGGGTCGGAACCGGGTGAGGATGCCGCATGGTTAGTTCGCGGTGAGTCGGAACTGCATGCGGTGCTGTCCTGGACAATGTCCTTAACCGCGACCACTAGAGTCTGGGGCAGCGATATTTCTCTATGCGGATGGCAATTGTCAGCAATTTGTCATGTAGACTTCCGTGCTTCGAGGGAGTTTTAGCAGCTTTTTTATTAGTAAGTCGTGTAACATAGCCGGCGTTAGACTTCCATCTCCAATCTTAGGCCGTATACAGAAAGAAAGCTGGAAACTTATAAGCGCTTACCAGCGCTTGACAGCGCAGGTGACCCGCGCGGGAAAATATATGAACGCGCGCCGATTAGCACTGAACGGTGCCGATAAGTTCCGACAAGCTTCAACACGCGCTGTTCAGCGCTGGGAAATCATAGTCCGATGTGTCCGACATTTTGCTTGGTCTGCCTCAACCTGCTTCCTTTGTGTGGAACGGACCAGCGCTGTCAAGCGCCGGTAAGCGCTTATAAGTTTCCAGCTTTCTTTCTGTATACGGACTTAAGTATATTATGGAAACTGAAGATGAGGTGGAAGACTTGCCTTTAACCCTAAACTACATACACGAATGTTCTACATCCATGTTTAAATAGTAGAGATCGCATTAGTCACTATCAGCACGCTTTTTTAGGTTTTCTGACAGCTTATTAAAAAAAACAAAACGGTACAAAAATGGTACAAAAGGCTTCGATAGATGGCGCTTTACAAAAGGCGAAGTCCTGTCTGTCATATAGCAATTTATTCCACGCTGCGTTTTTAAAAGTAAATAAATTAATTGACGTCTGTATCAGAGATTGAACTTATAAATAACCATAGATGGTAGATACCACTTACCTACATTATAGTATAAAGAGTTAACGCCTTCGGCTTTTTAAAAGTGCCATCTATAGAGGATTTTTGAACTAATGTTTATGAGCTGTCAGAAAACTCCTCATTAGCAGATAACGTAACAAATATCTATAGAGTACATTTTGGTAAAAGTAAAATAAAGACAAAAGTATTCGTCATAACATTTGTTTATTTAATAAGTATATAAAAATCACAAGAATTTGTAATTACGTGGACAACATACGCGGTATTGGCAGAATATTTTATAGGGCATTAATAATTTTGTATTTAAACAATTCAATGCTATACATGATTTAAATAATTCAGTCCATTTTTTTTACTTACTATTCAAACTACAGTAATAGAGTATACACATAGTTTAAAAATTAATAGGATTTTGTTCATAAAATTAGTTCCGACTTACGCGAAAGATGGCGCTGTATCGAAAAAAAATTTTAAACACTTTTCTTTTCAGCCAGCGACAATGAAGTGATTGCGAATGATGATGTATGGAAATAGTTTTGGCAATTGACGATAGAAAAGCTAATAGATAGCCAGACAGCTCTGATAATATAATCATGACCGTTTGGCAGCTATCTCCAATCTGTTTGTTGTTATTAGATTTATCTCTGCTTTGATGTTATTGCATTTATACACATGCCAATTATGTAGAAACAGTCTAGTGTCTATATTTATAAGTAGTTGTAACAAAAGATGAGGACTATATCATTAGGGTTGAACTTGCTGAGGGATGGTTATGTGTTGTTCTTTGCCATGGCAAGGAGTCATCGAGCGGCACTTCTGTGAAAAAAGAAAAACATTGTGATTAAAAAAAAAGAATATAGGTACACATGTTTAGATTATTTTGTCCGAAAAGAGTTGGAAACTTTGACAAACCTACTTAAATATGTTATTTATTTATATATTTTATAAGTTACAATTTAAAAAAAATAAACCCATTAAACGTATTTGCGTCGGCGAAGTTTGCAAGCGATATCTGAGCGGGAAGTGTGATGCGTTAGAACCTACACACCGCGCTTCCTTAAAAGTTAAATATGAAGTTAAGTGTGTATATATGTTTGTAATTGCATACCTCTCTGTAATCAGACTCTGCATATGCCGGTGTGCGCATGTCGATGCGTCTGCCGCCCTCCTGCTCCATATTGTGAATAAGTTTATAGGTGTCCGAGTGCTGCAAGTGGTCTAGTGACACCGGCGGCTTTTCGTACTTCATAAAGTTTATCCTGCATGGTAAACAAACTTTTAAAATCCGAAGCGTGATGAGGAATGTTTTTAAACTTTTTTTACGGACTCGAAAGAGGTTAGGTTTTTATTCTGACAGTCCGGTAGTTAACAAAAAGAAGTCTAGCGCTTTATCAATGTGACACATTTCTTGTGTTTTTAAAAGATTGGCGGAAACTTTTTGATATAATATTTTTTTTTGAGTTCGAAAAAAGAAATCTCCAAAGTGGTAGTTATTCATTTTATATGATTTATAGGTTTTTGCAGATCCAAGGAAAACGTTTCATTCACAACACCACATTTTCTGTCTTCTTTTAAATTTATCATAGCTAGCCATCACAGACACAAAACACAAACTACCGGACAGTAGAAAAAAAAAAACAAAAGTCTTTTATAATTTAGAGTCGATATATTCGTATGTATGATTTTGATATGCTATGTTGGATTTTATTTGCTGAATTTAATGAATCCAATCAAATGATTTCAAACTTATCTAAATGTGTTATCTTAATTCAGTGCATGATTCTAAGTTTATCATTATAATTCCATCATGTTTTGTTTACCAATACATTAGTATTGAAAGCCTTTACGCCATACTAGAAAGGCATCATGAAGATATATAAATTATTGATTCTTACTTCGACTAGATACCGACGATACCTTATATGAATGGGGCAAACAATAAGACGCAGAATACGATGTATCCGTCTCCTAGCAACCACTTTGTGACGTCTCATATCACCAATAGTCAATTCTCTTAAAGATATTAGGTTTTTAACACAACAGCTTATAATATTATGGTGCGTACAGATTGATGTAACATTCTGCGCACTACAGGTCCAAATACGCAACGTGCGCAGAATGCTACATTATTAGTTCCATTACAGCAATCTGTACGCACCATTAGAGAACACTGCGTAACGTTTGTTATCTAACTTTTTGAAACAAATTATAACAAATTTATAAATTGATTAGGTTACAACATGAATTTCAAATTCCGAACAGCTTCCGAGCGACAGAGGGACTTCAGCGCAAGGGCAAGATTTGAGCGAACGTATATCATTTTACATTTTTAACATATAGTTATGAAATGTTAAAGTTACGCAATGTTTTATAATTTTATAAAGCTGCTGAGTTTGTAGGAGCACTTTTATTTAGAGCGGTATCAAATCGAGATCAGCGCAGACTCTGATTAGTACTTTTATCATCAAATTGACAAATGCACAAACAGTCAAACAAACAATTAGTTAGTACCTAGGTACTAAAACCACTCACACTCACATCCGTTATATTATCAAAAGCTAATATAGTCGAATCCTTCAATAGATGGAAGTCTACTAAGTGGCAGTTCGATTCCCTGGAAACGTTGTTAAATTAAGCAAGTAAGTATATTAGTTTCTATCTTCAACACTTAAAAATATCAATGTTCAAAATCAAAATGTAACTTCTTTTTACTAAAATTATAAGAGCAAAAAAAACATGGCAACTTAGACTGTATGGGCGTTTGTCCACCGCCGCCGTCACCGGACCGTCACCGAGAACGAGATTATTTCGGGCCGAGTTTAATATGACGTAACGGCGATCGTTTGTCCATCGCGACCGATTTCGCTGGTTTAGTTTGTTCCAGCTGTCATGCGTGGTAGTCGCGTTTTCGAAGAAATAAAGTGATGGCTAGGTTAAACCGGCGACAACTTCTTCTACTGCTTTTGTACCTTCGAAGGCGCAGGCGATGCAAAGAATTTTGGGTTCATCCGCTAATACGTGAACGATACATCACAGCAGGGGCGTTTTATATACACCACGCCAAGTTTAACATTTTAATTTTAACATTCTCTACTTTCTATAATTTCTATTAATTAATAAATATCGTATTTAAATTTTTTCGCCATTTTTATTACAATGTTAATACTAATCAATGATAATTGATTACAAACAAAATAATAACTGAGCTCGTGTAAGATGCGACGGCGACGGCAGTGGTGGACAAGTTCATACGTGTTTTGTATTGCCGGCACATCGGCCCGTCAAAATCTCGGGCGACGATCTAGCGGTCACGCCGATCTACTCGCAATCCCGGCGGCCGGGATGACGGCGCTCGGGTGACGGATGTGCGGTGGACACGCGGCTAAGTAATGTAATGTAAATGTATGTACCGCTACTTCGGCGCCGTCATCTCGTTCTCGGTGACGTGACGGTGACGGCGGCGGTGGACAAACGCCCTATGTCAAAGTTCTTAGCCTCTTCTTAAAGGCGCTCCACATCCACGCGAGAATCTCGCCCATGTGAGTCAATAAAAAAGTCAATAATACCCTATTACAGGATTATGACAATCTTATCGCAGCTTTGTTGTCATAACATTACTAAAAAGCCATGCTGTTGACTTTCAGAAGGAACTTATATATATTTTTATCTTGCAGGTTTTATTTACCTAGTGATATTCAGTATATACTTACTTATACAACCTACAGTATGACCTCTCATTGCCCCAGGGCCACGATTCATTCCAGAACCCGATCTGCCGCCACGTAGGAAAACATGCAAACAAACGAGAAAACAACACTTAGAACACAACAGGCAACATGTATTAACGATTGCTCAACAACGTCAATTAAAAAAAATATTGCATTGTAAACAACAAACATTATTCTAGAAATATGTAGGTACTATCGAACCAATGGCTAGAAAACTGCCTACTTATTTCACTAGGGGCGCTGATTACGCTTGAGCTTAACCCATAGCAACTGTCAAATACCATATTAGCGATTTTTAACAAAAAAATTTAAATGCGTAGTCAAAATTGCATAGAAAATTGATACCACAATTTCTTGGAAAATATATCGACATTTGCTTTGGTTGGTCCATAACGGACTTGATTTAAACTTTTGTGAAAATGTACATATTGCGGTTCCGATGTTATACACTTTAATACCAAAAAAAAAATATTATATAGATTTACCAACAAAAAAAAAACATTGGACAAGCAATTTCGACAACAAAATGTTCATTTGACAGTTTGTCAAATGAACAAATATGTCAAGCGTGTGAAGTGACATCTATTTAGAGCTTTTCGTTTTTTTTCTCCTTTGCATTATAAAAAATATTTTTTCTCTACTTTGTTCAAAGTTAAACCTCAAATTAAAGTTACTCTTAGTATAGGTACGTAATTTAAATAAAATATACTTATTCGAAGTGTCGAAATAATTGATTATTAAAACTAACAAAATAAAACAAACAAAATATTTCAACAGAATTCCATGCTAGCCCTAAACGTTCGGCATAATTGAACTTAAAACAATTAAAAATCAAATAACCTAATAACTTCTATTAAGTATTTACAGTATAAAAAAAGCGTCTCATGGCATGGTAAGACATTTATAATAGCATTAGGTACCTACCTACTTATACATACTAAATTAATCAATAGAGTGTAGCGACATCTATATTTACATTGCAAACTAAAATCCACTACCGTTCGTACCTACATATTTTGTATTTACACTTGACTTGATCTTAGAAATAAATATTACTAATCCGAATAATCAATTTGAAGAAAACGTATATATTGTTACCAGAGAACTTAAACAAACTATTAAGTATTCATATACACAAATAATAAAAGACCTAGCGACAACAAACTTACTTTGTACAAGTCAATACACAGAAACAATTGACAGTGACAATTCACAATATCAAAATGCATTGTTACGTCTCGAACAAGTACAAAGCCATGCATCCAACGCAGTCCTTATAATGTATGAGCGAACCTTTCGTCGTATGGAAGGCGATGACTTTCGTATGGTAGCCTAGAATTGTTGAGATGAATGAAGCGGCAATACATGAAATTGAAACACTTTTTCATGTGACATGTTTAACTTGACTTAAAACATAAATAAATTTAACATTGTTCAAGTACATTTGGTTGCTCGAGCCTTTGCATTTAAAAACTATGTGTGATATTCGTTCTTTGACACATGAAGCGATTTTTACAAAAACAACATAACTGACATTTTTTGTCTTTTTTTGTTACTGGGAACTGTTTGTTCGTTTTCAAATAGGCTTTTCAACGTGTTAATCCATTTTTAACAAAAACTAAACAACTACGAGAAATCCCTTGTTAAAAATTTGGTGATTTTACAAAAACGACATAAGTGTAACAACATTTGGCAAAAACAGCATATCTGTTACAGTTGTGTAGTTTTTGTAAAAAAAAAAAAGTCACTGTCAGTGTATTTGGCGGATTTTGGCGGCTACAAGTCACAAGTTTGAAGTTGTTTTGAGTGAAAAGAAAAAGTGTTTGCTATAAATTATGGCGGAAAATAGTGAAAAAACTACAGGAATTAAACGTAAAATACCAAAGGTGAAAAAAGAAACTGTGATAAAATTAAAGAAAGCTCAAGGAAAAGAACATATTAACCACAGAAATAACCTAGTCCAAGAAAGAGTTGTTGGACCTGATTGCAGGTTAGCTGATAAAATATATTAGTATTTTAATTGTTGTTTATAGTTGTTACAATGTAAATAACCTAAATTCTTTATTTCCAGGTGCAAAGTTTTAAAATGTTATACCAAAATATGTTCTCAAGATAGAGAAAATATAATACTACATTTCAATAAGTTGGGCAACAAAAATGATCAAGATGCTTACTTGATGAGTCTGATTTCATCATCATACCCTAAGAGGCATACTACTGAAACTTCGCAAAAGTTTCGAATGGCTTCTTATTCATTTAAAATACGCGTCGGTGTAAATGAAATACCAGTATGCCTGACGGCTTTTTGCAACATTCATGGGGTGACAAAAGGTCGCGTCCGAAGGCTTCAACATCTGATTTCAATTAACGTTTTAACACCTAAGGATATGCGTGGATCACACAAAAGCAACAGGTACAAGAAAACACCTGAAGAAGTTCTAAACCTAGTCCGCAACCACATTGAGTCATTTAAAACCATGCAATCACATTATTCCCTGAGACAAGACCCTAACTGCCGATATTTGCCTGAAGATTTAACTGTTTTCAAAATGTTTAACTTGTTTCTGAATAGCTATCAAATGAGAATTACTTATATGGTGTATTGGTTAGTTTTTAAACATGAATATACACTGAAATTCGGTTTACCAAGAACAGACACCTGTGCGACATGTGATAAATACAGACTAAAGATAAAATTGGCTGCTTTGGAAGAGACAAAAACTTTACTGAAGAATGAACATAAACTGCATTTGTTGAAAGTTGAAAAATTCAATGAAATTAGACGCAAAGAAAAACAAAAAGCTCAGGAGGGTAAAACTATGTGTGTTACGTTCGATTTTATGCAGAATCTGCCATTACCCCATATTCGTACCAGTGATGTGTTTTTTAGTCGCCAGCTGTGGCTCTATGTATTTGGTATCCACAATGTTGGAAAAAATCAAGTGGTTTTGAATAGCTACTTAGAGACAGAGGGTAAAAAGGGCCAGAATGATGTCACAACACTTTTATTAAGATATTTTAGTACCCACGGAATTCTTTCTGATAAATTAGTGCTGATAAGTGATGGGTGCTCTGGTCAAAACAAGAATTATGTAATGGTGTACTTTCTGTACTGCTTAGTTCATGTGCTGATGTTGTTTAAAAGTATTAAATATATATTTCCTATCAGAGGACACACCTATCTCCCTAATGACCAGGATTTTAGCTTGATTGGGAATAAAAATAAAAAAATTACTGCAGAAGTACCAGATGACTGGAATGACTTAATGGAAACTGTGAGAAAAAATCCATCACCTTTTATTGTGGATAAAATAAACCATACTGATTTTATGAATATAAAAGCAGCTGTAAGTCCTTTTTTTTTACGTCAGTCAAAACCTGCAATGAAGCTGAAAGAAGTTAGGATGCTTAAAATAAATAAAGATGTTCCTTATGTTCAAGTCAGGTATTCCTTTACTGGTCCATGGCACAGGATACAGATTCGCAATAAAAGAAAACTGCCTGATGAACTTCAACTTCGCCCTACTTATGACTCAAGATTGCCGTTAAATGCTCATAAATATCATGATATATTTAAACTAACCCAATATTTATCCAGCCCTTTAAGTCACAACTTTTATGCAGATCTATTGGGTTCAGTTGCTACATCTGAAGCTACCACCTCATTAGCTAATGAAGTAGATAATGAAGACAACAGCAGTGGCACAGAAGATAATTAGATTTTTTTATGATTATATGTATCCTAAGATTACTATTTTTTTAATAAACACCTGGTTGCTGATTTTAAAATGAGTTTTATTATGAGGCATAATATAATGAACATCTGTTCTTTTTGTAACAAAAACAACTTGAAATTCTGGAAAATCTGGAAATTTATTTACATAAACTGCATAACTAACAATATTTGGCAAAAACTACATAAATGCAAAGCCTATTTTTTTATTTTACTTGACTTATAGGAAATGTACCTATAAAACATCAGTTTAATATGAATAAATAACCATAAATACATAATTGAACAAAATAGTTAATGACTCCAAACTTAGTATTTAAAAAGATATGAAGTTTTTTTTCGATACTGAACAATTATGTGTTACACAGTTATGTTGTTTTTGTAAATATCGCTTCACATGTCACTGTGCTCTAGAACTTTTTAAAATGTAAGCCTCGAGTAACCAAATAAAAAAACTTAATTCATAAAGTTAAAAATTATGGTTCAAATCGGATATAGTTTTGCCCGTATAAACTCACGAATTGAATAAAATAAAAGAAAGTTTTAGTATTTTGTTCAAGTTTTATATTAGCTAAATAATGGCAACTTTGACTAAATTCCGTTTGAACCCAAATTCTGCTTCTCATAAGCAATAATAAATACTATAAATAAAGACTATCATAATGATAATAAGCTAAGCAGCTAATTATTCCAAAATTGTTATGATACTATCAAGCTACTAACTAATACAGGGTGACTGGTGGGTCATTTTTGAAATTTCAGGACGTGATAGTTTGAGATCATACATGAAGAAAAAAACATTATATTAATTACTTACTGAGTTAACTTAACCGAAAGTTAAAGAATTCATTACTCAATGCATGGTTACATAAGCGTAATGCAATAGATACTTAGCGGGTGGTGGAGTGTGTGTGGCGGGAATACTGCTGTGTGCGTGTTGACTGAGGCAGCGCGTCGGGAAAAGTGTAGTAAGGTCTCTTTATTTATTCAAAGGGATTTCTGATAAAAATTAAATACCTACTTTTATTACATAATTATGATCAGAATCGAGTACAGAGTGCTCTCCTTCAGTATCTAAAATTTGTCACCAGTCACCTTGTATACTAATTTATTTGTTACCACAAACTAAAATTGTTACAATCAATAATATTAATCTAAACTACAAAACTGAATAACACTCAACGGTAGTAAAATGATTCGTTTTTGAAATTGAAGTTTTTCAATCATAAAGGAAGTCATTTTATAAATCACTAGCTGTTGCGCGCGGTTTTACCCGCGCAATTTCGATTCCCGCGAGATTTTCGGGATAAAAAGTAGCCTATACGGATTCGAAAGTATCCCTCTAAGAAATTTTGAAATCAGTCCGGTAGTTTTTGAGCCTATTCAATACAAACACACAAAAATACAAAGGTTTCCTCTTTATAATTTTATAAACTTTAACTACAGTTGGACCAAAGACTAAGAAATTCGTATTTTGGCATGTCAAACATATGTAAATGGCCTCGATTTTATACTTTATTTAAAAATGTCTCTTATTCTGTTGCAATTTTTTTAGGTATTTTTTTCTGTAAGTTTTATACTTCTAGTACTAGTTTATCACAGTATCTAAAGATAATAAGCCAATTTATATTATTATTGGCTATATTAGAAACCAAAAAATTATATTCAATAATTCTTCATAGGAACTAAATTTTGCTTGGATTTGGTTTATGAATATTAAACCTCATATTGAAATCGACTACAAGACATTAAGTACCTACTAGTAGTGAAAATGTCTACTATAATTGTTATTTTGTATTTTTAAAAGATGATTGCTGATGTGTTTCTTGCCACTTCTTCTCAACAGATCGATTTTCTGAAGTTGTGGTAGATTCATTTCAATTTTTAAGCAGTTTGACTAATTCAAGAGTATTTAAATACCTACGAAATAAACCTATTTTTGACTTTGACTTTTGTATTGTAACTAGAAAAAATGCTATTAAACGCAAAGTTCGATAAAATATTTTCAATTCTAAAACTGACAGAACCACTAAAACAAACGAATCAAATAACCAGCCGTATCTACAAAACGAACCCTTTGGCTTTTCCTTGTATAATTTCCGCCTGAGCCATCAAAGTCTCTGCAATGAACTGCTCATTGTAGGCGTCCTCTGGTTTACGCCATCTTCTTCCTCCTGGCAACACCACGGGACGCTCCTGTGGCGTCAGGGGTCCGAACATCGGCGCTGGTTTCCCAACCCGAGGGGTAGGGCGCTGTTTCACTTGACGACCTTCGAGTTCCACTCGCATTTGGTCCATGAGCTCCTAGATTGTGGGGTAAATTGAATTGAATTTGTTGTGGGGTCGGGTGAGAAAAAAATAAATTGGAGGTTATGTGGTTGGAATCTTTCACGTGAGCCGTTATTAAAATAGATGTTATAATAAAAGTGTTTAAGGAAGTTTCAGTCAACTGATATAGGAAAATTTTTCATCGACAGTTAAAAGTAATTTTTGAATCTAAAAAAACACGATTCGTTAAATAAAAAAATGACCACATTATAAAAACGCTCCAATAGGAATAAATTAGAAGTGAATTTTGAGATTGACGTCATAGGACTATTTTAAAAAAAATAGTCAAGTATTAAACTTAACTTTGGACAAATTATAATTGATTGATAAAGCTATTTGTGATGAAGAATCATGCTTTTAAATAAAACACTTTTTAACCGGATTTATCGCGTATACATTAAAAATTTTAACTCGACCTTTCGATGTCTCTGCGGGCCCTGTGGTCACGAGCGACTGTCATATACGCGATAAATCCGGTTAAAAAGTGTTTTATTTCATAGTATGAATCGCGAAAACTTAAGACAGAATCATGCTTTGCTGATATGCTGATAGGTATGGGAAAAAAATGGAAGAAATATTTTTCTTGGTAATTAGGGTAAAATTGATATCAGAACTAAAAGCGCATTTTTGGGCTAATATGAATACAACGCTATGCTAAAAGACTAATGAATAAGTATTTATAGCAAAAAATAAAGCTATTCTTAAAAGCTAAATGATATTTATAGCTAATTTAAAAGCTTGGTGTAGCTGAAAATTTATTAAATAGGTCTTCATTAGATGTAATGAATTTGAAGCGAAGAACCAGACTTTTAGATGAGATCTGAAATACTGAAATACGAAGAAGCTATCTAAAACTTGGATGTGAAATGAAATGTCAAATCATCCCAAGCCAAGAATGCTTCTCAAACCTCAATCAGAAATTCTACCTTCTTCTGTTTTTCTAGCCTTTGCTGTTCTTCCAGCATCTCTTGCTCTTCTTTCTTCAGCCTGGCCATCTCCTCTTCAGAGAGACTCGGTTTAGCTTCAACTGGTTGTTCTGTAGCTACTTCTTCTTGCTGTCCGTTTTGGACAACTGCTTCTGTTGCTTCAGCATCTTCGTTAATTTCTTCAATGGTGCAGTTTTCGGAGATGGCTGCAAAGATTGAAGTGCTATTAGAATCTAACTACCGACCAAAATACTTGGATGAAGCTTTTATCTGTCTTTATGCATTAACGTCACTTTTGACATGATGGTTGAAGATTGCATTATGATTGGGATTACCACACAGAGCATCGCCATACCTCCCGATTAAACTAACAGCACTTTTATCTCAAATCTATATGCTATACCTATATCGTGTTGTTTCTTATAATATTGCTGACATCTGTATTTAATTAAATTTCTCTTATTAAGTACCTTCTTATCCAGTAGGGGTCTATTGAATTGCTATTAATTTATTTATTTGATAGTATGATAGTATTGACGACCGGCTGGTGTAGAGGTAACATACATTGCCTTCTATGCCAGAGGTCCTGGGTTCGAATCCCGGCGGCGGCAGATATTTGTGTGATGAACACACAGATATTTGTCGTCAAGTCATGGATGTTTATTTAAGTTTATTCTTATAAAAAAATATGTATTTATTCAGTATGTATGTTTATACATATATTTCTTAAGTAACTACCTATATCAGTTATCTAGTATCCATAACACAAGTTCTTTAAGAAACTTAATTTGGGCTAGAGAATGTTGTGTAAGTGTCGGCAATATTTATTTATTATTTAGTATTTGCACTACGTCTTTA
Source organism: Stenoptilia bipunctidactyla (assembly GCA_944452665.1). Lineage (NCBI taxonomy): Eukaryota > Metazoa > Arthropoda > Insecta > Lepidoptera > Pterophoridae > Stenoptilia > Stenoptilia bipunctidactyla. Next base: position 18,797,218 of record OX101746.1, read on the forward strand.
ACTACGTACATAGCAGTTTACTCTAAGGTGTATACAAGGTGTTCTGCTTGATTTCCCATAACTATAGGGTATTAATGGGACCATGTCATAGAATCATATAACATGTGAAAAATTTTCAATTTTTTTTTTGTATTTTTTTTTATACAACATAATTTAATTAAGTCAAAACATCTTATGTAAAACACCTTTATGCGAAGTATGACAACGTGGCATTTTCTATCTCTTTTTTATCGCTACACACAAGTACAGTTCGCTACGTTTTGCGTTGACACATTATATGCAACGTTCCTCAACGTTTAAAATGTTTTTGTTGTTTATTGTATGGCTTCGGTGACTCCCGTCTATTGAATGAATGTTAAAGAAATTTTACAAGGGACATAATTTACGAACTCATTATATTAAGATTGATGATATCTTGGAAAGTATGCATTTTTGAACCACATATTCTTTGGCAAAAAGTATTATTTTTTAGTAAGGAACAAAACCTCAAAGTGATATGGGATATCAAAAAAAACACCTTGTATATGTAGAGTTGCTTCTTAGTCACATGCCATTTTTTTTTTGACAAAATAAGTATAATTTATAGTAACGATATTTGCGAAAGAAGTGTATTTATTTTTTACGAGGAAATTAATATATTCGCTAACATATTAATCAGAGCATGCTCACTGTAAATTATAAATGATTAGGTACTACAAATGACGCGCTACTGCAAAACATCTTGTAGTACTATTGATTATTAGTATTAATATTAATTATTAGTATTACGTATCAATGAAACGCCGCGTCGTATTGGCTGTGTTCATCAAAAGCAACTATTTGTATAAAAGTTTGTGGTGCTATATTTTTGTAAATAATAAACGTGCAGATATGTTTAGGTATATCGTATCAAAAAAATATCATTTACATATCTCCTGCTCTGTAAGGAGTCACATACTTTCCTGAATGCCGGGGTGTATGGATATCATTACAGCATAGGTTTCAAAACCTACCATGTAATGTTAACATTACAGCATAGGTTTTGGAATTTGAAAAAAGAACTATCATACTCATACTGCAAGAACTGTCATACTCATACTTTTAAAAAGTTATTTTTTTTTCTGGGTATCGATTATTTATTCGAATCGGAATCGAGACAATGTATATTAGAATTTATGAAGATTTTATTTTAAATATCGAACTATTTGTTTCGCAGTCACATCGTATGTTAGTTGAAATCGATTTAAAAATCAAACTGGCCAGCACGATTTGACGCGCTTGTAAAAAAGTTAAAAAAAAGTAAAAAAGGCAGTCGACTAGCTAGGCGCGAAAGTAATTTTGTTTCGTGTTTTGGAGTAGGTACTTTCTCGAAAGTTTTGAAAAATGTCAAGTGACGAAAACATGGATCTAACCCCCGATTTTATAAAAGAAGAAGAAAAAATCTTTACAAATTGTTCTAATTTCACTATTAATTTTAATTAAATACACATGTTTCTCTTTAATAAATGTTCATAGAAACCTGCTATCTTGTTATTTACTTGCCTCACAGTCCATGTGTAGAGCAGAGTGTTAACCTCGGATGTAAGCATCAATTGCATACTCGGCCTAATTAGCTAAAAAACCGCGTATGCAATTGATGTCATACAGCCCTTTGTTAACAATCTTCTATTAAATTTGGCTGGTGACTAAAAAACCACCAAGTATAAGTAAAAAACATTCCAATAAGTACTAACCTTGACATTGGCCTGTTTCAGATGACTCCTCATTATCTTCAGTCACATTTCCAGTTTCGGATGTAGTGTTTTCAATTTGGAGTGATTCCTGTGTCAATTTAATTAGGGATAAATGGTTACACCCTGATATTATATGGGATGTAATTTTATAATCGGAAACAGCAGGTTGAAAAAAAATTACTCAAATGGAAAATTAGTGAATTTTTTAAAAGAAAAAAATACTTGCGTGAAATTCGATGATAATTTATTAGATAGGTATTGACTTTTATGGCATCAATTGACATCATTTTATTAAATATGTTGCATCCCGATTTTTTGTAAGCATGTATTGTGAGACTTATTTAAGTAATAACTTGATCTAAGTGGGAATTTATGCTGAGACGAGTTTGGCTAAGCAGAATAAGTAGGTAGGCACTTAAAGAAACTTAACTTATTATTTGCTAGAAATGAGTACCATTTTATTCACAAATTAATTTAATTGAGGTTTAATTTCTAACTATTAAAAGGGGATCGTGGTAAATATTCAACATTTAATACGCTTTTCAGGTCTTTACTCGTTAAAAGTTTGCAACTCGTCGTAGATATCAACTATCGTGGATAGATGTCGCTAGTGTACCTGATTGGTAATTTGGCTGAGTTGCTTGGTGACAAGTTCGAGCGTCTGTTGGATGACGCACGGTAGGTTGGCGAGCGCGGCAATTTGCGCCTGCATTTGTTTTAACTGCTGCTCCAGTGGCGCGTTCGGGTCTGTGAGAGGTTTATTTTTGTTTATTTAAGAGGGCCGCCAGACTGTTGAAAACACGTTGAAAACCAATGCATCCAACCAAGGTTAAGGAAGGTTAACTTGTTGACAACCAATTCCGAGTCATCCACACTGTTACAAACGGTGGTTTCCAACAAGGAGACAAACAAGAACACAAGCCAAGGTCACGCCAGGCCACGCCCCTTAATCGTCAGTGTGCTCTGATCTCTCGCGTTGACAACATCTTCGCGATGGCAGTTTTGTATGCAATTGAGGATACAAAGAAGGAAAGGTTGAAACGCAGGATAAAAAGCTACAAAACTCGAGTCATTTATAGTTATAGTTACATAGTAAAATATACAATAACAAGCGTACACAGTCCTAAACACAGACATACATCTACATAGATAACGCAAATGCATGTCCTTTGCGTGTCCGAACCCCAACCAAATGTCAAGGTTGGTCGCCTCTAGATTTAATATGTATTGTAATATGCTTGTATGTATGTCTGTTAGAAAATCGAGTCAAGAATATCATTATCGGTCTTAATAATCGATTTCATCGGCGGTATCGGTGTCTCTGAATCTTTTTGTATTTTTCAGTAATAAATATCAGCTGTGACATCACAATAGGTCTTAAAAAGTCGACACGCTTGGTTCAAATACAAATCGTGGCACTTGCGTTGTCTATGTAGATGTATGTCTGTGATTCTAAACACCGCCGTTTCCAACCCGCCAAGGTCATGTAATTTGGTTGTCAACAGCCATCTTCACTGTTGGAAACACGTTGTAAACTAGCAAGGTCACCTTGGTTTGATGTTTTGTTTCCAACAGTCTATTTGGGCCTTAAGAGTTTATATTAGTTTGTTTGCATTAAAATTCAACAATTTTTATTCGAAATGACAATTCCTTTTTAAAATGTAAAAGCCAATTACTGGTTCACACAATGGTTTTTATTATTAATTCTAATAGTATGTTTCGTCGACGTGGCGCCGTGGTTACTGTGTGTTTCATACGATATCGTATGATACGATATCGCAGATTAAGAAACTTTTGGTGCGATCGGCGCTTGGATGGGTGACAGCCGAACATTCATTTCTCACGACGACTTCCGTGCTTCGGAGGGCACGTTAAGCAGTCGGTCCCGGGTGCTGTATACTTGTATACAGTAGTCGTTAGGGTTTGTCAGAAGCCACTTTGGCGCCTTGGAAATTCTGACATCCACCACCCAGCACTGGGCCAGCTTGGTGGATTATGGCCTATACCTCCTCGTTACCCAGGGGAAACACTCATGCCCTGCAGTGGGTACATTACAAAAAGTTGTGATGATGATGATGATGAATAGTATGTTTCATAAGTATCTACCCTAATATAATGCTATTCACCGAGCTAGAGGCTCAGTTTCTGTATCATCTATACTATTTTTCATATTTATTTATTCTTCTTCTCTTATATTCTCAATTAAATTTCGTGGCACAGCAAAAGTCTAATGACTCTATTCCGAGTTCTTTTAAAATATTGCTTTTGAGAATAAGCTGCGATTAAAGTTATCCTAGGTCGGAACAGTTTTAACTGATACGCTTCGGATATACTATAGGTAGTTTGAACTGATATTCTATTTTGAGAATTAGTTATTTCTAGTTTAAACAAAGGCAATTAGTAAAAACCAGTTCCTAAAAATGGGTTTTGACTGTAACATATAAGTAAGTAAAACATGTACCAATTACATTGATAAAAAAGTCGTGAAAATAACATATCTTTAAACATGAATTTCGATAGCTCAACGTAGAAATATTTGTCAACGCGCTGTTACTATAAAGTGTGAACAAAATAGCTCATTTTCCCGTATATCACTTCTACAACTTCGTTTTCAAAGCTTCCAATCACAGTAACTTACCGACCATATTCGACACATTCATCAACTGCTCCGCTACCCTGCTAACTTCCATCTCTTCTACTATCTTCTCCGTTTCTTCTACAACTGCTTCTATGTCGAGCTCTTCAGCTGGTTCGTCAAGCTGCTGATCTTCAGCTTGTTCCACTACTTGTACTTCTTCTTTTTGTTTTGGAGGTGGTAGGGGAATTCCTATAGAATTGACAATATATTGTTAGTATGAGTGTCTGAAATTTACACGATTCATTAAATTATAATCTGTGGCGCGTGTATTCGGACAAAAAGTGTTTTATTTTACATTGCAGTAGTCAGTTTATTATCTCGGTTGAAAAAGGACAGGAATATTAGTAACGTATATAAAAACACGTGTTTTTGGCAAATCAAGAATAGGTTTTAAAACTGCAAACTTTTAACTGATTTAATTTATTAATAATGTATGAATTATGTTAGTTATTTGGTTTCTATATAAAGTTAAGTTGATCTTTCGTGATTACTACTAATATGGTAACTCGAATTCTTGGATTTTGTATTGAGTCTATACAATGCTGAAGGTGGGACATGTTAACATACATCAAGCCATACGCCTTAAAAGATTATAACACCATCTTATCCATTTAAATTTATCAATGGAGTCGTAATATAATACTTCAGCAGTGTGCCGTTATCTTGTAAGGTTCTATTGCGAAGAAGGTACGAAAGCAACGCATTTTTTTACAAAGTATCAAGTTTCGTTGCCTTTTCAGTTCATCTTTAGATTCCTTTTAAGACATGTAGTTTGTGTGATGATTATTTTATGCCATTTACATTCGTAGCTTCTGAAGACACCTAACAGTTTAAATTAACTACCCTTCAATATCAGAGTACGCTACTATTGGCGCCCAAATTGGGGCTTGTCAATTTACATCGCTGACCAGTTAATGCTCTATCATCTAATCTAATATATAAAATTCTCTTATCACATTTTTCGTTGCCATACTCCTCCGAAACGGCTTGACCGATTTTGATGAAATTTTTTGTGCTTATCCGGTATCTATGAGAATCGGCCAACATCTATTTCTTTTTTTTTTATTTATATGGCAAAACAACGTTTGCCGGGTCAGCTAGTTTTGTATAGATAACCGACATATTCATACACGTAAGATCACTTATCGGTTTTCAAAACCACTTTATAATGCACTAAATTCTATTTTTGACTTCAAACGAAATCAACATCATGAAAATTAACGTTGAATTAAAAGATGGCGCATTGAATATCATTAACTATGATCACATATTAAAACACATCATCGCAAAAGTTATGATCGTTAGTGGCGAACATTTTCTTAAAAGGGTCTTTAGTGATTTACATCTATATACCCTGATGCAGTTTTCTATCAAGTGTGCTGGGTTTCATAACATTAAAAGCAAGTACCGCACCATCAAAGATTTGATTTAAATCTTTGCGCGCCATAAGAACACACGTGTGTCTTAAGCTTTTTCAACCGACTTCCAAAAAAGGAGGAGGTTCTCAATTCGTCTGTATGTATTTTTTTGTGTCTTTGTTACACGATATTTCGGACAATTATGAATCGATTTTGAAAATTCTTGTTTCATATGATAGAATGAAGTCATTGTTAGTCCAATATAAATTTTATCGAAATCAGTTGATTACTTCATCGAAAAATTTAAATTCTTGAAAAAATATGTATAATTTCGGAGAATGTTTACGTTGATGACATAATAACTCAGCCAAAGTTTTGACGTGAAGTCGGTTTTTTTAATGCTCTGCATTCTTTGATTATCTGGCGTCATTTCTCATGAGTTGAGATTTTTATTACAGTTCTAATTAAACATAACAACATAATCATGGGCAATGAGGATAGAAAATTTAAGAAGGAAAAAACAATTTTATGGCTTGTTTTCAGGTAATTTCATGTATTTTGATGGTAAAAGAGAATTGCGTAAATCTTTGCGATCTAAAAAAACTTTACAACTATTTAAAACACACCTGTATCTTCAAGATCTGGAACTTCGCTCTCTGGAAGAGGGTCTACAGCTTCCAAGAACTCTGGTGTCTCCTCAGGAACTAATATAGGTTCCTCTGGTTCCACTGGAGGAGGAGGTGGTTCGTTCAACGCCCGTTCTTCCCACGGTAGAGCACCCGTGTTGAAGTCCTGAGGATCGTGAAATGGTGTGACGATGACGTATTTATAAATGTCTTTGTGAGCTTGATGTATCATTGATTGAAGTTATACTTATTGATGGTGTGTTTTGTGAAGTTTGAGGTTAGAAATAGTTATGATACACTTGATAGATGGCTCTGACTACGTAACTAACTACCGTTTGTATTGTTTATAATAGTGATTGGGTTTGTAGTTCGTTTTATTGGTATCGTTTTTTGAAAGTAAGCGCACACTATAAAAGGCGAATGAGCGGGTCGCCTTTTATTTAAAATGAGCTTCGATGTGGCCGCAATTAAAGCGTAATTAAGAACATTTTTTTTTAATTTAGTTTTGATACTTGTAATTTTATACAGTTATTACAATCAACGACTTTATTTAACGGTTTTTTTTACTCGACTTCGGCACGCAAAGGAGGGTTATGTTTTCAGGGCGTATGTATGTATGTCTGTTTCTTGTTCCCTTATTTCCACTGAGCTGCCGGACGGATTTAAATAAATGAGGTATCAAAAGATTCGTATTAACTGCGCGAGTAGTATTGTACTCATGAAATTTCAAGATGGCGTCTAAAAATAAACGTTTAACGTGTAAATAAACGGCATAAAAACAAATAATTTCTTATTTCAAAAATATTGGTATCAAATGAAAGATAATGGGCAGCCTATTCTAATTATACAGTGTGTCTGGTCACCGGTGTCCGACTCGTTAAAGCGAAGTAGTATGTTAAATTTTATCGAAAAAACCACAATAAAAAAGCATTTTGCCCCTACTGTTTAGAAACGGCGGCCATTTTAATTTTTGCATTTCAGAGTTCGGGTGAGTTTATTTATTTAGAAATATTTACCGATTTAATGGTCTTACAGACATCAATTTCATTTCATTTGACAGCTACAAAAGTTGGCAATAAGATAACACTAAAAAAATATCAAAAACTTACATTAAAACCTTAAAAAAATACTTAAGACATAATAAGTGTAAAAAAAATATGTTACACTTATTATTATGAACCATATATGCTTGTTTGGCGCTTTTTAGTTTGAACTTACTGTATTTCGCTGTCGGGTTTTTCGTTTTTATAATTACTTTTTATTGGTGACAAGGAAATAAAGCCAGGATAGATACCAATAATATTTTTGGGATTTGCTCTCAAGTCTTATATTTTTAATTTACTTCATAGCAAAGCAATTTTTGGCAAGTCATTGACTCGTGTTCTTGAGGGCCTTAGTATAATAATTAAAAAGAACAATTAAATTAAATAATTAAATATGGTTAAAAATTAATTCGATCGTCTGTAAGATCAGTAATTATAGGTACTTCCACGTAAACTTCGTCAGAGATTAAGTGCCAATGCTGCATCTCGCGTTCGAACGCGCGTTTCATACAATACTGCAACGTCCGTACCATACGCGCGTTCGATACGGACGTTCGGAATGCGCCAAGCGCCGCGCCGCGCGTACGGTATGGAAAATTTTATGAAAATTTGTATGTTTGAATCTCTATTAGTAGGTCTTATATAAATCTATGGGTATGGGTGATGCAATATTTGACAACAGGCAGCCAAGTTTTAATTCTTTAGCATTTCACTTAACTGCTGAATAGTTAAAACTCGACTGCCGTAACTGTACATGTCATATTATGTCAACGTTACTTCAACGTTAACCGCACCTTCGGTAAGACAAGGGCGTAACTTCCAAATATTTTAAAAATGAGTTTAATATGCCAAAAGGTATATACATAGGAGTACCATCGCTGGACAAACAAAGACACCCATTAATTTATAACATTTACTCTAGATAAAGTAAATGTCGAATTATTAGATTTTTTGATAATTCTGGCGCGACAAGTACGCATTGGTCAGTTGCGCCCGTGGAACCCGACTGATTTAATAGTCTTCTGAAGTGCCAAAGTCATTAAGGTAAACACGCGTTTTAATTTTTTCATTTCTGGAAGGATAAAGCCTCTTTTAGTATATTTATGCCCTTAATTTTAAATATGTATGGAGAGAAAGATTCAAAATAATTTAAATAAAATAAATATAAAGTTTTTAAACTACTCAGATGAAATAATTCTGTTTCTTAATAATCATTGCATGTTACTGTAGAAGTCAGATGAGTGAAAATTAATATATACAGTGAGAAATTTGACATTGATTGCAAAAAATAACTTGAAATCCTGTAAAAATATGATAAGTGCAATTGTGCCCTTGTCTTACCGAAGGTGCGATATGTTTTGACGCTGGCAATTGACACTCATTAACAAGATTGATACCTACGTGTGAATAGATTAATATTGGCCATGCTGTACGAAAAATAATACTAAGTTAGAGTAGAGAGCACTTTGATGATATTGAACATACATACTTACCTACTTTCAGGAATTTACAAGTTTTTTTAAACACTTTTACACCTACTAGTAGCGCAACTGTCACTTTTTGAACTAAGAATCAATTGTTTTTTGGCTACTTTAAATTAAGAAGGTTATAATTGAAATAGGTTGTTTAAATAGAAAAGGGTACTTTTAATAGAAGGAGAAAGAATTTAAGAAGCAAGATTTTAATTGTGTTATTTATTAACAACTTATATTTAACAAACAGTTTACTATACAAATTATTACAGTTAAAGGAATATATAAGTACATAAAAACATAATTAAGCTTATTTTAGTTTTAAAACACGTTTACCTCGGGTTTATAATCGGGGGCTATTTTAGGTTTGGGTTGTTTTACTATTTTCACTTTGTAGGATAGTTCCTGAAAAAAAAAAACGTAAATAAGTATTGTTTAATGATCTTTACCTTGGAGGTAGTTAGGATCTAAGCTATGCAGCCTAGGTACCATCGTTCCCATGGAAATAAAAAGTACTACGTACAACTGGAAGGCTTACTGTGCGTCTAAGCATGTGCCGAGGGAGAGGTCATAAATCTTGGTTCATCTCTTTCTAACTAGTGAAACCATTCTTTCTTGTATGCTCTATAGTGTCAAACTTTGAAACTTCAAACCAATTTTGTTAGCAGTTTTTATTATTTGAAGTCTCTTTATTTGACATTAGACATTGTGCGAAAAAGACACACCAAGAAAAAGTATGTCTCACTTGAGCTCACTTCTCTGAGTAGATGCTGGCTATTTAAAAAATACTTTATTTGTATCGGCTTATGGTTCATTTTGATATGTTGAAAGTTTGCAAGTAAGCCTTCCAGTTGTACGTAGTACCTATTAATTCCATGATCGTTCCCTTTTGCATAGAGTAGGATCACCATAGGGTTTGATGTTCTGTCTTGTGCGGATTAATTAACTTATCGGAAGTACAATAGTTTAAAGTTCTCAGTGCAGTAAAGTGTAGGTTACTAACAATTAGTTTAATAGAAGATATTATAGTAAAAGAGCCATTGATTCAATTTATTTGCAATCAGAAATTTTATTGATAGCTTTAGCCATACGGAATTTAAAAATATAAAAAGTAAACATTGTATAATACCACGGTATTTGGTAAAATTTCAGAAAAACACTGTATAACTCAGTCACTTCCACCGGGGATTTCTAAAAAATCACGAGATTATTTTGATCACCGTTGTCTTGATAAAGAAGTTTTTAAACCATACACATTAATATAACTTTTACAACACTGTCCCATATTTATAAAGTATAAATCCTCCAGTTTTGGGTTTGCTGAAAGACATTTCTAAGCTATAAGCTGTAAATTTTAAGTAAATGTGTCTATCTACTGTTAAAATAAAAACGTGTATGTATTTAAAAATTCCTGTCAGCTTAATATACATATAAGTAAACAACAACAAATTTTAACGATATTCAGTATTAAAATAATATCAATCCACAATCTTTAAAGCATTTAAATGTATGAATATAATTAAAATCCATTTCTATATGAAAGATATAATTTTTAATAAAAATTCTGATTTAATATACTTAGTAATCTTCTATAAAAGGTATCCTTTAATATCAGTTGTTGCACTTTATTTTTTGAAGTACTAAGCAGTTCTAAATTACAAATTAAAAACAAAAGATCGTATTCAAAACAGAACTAAATTCAAAACCTAAAGAATTAAAAAAAAACACTCACAGAACACAACCACTCTAAACAGCTATAGACAGTAAACTGGGTACAAAAAACCTACACAACTGCCAAAATAATTACCTTGTTTGTGCAATTATTTTTATTGAACGACTGCCAAGGACGTTTGGAAAATAATAATCAATGTAATTGCTGTCACAACGTCCATTGTCAATAGGGAAACCATTATGAATATTGGCACCAAATAATGCATTTCTTATAATCAGCGATATCTTCCTGCTCGTAATTGGGTAATCAATACAATCAATTTTCAACACTGCTGCTGTAGTGTATTTTTGAAACGTATGTTCATTTCAAGTCTACATTGAAAAAACTTGGCAACTTCCAATTAAAGTAAAGTATTTTTCTATTTAAGGCCAATTATTTTTAGCTCCGCGACACCCAAATAACATTATTGACAGCTGTGACGTGACAGCAATGTGGAAATACATTTGTACTGCCAGCGAAATACTTAACATTATAATCTGTTGTGAATGACCTCTGCTTGTATATGATATACCTACCTAATTAAAAAGTAGGATAGGTAGGTAAGTATAACATTGGGTTACCTAACTAAAATTTTAGGTGAATAAAATTGGTGACCAAAATGGTAGCGTCAATTGAGTCGCCACAAACAAAAATATCTGTGGATTTGAATATCTCATCTTAATCATTGAATTTAGATTACTCATCAATAAAGGAACGTCTACCAAAACAGTTTTTTTTAGATGAAAATATCTTGGGTTTCTTACATGCAAATTAAAAACATGTTTTACCCGAAAACTTTTCTTGACAAATTTTAGCCTTTATAGATAATTGGTTACAATCACGAGATCGTATTATTTTCCGAAAATGCATCGCTTTCTTTAAAGCTGTAGTTAAATATATAAACGACGTAGCATTCAACCATTGAAAACTAAATGAACAAAATTGTCTACAAAATAATTACCTACAACAAGTTATCAACAACAAACAATAAAAAAAACTAAAATAATGAACCTTACCTTATCATTATCATCCTGCGCTTGCGGCACCCATCCCGGATACCCAAACTTGACCTTTGGCACTGGCCGTCTAGGTTTCTGCATGAAGGTTGTCCACTTTCTTTCCTCCTTCTTTTTCTCTTCTTGAGTCTTAATCAGTTCGTCATTCAGTGCTTTTAATACTTCAGAGTCCTTGAGAGACTCAATGATCGGTTTTATTCTCTTAAAATCCACGCTAGAATCATCAGGGCGACACATGTGTGATTTGAGAACTCTGGAGAGACTGCGATTCAACCATTTTGTGTTCATTGATTTGTGTATGAAAGAGAAAAGTATTGATTGTAAATAGTGTAGTTCGGAAAAGGTCTTTGTACGATTTGCAAACGGCAGATAAGTAAGTGAAAATTAATTAATACTGTGATTTTTGCGTAATCTCCATTCTATTAACAGTTTTCACTGCGTAGAGTTGTATTATACACGGTTAATTTTAATTAGCACCTCGTTTCTTGCAGGCAGCCTCGCCACATACATCCCAACAACATTTGTTCTACGACTTTTATGAAATCTTGATAAATAACACAAAAATAAAAAAAAGAATAGCGTTTTCTCCTATCTCTACATTTTGTAAGAAGTGCCTATTATTATTTTGAAGCGATATTTTATTACACAAGGTGCGTGGCATACCTACGCTCAGAGTAAATAACATTAACATAACATTTTTGTATGGGAACACATTTTTTTTAAAACATACCTATATACATAACTTCACGCCTGCATCCCGTATGTGGTAGGCAGAACACCAGAGGCCATAAAACCATCCGATGCCACGTTTGACAAACTTGGAGGCATTATAAAGTGGAGAGAGACTATTGCAGTGACAGGGGGTCAGCCTATCGTCCATAAAAAAGCCTCCCATAACACCTCGATCCCTTAACTGACTTTTACAGTGTGCCCGGGAAGAGAAGCAGCTGGCACATTCTATGTTTTTCTTTCGCTCCCAGTCCAGCATGGAAGCATACTAAAATTTAAAATAGTCGTAGAACAAATGTTGTTGGGATTGATGTGGAGAGGCTGCTTGCAAGAGGTAATGCGTTAGTTAAAATTAACCATGTATAGAAGAGCTCTAACAAAGGGCTAATAGTAAAAGGTGACTAATCCAAAATTCAAAAAAACTTCCATTTAGTTTTGTGATTGTAAACATACGAAATGAAATTAAATGAATTTTTTTTATTCATCATAAGCCCATCGAATGGCCGCTTAATGACTTCACAATTTTGTACTTCGGCTTTAACAAGATTCAAAAAGTTTTATTCATCTTAGGAATTTCACAAAACACTTGATGAAGTCAGTCATCACATACTTCGGCTTTAACTAGTTGTTGATAGTTGTTAAATAAGATATTACAGTAGACCAAGAGACAAAAAAAGCCGGCGGAAAAAAACTCTTGGCACTCTTTTTCAGTCAGAATTATCAAATTTATACAAATAGGTACAGTACAAATTGACCGTGACATGAAAAAAAAACAAACACAAGACAGCTAATTGTGAGAGCCAATGTCATGCCACAACCAAATTGCTTACATAGCAGATGCAATTAGCTATGGATGCACAATACGAACATGACAAACTGGGACCAGAGTATAGTATCCGATGGCAGGACCCTATCAATGACCACCCTTCATATAAAATACCACCGTTCCTATAGTGATACGTTCCGGAAACATTTTATGAAAATCCGAATCCGTCAGCTGTCATCTTCGAACTCATCTTTTTCACCAGTAGCGATTTAGGTCAAACACAGAATTGGACTAATCCAATAAAAAACATATTTGAAGATATTTCCATTGAGTACTTAACCTCTGGTCAGTTGACTGTTAATACCGCTTTTTGCCGTATCTGTTGAAACCGGGAGCCGGTATAATCAACAGACAGCACCATTTTGTAGGTAGAAATTTATTCTTTTTGGATTTTCTCCGATTCTACTCGGAATTATGTCACTTGAGATTGAAAACCTTATTGTGAATTAAATATTCTTTATTTGTTGACAAGCATTTCTATATAGAAATACTAAATTATAGTCAATGGGGAGTTTTCTGACAGCTCATAAAAATTAGTTCAAAAAACCTCTATAGATGGCACTTTTAAAAAGCCGAAGGCGTTAAGTCTGTATACTATAATGTAGGTAAGTGGTATCTACCATCTATGGTTATTTATACGTTCAATTTCTGATACAGACGTCAATAAATTTATTTTACTTTAAAAAACGCAGTGTGGAATAAATTCTTTGCCTTCGCCTTTTGTAAAGCGCCATCTATCGAAGACTTTTGTACCAATTTTGTACAGTTTTGTTTTTTTAATGAGCTGTCAGAAAACCTCTCAACATAGGGTAATCTAAGATTTGAAAATTTTGATGTTTACTATGGAACGCAGACGATGGTCAAGTTTTGACTGTCAATAATATTTGTGATTTCACCTAAGCCACATGAGTAGATAAACGGAACAGAGACAAAGCTTCATACATCCGCACGAATCGATTGTAATACTACAAGCACGCGAGGCATGTGTGCGTGACCACTGGCCGCTTGTCGCGTACGCGGCGACACTGGTAAAAACCGGTTTACGCTGTCACAGCTAGTGTACAATCTCAGGGTCAGCGCGACGCACGTTGTTTTTTTTGTTAGTTGGAAGTTTGAAAATTTTAATGTAAAAACGTGGTATTTTATTATTAAAAATTAATGATCAAACGAACTTCTCTGACGTGAAGTTCGATCATAATTATATAAGTCGCTTCATATGAAGATATGATATTTACCAGGTAGTCCCTCTTTTTGCTAGGTAGCTTCGCACAATTTAAAAAGACCTAAAACGACTAAATCAATTGATTGAGTTGAGATTTATTGAGATTGAGCACCCCACCTTGCATTTAGGAGTTGCCTATTCGTACGCTCATTCTTTTTAGAGATTTTAACTATTTTAAGCAAAACTTTCTATGAGGGTGCAAGGGTGGGTGGGTGATCATATCTTCATATGAAGCGACTTATATAATTATGATCGAACTTCACGTCAGAGAAGTTCGTTTGATCATTAATTATATTTCTTCGCTTCATTATTCGATATGATATTTACCAGGTAGATGTTAAGAGAAGAAAGTTTTGTTTAATAAATAAAAACATTAAAACACAATTTAAATTTTTTATTAAGGTATAATTACAATAACATGTTACTTTTCATAATTAAATAAATCACACAGATTGAATGACAAAAACCAATACTACAATAATTTACAGCTAGTTTTTAGGCATTAAAACACTACGAGCAAACTCAGCCTCGTTAATAATAGTTCTATTATAGAACCGGGCAAAAGTATTAGAAGTATCGGTCCAACCCGCAGTTTTTCTAATAGTTTCTATACTAACGCCAGCGGAGCTTGCGGAAGAGGTACTGGCATGCCTCGTACTATGTGCCCCGAAAATTTTAATGTCGACACCACTTTCTGACAACACTTGCTTCATCCAACGGCTAATGGATTGAGTTGTAGCCGCTCTATGGGGCTTTCTGAATGTTAGCAACAAATTATTATTATTTGATCTTATATTCTGTGTTTTAGACAAATAATCAGACAATACTGTGGCTGGGCATAAACGTATATTATCCCTGAAGTATGGAAGAAACAACACCGGCTGATCCCTACCTGGAGCGGACGTTTTTATGTTGTCAGTTATGTTTATTTTTATGCCATTATCCGAAAATGAAATATTATTGATTTTTATAAGTGATAAGGTTTGGACTCGGTGGGCAGTACATAATGCAAGTAAAATTACTAGCTTTTTTGTTATTTTTTCTAATGTTAGGTCATTATGAGGAAACCAGGTAGTAATATGGTTAAGGACAACCTGAGGGTCCCACGTACTTGTGTATTTCGGCCGACAGGGTCTTAGCTTAAATGCGCCCTTGAGTAAACGCTTAACAGAGTCATGGGAACCTATATTTCCAGTGATAGCCGATATTGCAGAACGGTGAGAATTTAGAGTGCTATAAGAACAACCATCTGTAAACTGATTTGTGAGAAATGAAAGTAAGTTATTGACTGAGGGTTCGAAAAAATGTATGTTATTATGTATACAAAATTGCCACCACAATTTTAAAGAACAGTTATACTGTTTCAAGGTGCTGTCAGAAAATGATGCTAACATTAAATTGGTTGAGTTTGCACACAAATCTTTCCTGGCGAAAGATTGCCGCAGAGCTTCGCGACACCCAGGGTAAGTTTCTTGTGTAAGGGATGGTGGTCCCTGAAATGAGATTGAAGTAAGTATTTATTAGGATTTAAAAACACAATATCAGATTTAATAATTGTTTTCAATAAAGGAAACCATGGTTGTGATGGCCAATAGGGAAATACTAAGATTCCCGTGGCTTTGTCATCTATGATTTTACGAATACATTTAAGAAGTAAAGAAATTTATGGCGCTCTAAGATCTTGGTGTATAACCAACCGTATTTTACTGCAGGGCAGGCCGCAACTAGAACACCGACTAACTGAGCAAATTCGCGAATTTTACATGTAGGTAGTTTTGAATATTTTGTTACTAACTCGGCTATCTTGCTTCGCTTATCAGAGGGCAGGCATATGCTTTGTTTTCTAGTATCAAAGTAAAATCCTAAAAATTTACATGTTTGCTGTGGACGCAAATTACTTTTCTCGTAATTAATAACAAAGCCGAGACAATTAAGTAAATGTAACGTTTTGTTGACATTAGCGACGCAATCATCGTATGTATCCCCAATACACAAAATATCGTCTAAATAAAAAACTGATTTTAAGTTTTGAGTTCTTAGAAAAGTTATAACTTCCCGCATTATTTTAGTAAACACGCGGGGAGCAACTGATAAGCCGAACGGCATTCCATTGAACTCATAGGTTATCTTATTCGTTGAGTTGTAAGGTTTAAATTCGAATCTCAGGTATTTACGGTCGTGTTTTCTTATGGGTAATAAAAAAAATGCGTCTTTAATGTCTATTGTTGCTAGAAAACCGTTACTAGGTAATAATTTACAAGCCGTACGGTAATCTTCCATTTTAAAATGCTCTGTCTGTATAAATTTATTTAATTGTTTTAAATTTAAAATGAAACGTTTGCCACCGTTAGGTTTGGGTGTAAGAAAAATTTTAGAAATGAATTGGATTTTTTCGGTTTGACACTCGGATATTGCCCCGATTTCAATTAATTTTTGAATAGCTATAAACATTTCATTGTCTTCTGCAGGTGAAAAAGTATTCGTAGGTACATTAATTTGAGTAACTGGCATTTTAAATGATAAAGATAAGCCGTTTTTTATCCAATCTAATACTATCTCATTTTTAGTTACATTAAACCAACAATCAATAAAATAAGTAAGTCTCCCTGCGTGACTGCGTACCTGAGCTAATGATGGGACGCAGGTGCTTGGGCACGATACTTGTCTTGTGGCCCGGCTCGAGAAACCCTCTGGCCGGGTGTCAGAAAAGGGCGTCGGGCACTGGTCGCTGGAGCATGTATCTGCCTGAAGCCTCCTCGCCCCCCCCTGTTGGCTGGGTACCGAGGAGGCGCTGTCCAGTTTCCCTGCTGGGAGGTGGATGGACGAGCGTTGAAATGAGGTGCCGTTGAATTTTGAGGCTTGTATGTCTTCTTTATTTGTAATCCTTGTTTCTCAATTACTTTGGCCGTTTTGATTTTTTCCGACAATTTGGATCCAAATAACGTTTCGTCTCGTTCGCCGTCTGTTATCATGTGTAATAATGATTTATCTAGACTCGGCGTGACAAGCTTAACACGATTTTGTGTAGAAGCATAGTGTGAATCACAAAGTAGTCGACAACCGTTGCTCAGGTGCTTTATGGCGCCGGTTTTGTCATCACCCCTTAGAAGCATATCAATGCCTCTGTTAATGGCAGTGATACCACAACCTAGTTGCCGCTGAAGATTCGTGAGCTTCTTGTCACGATTTCGTACGATGTCTGGTACGGCTGCAGAAATCTCTGCGTTTAGCGTAGGAGCTTGTAAGAGTCTGCAGTTGTCCGGGATCAAGTAATCTTTTAACAGTTTACCCTTGTCATCGTTCGGCATTCCCTTTTTCAATAAAGGCAGCCATAGTTTCGATAACGTATCGTGAATTTTGGGGCCGTAATCTGGAGTTTCTGATATGGATTCCCCCAAAGCATCTAGTAGATCCGGTTCTAAAATAGGATCGTCTGATGGGGTTTCCTCCGGTTCAAGAGCTGGATCAACTCCCGGCTCGGGAGCGACTTCGCTAACAAGTACCTGATCTGTTAGTTGTACTTCTGGAGCGATAAAGCTTTCGCTTACCTCGCCTTCAACATGGCCTTCGCTACCTGAAATGACATTTTCGTTTAGCGAGGGTATATGAAAAAAGTGTATAAAACTTTTATCGAAAACTCACTTGAGTATATCGATTTTAGGATGCAAATTAACGTTAATCTCATTGGACTTAACGTTTTAATTGCTTAAGTCATCGTTGAAGACCCGCAGTCAACCCCGATGCTTTTTGGCCAATTATTATGTTTAGTTTTGAATACGTCAGCGTTATTGACCCGCAGTCAATCCCAATGCATATCAAAACTACATCGATCTTTATTCAAATATAAAATATTGAAATGGCCAAAATTAAAATGCTTACCTTCATCTCCTGACGAAGATTCGAGCAGGGTTGGCCTTGCTCGGAGTCTTTCCTTCTCCTCAATTTTTTTAATTTTTCTTGTATAGTGCTCAATCCGAGCTTGAGCACTTCTTTTAGGCATTTTAGTTTATGAATAGGTATTTAAATAATTTTAAGTAAGTTAACTAATAACAGGAGCGATAGCTACCGCGCACAAAAAAGGAATGAGCGTACGAATAGGCAACTCCTAAATGCAAGGTGGGGTGCTCAATCTCAATAAATCTCAACTCAATCAATTGATTTAGTCGTTTTAGGTCTTTTTAAATTGTGCGAAGCTACCTAGCAAAAAGAGGGACTACCTGGTAAATATCATATCGAATAATGAAGCGAAGAAATATAATGGTTGTTTATTGTAGTGTGTGCATGAATAATAATAGAAAAAATAAAAATATATCATACTTTAACTATCCCAAAAAGTTTCGCGAATATTTCGATCATGAAATACATATTGTCAATATTGGCAATGAAACACTTAAACGTATTAAAGATTGTAAATTTGATATGCCATGTGAGTGTTTCCCGTTAGAGTACTTGAAAAAACTATATGTTAGATTCAGAATTTACCACACCGTCAAAAGAAACAATAAATTATTATAAAAAAAAATTATAAAAAGAAAATTATTAGAGTAAGTAATTTGTAAAGTATTCTATATACTGAATAATAAAACTATTTAACAAATGTTTTGTTTAGTTTGTCTTTACCTATTGTGACAACCCTACCAAAATAGGTAACAATTTTGCACGTTCTTAAGAAGCTTTGTCTCTGTTCCGTTTATCTACTCATGTGCCTAAGCTGCGCGAGTTATAAACGTCACTGGCTAGCCTGTTTCTTCTTGTGAGCATTTGTATTGTGTTAGAAAGGATATACTATATAAAATGTTCAATTCGAATGTAAAATGAGATATGTTTTTCAAATGAATATGTTTATGTATAATGTGATGATATGTACGAGTATGTGCCTATATCAAAAATGAAATGTGAAGTAAAATCGGCTTGATAACTGAACAGCTTTTTTTTAATGTGTGACAAATTATGAAATGTATGGTCAGTTAAGGTCTTATGGAGATGAATGAAAATGTGTGAGATTGGTAAATACAGGGTTGAATTTTGCTATGCAATCTGAAGTGAAACCAAAAGGAATCATTCCTTTTGAAGGAAATTTGTACTTACCTACTTAAGTTTTGTACTTTTTTCCAAAGAACCTACGCCTGCTACGTTAGTTTAAAACAAGAACTGCATACCGGTATGAATTTCTGTACTTACATTTTTTTCTGTATGACGTCATACCTTTAAATTAGATGTATTTAAAAATAACAGTAAAGGAATTCATACTGAAATAATTCGTGTAACTTTTTTATTATTGTAGCATAACTGATTCTTTTTTCAGTTAACTGAAATTTTCCGGATTAATATTAATATTGATATTAACATTTTATTTTTAAATAACTGCAGAATGTTCGGTAGTTTAGTTGCAAGCCTATGAAGCGTAGGGACATATGCTGACCTATACATTTCGGTACAGAAATTAAATAGGTTAAAATATTTCTGTACTAAAAACATCTACAGAAATTAATCCGGTATACATTATTTGGGTACTGATATAATTAAGTTAGATTTTAATAACTTGTACAGGTATTGTGTTTGATGAAGCAGTAGGTACACTAATAAGGGTACTGAAATTTTACTAGTACTATTTAAAAAAAATATACCGATATGCAGTCCCTGGTTTAAAATAAAGTAAAATGGGCACGATTCGAAATAACATTATCTAATTCTAAGTATCTCTAATGTCACATTACCTAGAAAACTTCAAACTGTAAAAGTGTTTGACTTTGGAGAAACTTTAAATTAGTGATGACGGTTGAACTAAACTTAACATACTATGGGGATTGAACACTTCACATATGGCACAGTATTCAGTATAAGTATTTATGGTACAAAACCGTATCCAGTAAAATGGACCATGTGTGAACGGGCTGTAAGTTGCATTACGTCATATCGCATCGCATCGCATTGCATCGCGTCTGATAGTTCACCTAGGACAACACCTTATGGTGCGTACAGATTGCTAGTAATGCAACTAGTAATGTAACATTCTGCGCACGTCGTGTATTTGGACGTGTGGTGCGCAGAATGTTACATTACAAGTTCCGTTACAGCAATCACCATTATGGTGCGCACAGATTGCTGTATTGGAACTTGTATTGTAACATAATATTGCCTTAAGTTTTCGCGATTCATACTATTAAATAAAACACTTTTTAACCGGATTTATCGCGTATATTTACATTTTAAATTTTGATTGTGGTCACGAGCGACTGGCCACGGGGTCTGCAAAGACACCGAAACGTCGAGTCAAAATTTAAAATGTAAATATGCGCGATAAATCCGGTTAAAAAGTGTTTTATTTAATTGCATTGTAACATTCTGCGCAGTACACGTCCAATTACGCATCGTGCGCAGAATGTTACATTACAAGCAATCTGTACGCACCATTAGGTGACATTACAAAATTACAACCCTGTATTATATGTATATGATCATTGGTATGGTTGAACTGCAATCTCTAGCGACAATGGAATGCATCTAAAAATAATTTATCGAAATTAAAAAACAAACAAAGGTTATGTTATTGAAAATGATTAAAGACAAATTATATTTATGCATCATATTTTAATATTCCATCCATTAAAACCTGATAACGAGAACAACTATTATATAGTTTTGTGATACAAAGAGAAACTAGGGGACTATGCCAAGTATTCGCAGATATTCTACAAATATTTGTGATATACCTAACTTCGCGCATACTGCTGGCTATTTCTCACTGCGCAGGCGGCAAAAAACAGCTTTAATTTAAATCATCTACACAACATAGGTATCACCTAGCGCGCCACTTATACCAATGGTAGTTAAATAAAATAAATAAAAATCCCAAATGCTTTGAGCACCGGCTACACTGTTGAAAATTTAAAAGGCCGTAAATAAACAATCTTTACGAAAAAACATGGTTAATTTTTAATACCTAATACATATTTATCTTGTATTTTAAATACTCACCCCATTACGTGAGCTTCACGAAGCATTTCTGATTCTCCAGAAATTAGGGCTGCTATTTTATCTTCTGTCATTCCAGGCTTACCCATTTCTTCTGTAATGGAGGTTTTATTATTAATACACTAAATAAAGTTTTACGTATAGGTTTTGAAAGAGTTCATGAGAAGACTCTAAATTATGAATGAAAACCGTTAAGAATAAAGACGACTACGCAGTACTACAAAACATCTTGTAGTACTACGTCGTAGTATTATCAACGAAATGCAGCGTCGTAGTAGCTGTGTTAATCAACAGCGAATATTTGTAAAAAACTTTATGGTGCCATATTTTTATTTTTTTCTACTGAGCGATACGAATAAATATGCTGAGCGATATTAAAAAAAAAACAATTTGGTTGGTGACTTAAAAACATCCCTGTATACAGAAGCATTCTGTATATCTTTTAAAGAATGACGTAGGGCGCGATAATCGGCTGCCGCTTAGGGCTTGAGCAATATTATCCTTGAAAAATTGCGTTTGAAAAAGTTTCGTTTGTGTATTTTATCCAGACTCACCCTATGGATTGAAATTCTCTATCACAAAAATATCTAGTTACAAGTTCTTATACATACTGGCAACCTCGTTGTCGACTACTGCTTCTTCAAGTCCATCAACAATGCCCTTTTGAGAGCCGAGAACTTCACCAGTAGCTGACTTGTACACTTCATGCTGCTGTAGTTCACCAATTACGACCTGCAAAAAGGATTAAACATTAAATAAAACAAGTTGCTAACTGTTAAATAAAAGCGAAATGTGGTAGGTACAAAAAAAAAATTACTCGAATCTGCAGTGCTAGCACGGATCTTTTGTCGATCGTAAGTTTACGAATGCTCGTATAGTATGGAGACGGTTTTGCAAGCAATAATTGAAATCTATCCATTGCCGCACGGTCAGCTTAAATAAATGTGTTCCTTGTTAATTTTGAATGTTTGTTAACAGGTTCTACTCTTAAATAATCGTAAAATAAAAAATTACATTGTTACTAAAAACTTGCAACCGACTCCATACTATACGAGCATTCGTAAACTTACGATCGACAAAAGATCCGTGCTAGCACTGCTGGGACCTCTCGTTTGCCGGACAAGTGCTCTCCACTGAGCTACCGGAGCCTGGCGGTACGCCTCGAAATTACTTAACAAATTTTTGTTTTTACGTTATATTGCTAACGTAGCTCCATCTAATGGTATAGCTTTGCAGCTAAGACCCGCAGAAATTGTGAATCCCAGTTAAAGTGAAGCATTGCAATGCTTAATAATATTTTAAAGTTTTTCATTTATTTAAGAGTAATTAAACATTTTAAATGCAAAAACTTAAAAAAAAAGACGTGTGGCACTCGGAGACTGCCGCGGTAAAGCTATTGCATAGTATTTTTTATCAACTTATGCAATTATAATTATTTATTTATTTTATTAATGCAGTAATGTTTGATCTAATATGAAGTTCCACAAGTTCCTAGTATATGGCGCTGATTGTTTATTAAAGCCCACATGCAAGGTTATGAAATCAAAGTATCACCGCTGTGCCGGTTGGAGTTGGAGAAAAACCTAACACCCCCCGGTGTTAAGTTTTTTTCGTTACGGAATTTCTGGATTCGGTCCCCACGCTCAAGGCCCGCGATAGAAGCTATGCAATAGCTTAAAATATTACGTTGCTAACTGCTTTTGATCGCGTATTACTTATTTATTTTACATTTCAGCTGATTGCAACTGATTCTATGCTACATTTACACGCTGGCGAGTGCGTTATTGTGTTCCGGACAAGCAAGCATGGCGGACGCGTCGAGGGCGTTGAAGTGATGTCGGTGATTGCTCTTTAGTATAACATATTCTTATTTCAAATATACTTAATCGAGATTAAGAAAAACGAAAAATTTGTTGGAGAAAATGGTGTACGTAATTTTTTAAGGTTTACATCGTTCGGATATAAGATATTTCTCGAGGCAACGTGTAAATACAACGCAAGCCATTGCCGCAAGCTCTTTCTTCGAAAACCGACACTAGCCCGGATCGCGGCAAGCTCACGCAGGCCAACGCAAGCCAAACCAAACAACCCCGCTGCCTTATCACGTAAATATTAGCGATCAGCTATAATGGCGCAGTCATCACGCCATTGAAGCGCGATCCATTGCTTTACATCGTAATATGTAAGCGATAGCTGTTCAATCGTTCGTTGATCGCAGAATGCATTTATTGCTACGATACCAGCGCCAAAAATAATTTGGTAGCTAAAAAAGAAACTAATAAAATGTAAAACAGATTTTTACTTTTAAAATTTCGCAGAAAAGTACACAAGAAAAGTATAAAAGTCAAAGGGATTATATGCACTTTTAGTACATCGATTGTACGATAGAGGCAGCACAGTCGTCGGATTGCTATTGCTTTGTTTTTGCTGTAACGTAATACGAATAAGTTAGTTTTTTAGCAAATCTTGCGCAATTCATGCCATCTTTTTGCTCTTGAAAGTTACGTGATAAGGCAGCCGACTTAACTAACATTTTCAATAGAATATTTGCCGTTGTTTGTAAAAAATAACTATCTATGAATATAATAATAAATATGTCGGAGCTAACGAGATGTTGGCGATATTAAGATGTTAGTATGACTTCATGGTAATGGAAGTATGTTGGTAGCACTGTTAAAGAGGGCGCTAAATGCAATGAATGACTGACATTCGATTGCAGCGCCATAGGTTATATCTTGAAGTAGGATGATGGCAAGTGACACAGATACGGTTAGGACGGCTAGGTGCGTTGACGTATCTCAGACTGACGGTCGATAGTAGCTCGGTATTAATTGAGATGGCATTGTAACTGACGGAACGGACTCGCGAATAAAGATTTTGTTGTGGTGACTAAGCCAGGGTTATACCCAAGCCCACAGACTCGGTACTAAGTAACTGTCCAGTGATTAATTCTATCGTGTTTTGTGAGTAACGCTTCTTTTCGTTTTGTTTGTTTTTCCGACAAATATAAATAAATATTTCTGACACTCACACAACATTATCTAGCCCAAATTAAGTTTTTTTAAAGAACTTGTGTTATGGATACTAGTTAACTGGTATACTTAAGAAATATATTAACATACATATTGAATAAATACATATTTTTTATTAGAAAATAAACTGAAATAAACATATAAACATCCATGACTTGACTATTAATATTATCCGTCGTTGTCGGGATTCGAACCCCTACACCAGCCGGTTTCAATAAGGTCGTTATCGATTTTAATGTAATTTAAATAGGACAACCTATGAAGTATCTTCCAACAAATTTAAATAACATTTGACCAAATAATCGCGTAACTAACATACAAGAAAGCATACAATTGAATTCAACCCCCTCCTTTTGGAAGTCGGTTGAATATTTAAAATATATTTAAAAGCGAATATATGCTATTAAAAATCTTGTGAAAACTTAAAATTCAAAAATTGAAAAAGTTTTATTCCTCTTAGAAATTTCACAAAACACTTGATGAAGTCAGTCATCACATACTTCGGCTTTAACTAGTTGTTGATAGTTGTTAAATAAGATATTACAGTAGACCAAGAGACAAAAAAAGCCGGCGGAAAAAAACTCTTTGCACTCTTTTTCAGTCAGAATTATCAAATTAATACAAATAGGTACAGTACAAATTGACCGTGACATGAAAAAAAAAACAAACACAAGACAGCTAATGGGGAATTTTCTGACAGCTCATTAAAAAAACAAAACTGTACAAAATTGGTACAAAAGGCTTCGATAGATGGCGCTTTACAAAAGGCGAAGGCGAAGAATTTATTCCACACTGCGTTTTTAAAAGTAAAATAAATTAATTGATGTCTGTATCAGAAATTGAACGTATAAATAACCATAGATGGTAGATACCACTTACCTACATTATAGATTACAGACTTAACGCCTTCGGCTTTTTAAAAGTGCCATCTATAGAGGTTTTTTGAACTAATTTTTATGAGCTGTCAGAAAACTCCCCATTGTGAGAGCCAATGTCATGCAACTACCAGATTGCTTACATAGTAGGTGCAATGAGCTATGGATGCACAATACGAACATGATAAACTGGGACCAGAGTATTTGAACAAGAAAGGAATAAAATAGTCTTTTTCCGTTTAAATGTCTATAGTATCTTAAGACATTTAAACGGAAAAAGTCGTGGAATATCTGAATTCGCATCTTCATTTTTGATAAGTATATTTACCCAAACTAAATCTCCAACTATGTAAGTCCCAAGTAATCTTACGTAAGCTTGTAAGAACGAACGGTGGAGCTAACTAGGAAGTACCTTTACACCTCACTCCGAAACAGTAAATCATCATCATCATCATCACAACTCTCCCCTGGGTGAAGAGGAGGTATAGGTTGCCCAGTAAGCTGGCCCAGTGCTGGGTGGTGGATGCCAGAATTTTCAGGGCGCCAAGATGGCTTCTGACAAACCCTAACGACTACTGTATACAATTAAACAGCACCCGGGACCGACTGCTTAACGTGCCCTGCGAAGCACGGAAGTCGTCGTGAGAAATGAATGGTCGGCGGTCACCCATCCAAGTACCGACCGCGCCGAACGGTGTTTAACTTGTGATATCGTATGATACACACAGTAACCACGCCACGGCGTCACGACTACTTCAAACAGTAAATAGAAAAAAATAATTTCTAAACTGTCCAACCTGGGTTCTCTCACATCTGCAGTCACACACTCGAGCATCACGGACGCGCTCAAACTGAACGATGTACGACACAAGTATTTCGAAGAAATTACCTACTTATAGTTATTTTAAACGTGTTTAATATGGGAACACATAATATTGGTCAACTGCCACTTTTATATTATAAAATATGACTACCTTAGCTGTTGTTATTCTTACAAATATACAGGGTGACTGGTGACAAATTTTAGATACTGAAGGAGAGCACTTTTTATATTTACTTACTTACAACTGAGTCAATCGCGGCACGTGACCTGGCACGCGGATCGCTGCCAAAGCTAGTGAAACCATGCGTTGCGTAATCAATTCTTTAACTTTCGGTTAAGTTTACTCAGTCAATAATTATTATTTACTTTTTATTATATTTTTTCTCTTCGTGTATGATCTCAAACTATCACGTCCTCGAATTTCAAAAGTGACCCACCAGTCACCCTGTATTTTTATGACATTTTAAGGGACGACGCATAATTTCGGTACCCACCTCCAATAGCCATTTAAGATAAGTGTTAGTAACCTGAATCATAGTTACTATGGCGCCCAGTTCCGATCTTTAGTCCGTTCAGAGCTATAAGGTCTTAAATGTTGAACTATAATTTTGGTATGCACCTCCAATAGCCATGTAAGATACGCCGTTGGATAGGTCTTAGTAACCTTAATCAAAGTTACTATGGCGCCAAGTTCCGATCGTTAGTCCGTTCAGAGCTATAAGGTCCTAAATGTCGGACTATAATTTTGGTATCCACCTCCAATAGCCATGTAGGATACGCCATTGGATAGGTCTTAGAAACCTGAATCTAAGTTACTATTGCGCCAAGTTCCGAACGTATGTCCGTTCAAAGTCAAAATAGCAGATGGGTTACCTATAGCATAGATAGTAAGCGACACCGCTGCTCTGATTATCTGTTGCACACCTTAATCAAGGTTTCTTTTTTATTTT
Source organism: Stenoptilia bipunctidactyla (assembly GCA_944452665.1). Taxonomy (NCBI): domain Eukaryota; kingdom Metazoa; phylum Arthropoda; class Insecta; order Lepidoptera; family Pterophoridae; genus Stenoptilia; species Stenoptilia bipunctidactyla. Next base: position 18,824,226 of record OX101746.1, read on the forward strand.
AGATTTGATTAGATTTTGATTAATTTTATTAGGTTGGTTATCAGCTTGGACTCGGAATCAAGACAGGCGCTAAACAAATTCTTGTTCTAGAAGACGAACTCTTTTCAACGATATATCGCACATATTGAGGTGGGTACCAGCTCTCATACAAAGTTATGCGTCGTCCTTTATATATAAAAATACTAAATAGAGTCTGAACAACGGGCTGTCCAAGAAAAAGGGCGGGAATTTTCCAAATTCAATCTCGTTTGGGCAGCGTCAGAGCTGCCTGTGCTAGATTTTTTAGAAATAACTTTAGGTTTAAAGAATTTTATTTCTCATAAGAACATAGGTATAGTTCACTTCCATCCCGTCATGTTTCTTGGTCAGACTAAACGTTGTTATTCTTATTGCAATAAGCACATTAAAAGGCCAAAAATACTAACCGGTGGTACACTGTTGTGTATAGGTACTATTTCATCAGGATTGAATGGTACTACTCTATACCCAGCTATGGGCTCGCCTTTGATTTCTTCAACTGGTTCTTCTACGGAATCCATTTTAGCTTTATTGCTTACTCCATTTACTTTATAATCAACTTTAGCATAACCATTGTACATAATTTGGGAGTTTGAATCCATTGCTGCAGTGCTAGTTTTTAGAGTTTGTTGTGATGTTTCCTTATTGGATTCTTGAGCAACTTGTTGTTTGTACAGTTCAATATTTTTGATAGTTTCGTCGATAGCTGAAGCGAGTAGGGATGATTTTCTTTCGATTTCACGGATCTCTTCCTGTGGAAATTTAATTCAAGTTATTTGACACCTTTTCTATTTGTTCGTAAGGTACATTTTTAATCTGAATTTATTTATTTTGAAATACCTGCACAGTACCTTAAATCTAAAGCTTTGGGCTGGCTTGTATAAAATGAACTCAATACGTTAGTTAACCACTTTACATTAAATTACGTGTAATAATGTAATTTTTAATACTTCATAGTTTTCGGTATTAAAATAAAATATCTTGTAAAACACAATCAGTATTTACTAAAACATGCATATTCAAAACATTTCATTGTCCCTTTTTATTCCCTGTCTCCGCTAAAGATGACTTACCTTCTTGTTTTGTCGTAAAACGCCACCTCCTCTCAGCCCCGGTTTCACGTAGACTGGCGATGTAACCTTATCTTCAGTAGGTGAAGGCAATGGAGGATCAAAAATTTTACTCTCAATAGTTGGGGAATCTATAAGGGGAATAAGTTTCTTCTTGACAATATGTGGATCTTCATCCACTTCATGATCTGCATTTGGATCAACAGGGTAAGGAGTTCCACCTCTACTTCTGGGTAATGGGATTTCTAACTTAAAAATATACTCGTCAGTCACGGGAGTAGGAGGGACATGGGAAGGAGTCGGAGTTTCGATTTCACTAGGAATTGAGGAGCGGGATGATTGAGGACTGAGTTTAACTGGCTCTGGTTCCTTTTTTAAATCCAACGTCAGTGCCTTGGAATCCACTTTTGTTGTTTCTGTTGATCGAGCTGTAAATGTAGATTCTTGGAGCGTTTCAGACGATTCTAGACTTTCAAATGTCTTTTCCTCAAGACTTGTAACATGGGCTTCGTACATTTGCTGGTTTTGCTCCTTAATTGCCGTTTCTTTGCTGATATAAGTATGAGACTGTTCTTGAATTTCGACTTCTTGATTCATTTCAACCAACGCTTGTTTACTGATTTTTAACTCGGCAGCTTCCTCTTTTACTTCTTTTACGGCTTCTGTTGTTTTTGCAACTGACTCTTCAAATGTAGCCTCTGAGTGATGTTGTTCTAAATTAATAATTTCACTCTGTTGACTTACAGCTTCGATTTTCGAACTTTGTTCCTCAAATTTAGTTATTTCGTTTTTTGCAGACGTTGATTCAAAATGTTTTTGGACTTCAGCTTTCTGAAACTCCATTGCATTTGACATTTGAACTGATTCAGAAAACATTTGTGATGAAATTTTTGAATCTACTTTTTCATTTATAATTTCCTCATGACTCTGGGATTGAAAATCTACTGTTTCAGATAAAAGTTCTACATTAGAAGAAACGATTTCATTTTTTGATGTTTGAATTCCTATAACGGACGCTTCAAAAACATCAGGAAGTTTCACGGGCTCTTTCATTTCTGGTAATTCTTCCACTACTTGAATACTTTCTTGAACAACCACGGCTTTAGCATCTTCGACCACGACTTTAGAATCAACAATATCAATTTCAACATCATTTTGCTTAATTTCTGCTTTTTCTAAGGCACTCACGGCTTCCTCTATAGAACTGATAAACATTTTATTTATCTCTTCTTTAGCAATTTCAGCCTTTTCTGTTTTGATTTCTGATGATTGAAGTAAATTTTCAAAATGAGCTTCACTAAAGTCCGTGGCAGTTTTTATTTCTTTAGGACTTTGTACTGAAGAAGTTTGGGATGTCAGTCCCGAGAACTGTTCCTCTAGAACGACATCTTTGTTGGTATAAACATGGGACTCAACTATCGCAACATATGTTGGTGTTCCTTCTTTATATCTTCTTTTGGATTCTTTCTTTTCGTGGTGTGTTTCCGAAACAGTCTTTGATTCTGATACACTTGTAGACATAGCTGTAGAGGATGTTTCTAACATACTTTCCGTTTTAATCTTTTCGAGACTTTCTTTTTTCACTTCTGTGCCTTTTTCATTTAGAGTATCTTCTTTTATTTCCAATTCCTCTATTCCAGATTTAGTTTGGAATTCAGTAATGACGGCATCCATTTTTTCAGTCAATTCTGCAGACTTTCTTTCAGTTCTTTGTGCCATAACTGATCCTGATATTTTCCTTTTTTCTGTAATATCGCTTACTTCTACATCTAATTGCTCTTGATGTTCATCCCTTTTTTGCACAACTTTGTCTTGTACAACTTCTTTTTCTATAACATGCTCAGATTTTGAAATGACGTCATTTTTTTTAACAGCCGTCTCTACATGATCTTTTTGAGATAAAGATTGAGACATATCTTGTGTTGTTGTTATATGTTGGACAGTTTCAGAGGTTTTATTTTCGTTTACAATTTGTTCTTTATTTTCCGATAAGACTGGTTCAGTTAGTATGAACCTGGATAATGCCACCATAACATCTGTCAAGTGTATAAAGAATGTTTTAAGAAGTAAGTTATAGTGATAAGAAGAATGTACACTGCCTCTCATGTGAGGGATTGTTTGTAAACCGATAGTGTAAGCTCTTTGTTCTGCAAGTAACCTTTCGGTAGATATTTTGGATTTCGTGTCATTTGTTCGTGTTTCTTGATTATCAATTTTGGTTGAAGTTTTGGTACTTTGACTAGTTTTGTCAACTGTTCCTTTAACGTTTTCAGTTTTTTGAGACTTATAGTCGATTTCAGATTCAGACTTCTGTGAAATATCTTCGACACTAATTGACGCTTCTTGTTGACTTTTGACAGATTTTTTTTCTCCTTGTTTAGAAATGTATTCTGTTGAAGACTTTTCTTGTTCGATAATTTTCTCAAATAATTGAATTTCTTTTGCAACGTCAACAATTTTCTTGCCGTTTTGCTTAATCGTTTCATCTGTACTTTTATCGATGAGTTCAATGAATTTTTTTGCAGCCATTTCAGCAGTAACTTTTTTTGGCTCTTTTGTTTCGGTGATAGTTTGTTTAGACTCAACAACTGATGTTGACTCCTGTCTCGACTCAACAACTGATGTGGACTCCTGTTTAGATTCTACACAAGATGTAGTTTTCGAAGAAGCTTGAATTTCATAATCAATCTCTTGTTTAATATCTTGAGCTACTGTTACAGCTTTGTCTATGCTTTCTTCAACGACGTGTGCAGCTGTAGATTCAATTTTTTGTAAATCAATTTCTTGTCTCATTGTATCTAAAAACGTTTTTTCATCTTTCGTATTTTTTTGCTCTTTTATGAGTTGCTCAAAGCTGGATGCCTTCGATTGCTGCGATTCTATCTCTTTTTTGACTTCATCTACAAACGTTTCTTTCCGTTGAATACTTATATCTTTTTTAGAAAGTTCTTCGATAGATTTTCTTTCGTTTATTTTTTGGCATTCTTCTCTTTGCTTCGATCTCGTGCCATCCGGATCATATTGTTCAGAGATTGGTAGTTTAAATCTTGTTTTAGGTAAAAACTCTTCATCTCCTTCATGTTTACTGAATACATCTTGATAGTCAGGATTTAAAATGATAGGATCTTCTACGGGTGGAACATCTTCTGGAGGAACTGGTTCGGTGGAAAAACATCGAAAAGGTTTTAGAGGTACTATGAAAGGGGACGCGGTTTCGGAGCGGGGTAAGGATCGGATGGGTGTGTCCCTATACTCGAGTGGTTTGTCTGTGAAGTTGGGCACTTCAGTGAAACTTTGTATTTGGAATTGTACCTCAGTCGGTTGCGATGGCTGGTCGAAATCTTCCTGGTCTACCGTCTCGTATATCGGCTCGTAGTCGTCGAGCACCGGCTCGTAGAGACCACTGCAACAATAATTGAAACGCATTTTTAATAAACCAATCGAAACCAAACTAATCTACTTCAGAGATTGGGGTAACTAAATTGTAGCAGAACGTCTGCGGTTTGCTCAGAGAGCAAAAATGACGCTGAGCTACGCCATTTTTTCACACATTTTTTTATAGTTATTCAGTTTTAATTATAATTTTTGTAAAATATGTATGTCTGTGGTTATCAATAAAATTATCTATCCACCCAAAATAAAAAAGACATTCACTATCACCACATTTCGATCGCGAACCTCTAAACCAGCATAGTAAGGCTTGACGTTAGAATTTTCAGGGCGCCTAAATGGCCTCTGGTCAACCCATACAGCTAAATGTTCATAAGTATTCAGCACTAGGGAACGACTGCCATGCAATGTTTGTATTATTTTTTTACCCATAGTTCAAGGACATATTATGCTAGATGGCATAAAGCTATTTCATTGTTTAGATACTTTTTTTTTTACCGCAAACAATAGTTCGCAATAGTTGAACTTCTCAACTTTCTTTCATCAACGATCTTTTAAAGTGATGGTAGAATCAAACAATGTGACCTTATTTAAAGGTTATAAAGTACATCATATAAAATAGTTGTACAATAAAAATAGTTTGGCTTTGACTTTGATACCAAAGAGTGTAAGAACCTTGACTAAAGTTTTTTTTAAATTTGCATTAGGTACTTCGGTAAGAATTGCCAGTTCAGAGAGCGAACATGAAAGTTAGCAGACAGCATTATCGCACACGTCTGTTGAGGTCTTCTTAACCGTAAGGCTGCAAACTGGACGGCAGTGACAGCGAGAGCGACAGCGGCACGGGCAGCGAGCGACTCGGGGATTCTGTGCCGTTCTCGACGCCGCCAGAGCGATTTGTCGGTCGCGGTTTTATACAAACTTAATACTTTCTATCGTGTCGCAGAAATTGCCGCTCGCGCCGCTACCCGTGCAGCTGTCGCTCTCGCTGAAGTCCAGTTTGCAGCCTTATTAACCCTAATCAACGATTTATTGCCGGCGTTTTAACTACGCTTTAGTTCTTCAACTGTTAGACCAACGAGAACTGTCCGAGAAAAAAGGCGGGAGTTTTAAAAATTTAAAATCAGGCAACCCTGATTTTACGCTGATGAAATGAAGTTTATGCTATTTATTTATCAACTTAAAAGGAGGACGTTATGTCTTCATCTAACAAGGTTAGTCCAGCCAGATAGTAGCAATCCTATGCACAAAATTATAAAATTTTTAAATACTAAGTATTGAATTTAAAAAAAAACTCAATTCATTTAAAATTATTAATATTTGTTTGGTATATTTATTATTTTATTGTGTCTAATTTATTAATAGTTAATATTATTTCTTGTTAATTATGTTTAGTCCTACAAGTGAAATGCTCTGCCCTAGTTTAAGTTTGTGATATCATTTTTTATTTTCGGGTTGCCTTGAAGAACTCGGTTAAAGCCTAAATGGTCGTTTATTTTTTAAATTTTTTACATAATTATTTTCAAGGTTAATTTCAATAAAGAGTATTTATTATTATAATTCGATGTGTATATTAATAGTATCAAATTCATTTAGGCAGTATAAAGCTAGGGTTGCCTGATCTCGCATTTTTTTAATTCCCGCCTTTTTTCTTGGACAGCTTTCATTGGTCTAACTCTAGCCCTGACCTACGATTTCGTTCCAGCTTTTTAACTATAGTTAACTTCTTCAATTGAAAGAATTTCTAAGTTAAAGAAATTTATAGGTTCTTTTGATGTGGATGTGAATGTACAATATTAATGGTTTATATGCACGAAGTCGTCGTGGCACCGTGGTTACTGTGTGTATCATACGATATCACAGATTAAGCAACGTTTGGTGCGGTCGGTACTTGGATGGGTGACCGCCAACCATACATTTCTCACGACGACTTCCGTGCTTCGGAGGGCACGTTAAGCAGTCGGTCCCGGGTGCTGTATACTTGTATACAGTAGTCGTTAGGATTTGTCAGAAGCCACTTTGGCGTCCAGAAAATTCTGACATCCACCACCCAGCACTGGGCCAGCTTGGTGGATTATGGCCTATACCTCCTCGTCACCCAGGGGAGAGACTCATGCCCTGCAGTGGGCTCATTACAAAGAGTTATGATGATGATGATGATATGCCTAAACATTATTAAAATAGCAAAATTTAATGAAATACCTAAACACTGTCGACTAATTAGCTTTATTAGTCCTTGATGATGATAATTTCTAATGGTATAAGATGGTATAGTGTCTAGATCAAACATGAGAAAGAACTAGTTTTTTGTAACTAAGTATATCTTTATAACTAGAACACATAAAGTCGAAAATATTAAAAAAAAACTATAGATCTTCCATGCTGGACTGGGAGCGAAAGAAAAACATAGAATGTGCCAGCTGCTTCTCTTTCCAGGCAAACTGTAAAAGTCAGTTAAGGGACGGAGGTTTTATTGGCATTTTTGCGGGCGATAGGCTGTCCCCTGTCACTGCTATAGTCTCTCCATCATAATAATACCTCCAAATTTGTCAAACGTGACATCAGATGGTTTTATAGCCTCTAGTGTTCTGCCTGTTCCTTTAGGGATACAGGCGTGAACTTATGTTTGTTTCTTTGATCTATAGCTATAAAATAGTCCTCTCATTAGTACATGCTTTGATTATTAACAAAAGGGTAGGTATCGAAGACAAGCGTTATAAAACTGTCAAATGTCCCCAACAATTTCGTAACTTAATGTCGGGGGCATAGAGTTCAGATTCAATAACAATTCCTTCTGTATTTATTTGAAAAGCCACGTTTCCGTTTGTAAGTTTATCTTTGTTAGCTGGTCCGCTTAGTAACCGACCACCTTTCATTATACAAACTGTAACCAAATACTGATGGTATTCGTTTCTCGTATGTGATATTTAAGAACAAAATATATTTCGATTACTTTAGGTTAAAGTCAAACCCTGAATAATCCCGTTTAAAAAAAAATCTTCTAAAATATTAAAACGTAGAAAAACTTAACAAAAGTAATCAAATAATTACACTGTAATCATATCTATATCTCGCAATCACCACAGACAACAAAGACACCTCACTTTTACACTCACTGCTCATATTTAAAAACGTAATTTCTAAAAAAAAAAACAAAAATCTCACTTTTTATAGACCAGGTAAAACTTCATTTCGACCAGCCAACTTATAAAATTAGAAAAAAAAAAACAAACTAAAAAGGTTACAGGCCAACACTACGTTCAAAAATCGAATTGTGAATGATTAGAAAAACAAAACAAATGGTTTTTGGACCGAGTCTATTTCAGTCAGGGTGATTGATTTGGTTAAAAATAACTTGTCATTATTATTATTAACTCGATTGATTGGAGTGCAATACAATTGATTAGTTATTGATGAGTGTGGAGCGAACTGTTCAGGGCTAATAGTCGATGCGCCCGCCAGAGATTTTGTAAACAACACCTTGGTTTAAATAAAGTGTATTTTAAACCATTTAAAACCACGCTTCAATAATAAATTTGAGTTAATTGTATCAATTAACTAGATGTTTCAAGCAATTTAAGACCATGCGAGAATATCGGGATAAATGTGCCTATGTGCTAATCCAGACACTTTGCCAAATTCCATCGAAATCCGTTGAACTGTTCTACCGTGTTTGAGGAACACACGTCCATCTATCCATGCATTCAAACTTTCACATTTATATTAATAATTACTAAATTAATAAGAGAAGATGATAAGTACCTATGTAGGTATTTACGAAAATAAATATGATATTCTTTGGTAGTAGTACAGTACCTACCTAACATAACTGCTTACTTTATGGCTTAATCCCAATAACTTTAAGAAAACATCGTTGCTTTCACCAGACATGTCAACTTGCTCGGAGTGCAATAGCAAGATATTTTTCCTAACCTAACGACATTTTTATCTTAGAGAAATTACGTCACTTAAATTAGTGCATCAGGAAGAGCGGGTTGTTGAAGGTGACAAATCCAAAAAACCCCACGTGGTGGTACCTTCAGGGTCTCCTAGTGACAATCTTTCAAATACATTTTGACCCCAAATATTCGTATCTGCTGCTGTGATAATGCTTTTTGTAATCTTCAATTTCGACCTCAATCACAGTAGGTATATTAAAAAAAAAACGTTTAATATTTTTTTATACTTACGTACAAAATAGTTGAAAATGCCTGATTTTTCAATCTTTGGATATAATTAACATACATAAGTACATAACGTCACGTCTGTATCCCTTATTGGGTAGGCAGAACACCAGAGGTTACAAGACCATCTGATGTTACGTTTGACAAATTTGGAGGTATTATAAAGATGGAAAAAGACTATTGTAATGACAGGGGGTCAGCCTATCGCCCGCAAAAACGCCTTTAAAACCTCTGTCCCTTAACTGACTTTTACAGTATGCCCGGGAAGAGAAGCAGCTGGCACATTCTACGCTTTTCTTTCGCTCCCAGTCCAGCATGGAAGTAGGATAAAATTAATCTGACGAATAAAGAATTACTCGGCGGAATAAAGTAGTTTTACGATTTCTGGATTATACTTATTTTTTGAATAATTATCAGGCTACACAGCAAAAAATCAGATCAATGCAAGCAATAGTTTAGTCATGTTTTCCAGTTTTTTTGTTAGTTTAATTTAAATACCTAGGGAAGAACCTATCACCTGACCGCAGTAGAAATTCAACGCGAAACTTCAAAATGTTTGCCTAAATCTTTACAAAGGATGTTTAAATTTTAATTTAGTAATAACTTATTATTATATATAATATTATATATTAATTATTATATTATATCATATACAATATATACATTATATATATTAGGTTAATAAACCTATTTAAGTTCTTTGAAAAAGTTTTGGATTTACAGTAGGCACTTGCAGTTGGCATACGTGGTTTCAATTAATGCCTCTCACTTGTATCAACGACATATAAAAGAAGTATGTTTACAATCACAAAACTAAATGGAAGTAAACACAAAATAGGCAAATTTACCTAATGATGGCAGGCTGCCCTATCACATGTGATGTGATTAGACCGCAGCGCGCTGTAGGCATTTATTACAAAAATGCGGCCGAGTTGAAATAATGTAAGTACCTATAGTATTATTACCGTACTTGGAGTAAAACTAGTTAGTGTGATTATCTGTGGATGTTTTTTAATTATAGATGGCGCTGTATCTAAGAACTGTACCGTTCGGCGGTGATGAGCAAGTTGGCTGCGGCTCCCTGCATCACCTCTCGTGCTTCCTCATGGCAGATGTGACGAGCGTCCGTGTCCTGTATACGAGTCACTCTGTCACCACATTGGATGCCAGCTCGTTCAGCAGGTGAGTTTGGCAGGACCTGGTAGTAAGAAATAACAATAAAAAACGGTCCAGAGATGGTACGTAAATTGGCAATTTTTGAACATTTTTCTTTTCTTAGTGTGCTTCCGAATGAGTGATTTTGAACAAAAGCTACATGACATTGTATAATATACAAAGCAGATTTTTTTAATGCCAAGTATTATACAAATAGAAATATGAATTTTTACTCCAAAGAAACATCCCTTTATTTCGGAAAAGAAATACCTAAAACCGAGTTCAAAGATTTTTCCAAAATTCGTTTGCTTCATCCAGGATTCGAACCGACTAAAATCTGAAAATAAAGATTTCATGGTTTTCCTCTTATAAAATAACCTAGTATGTTAAGATTTCATTCTTGTGATTGACCCTAACGATCAATGCAATTACAGGGTTTCATTTTTACAGATTTTAGTCGGTTCGATTCCCGGGTGAAACGGGCGAATTTTTGAAAATCTTTGAAAGCTGTTTTATTTCTTTTCAAAAATATACGTTTGTTTCTGTGGAGTAAATTTTGCTATCTCTATGTAGAGTACTTGCTCTACAGATGGCACTAAAAAAACTAACCCTGTATTAATGATTTTTCTGGGAGCAACGTTTAGATACAAAGAACCGCTTTTTTCACTAAAAATTGTTCATGAAATTTTCGTGAATAGGTACTTTTAGAAAAAATACTTCTCTCTGGCTTCTCTCTGGCAACAATTGGGAGTTTTCTGACAGCTCATAAAAATTAGTTCAAAAAACCACTATAGAATGGCACTTTTAAAAAGCCGAAGTCGTTAAGTCTGTATACTTTAATGTAGGTAAGTGGTATCTACCATCTATGGTTATTTATACGTTCAATTTCTGAAACAGACGTCAATTAATTTATTTTACTTTTAACACATTGAATGCCAAATACATCTCCAGGTCATCATTGGTTCCCACCATACAAATGGTCTTCTACGTAATACTACGTACTCGGCACCCCGTTTAAAAATGGTATGTGTGGTGCCTACTACGCAATATTACGTATACGCAATATTACGTAGAGTGGCACCACACATTTTGATTTTGAACGGGGTGCCGAATACGTAGTATTACGTAGAAGACCATTTCATCTTCTGTCCCTTTCCCACCTAGATCACGCCACCCTATCGAGTTATTGCGTCATCCTCAGTGTGCCGCGCTGCGTGCAGTGAGATACACGTTGCATTAGGTAAATTTTTCGCCATGCCACGTGGATGCGGATCGAACCGTCGTATTTTACGTGGTCGTCGAAGTATACGTTCAGGGCGACCGGTACAAGAACATCAAATTTCTGCCGCTCTTTATGAAGAAGAATCGTCAGATGACGGGGATTTTTCTCCGGGGTCCGGTGACGATTACGATCCTGAGCTGGATGAAAATCAAAATACTTCAACCGAAAGTGATTCTTCCGATGAACCCGATGAAGAGGCGCCGCCACTATCGTCGTCGCCACCGCCTGGAAATGACGGGCCGTCTTGTGATCCAGAATTTCAGTGGAAAATGGAGTCAGCAAGACCGCAACGATTTCCGTTTTTAGGGGAATCAGGTATAAAAACCAATTTTACTTCATCGGTGAGTGGTTTGGCTAATTTATTTTTTTCTAACGATTTTTTGGGTTCAATGGTTCAAGCAACTAACAATTACGCTCATAGCAGGGCTGGTCCCTTACAAAAACACGCACGCTTTAGATACTGGAAAGACACCACTATCACTGAAATGCGCAAGTTTGTTGGTATGTTGCTATATATGGGATTGACTAAGTTACCTAAAATTGCTCATTACTGGAAATTAGATCCACTTTATAACTTGCCACTTTTTAGACAAATCATGAGTAGAAATCGATTCCAAATATTGCTGCGATATTTTCACTTTTCTGAGAACGACGACGCAGCGACATCAAGACTTCATAAAATACAACCAATACTAGACAGATTCAACAATGTTATGGCTGATCTCTACTATCCTGAAGCTAATCTGAGTATTGACGAGTCAATGGTGCTGTGGAGAGGTAGATTAGTTTTCCGGCAGTATATCAAGAATAAAAAACATAAATACGGCATAAAATTATACGAACTCTGTGAGTCTTCGGGGATAGTCATGAAAATACGTGTTTATAGAGGGAAAAGTGAACGCCCACCACCTGGCGTTCTGCACAGCACGGAAGTTATACTAGATCTAATGGAAGGATATTTAGACAAAGGTCACATAATATATGCAGACAATTTTTACAACTCCCCGGATTTGACAAGGCGTCTTAGTGAAAGAAAAACGTATATATGTGGGACACTTCGAAAAAAGCGCAAAAGTCTTCCTAAGGATGTTACCAACGCCAAACTGAAGCGTGGAGAGTTAGCTGCTAAAAGTTGTAACGATATCACTGTTTGTAAATGGAAGGACAAACGTGACGTTTTGGTGATTTCAAATAAACACCAACTTCAGCTTGTGAACGTTAGGAACAGAAACGGAAAAGTCTCATTGAAACCTAACATTGTTGCGGACTATAATCTAGGCATGTCTGGTATTGACAGAGGAGACCAGATGGTCTCGTATTACTCTTGCCTCAGAAAGACGCTCAGATGGCACAAAAAATTAGCTCTGCACATCTTTGAGGTTTACGTTCAAAACGCGCATAGACTGCTACGTTTGAAAGACCGCACATCTAAATTACGGCTCTTGAAGTTTCGGGAAGATTTCGTGAAATATCTACTGGGACTGACCTGTGGCGATATTAGTCCCACAGCTGCAGAAGCACCTGAACCACAAATGCCGCCAGTACAGCCTGAACAAGCTCAAGCAGACCCATCACTGTTGCTGCCTGGGCCATCTGTACTACCTGGATCGTCATCGGTTCATAAAAGTCGTGTCCCGTTGAGAAATTTTCATTACTTGGAAAAGCTCCCACCTACTGCAAAGAAGGCTGTTCCAGCGAAGCCTTGTCGTGTCTGCACCAAAAATAAAAAACGAAAGGAGTCATCTTTCGTATGTGCCACTTGCCCAGAAAAGCCTGCCTTGTGTGTGGTCAACTGTTTCTACACTTACCACACTGATCCTCGTTTTGTATAATTCTATAAGTACATATAAAAGTTCTATTGTCGTTGTTAGAAGTTCCTGTTTTTTTTTAATGTATAATTATCGATCTCATTAGTTATAAAACTAATTTTTGATTTCATCATAAAACTGTACTTTTTTGCCATAAAGTGCCTTAGAAATTTTGTGATTTGAAAAGTTTTAAAATAATAAAGTTACTTTTTTTCCATGTCATGTCTTATTTGAGATGCCAACGAACCTAAAGACATCCTTTCCAAGAGGCCTAATAGCACAAAAACCCATATACATTGTAAGAAAGTGCTACGTTGTATTACGTAGTTGGCCCCTAGCATCACTAGTGCCTACGCAATATTGCGTAGTTGGCATTCAATGTGTTAAAAACGCAGTGTGGAATAAATTCTTCGCCTTCGCCTTTTGTAAAGCGCCATCTATCGAAGCCTTTTGTACCAATTTTGTACAGTTTTGTTTTTTTAATGAGCTGTCAGAAAACCTCTCCAAAAACATAATTAAAAACCTACATTTCTATATCCTCAAACTTTGAGACTCAAAGGGAACTACCCATATACAAAGTGTTCTTGTCCTTAAGACGCTAACTTTTCGCTTTCAAAATCTTTATAATCATGTAAATTAGGAAACTGTGTGAATATGGTGACGAATAGCAACGAGAGGAAAAAATAAACTAGTACCTATGATAATCTTAAAATATTTCAAGATTTTTACATTTTCGGCTTATGGGAAGACCGGGCAATGGGAGTCAGAGGGTAATGGTGGATACCCACTGATCTCCAAAAGTATAACGAATAGAAACGCATTAACGATCTTTCCTGAGCATTAATTGTGCAATTGATGCTTACACCCGAGCTAACTATTCTGATCTCGATTGTGTAGAAAAAAAAGACGTGTGGCACTCGGAGACTGCCGCGGTAAAGCTATTGCATAGCATTTTTTATCAACTTATGCAATTATAATTATTTATTTATTTTATTAATGTAGTAATGTTTGATCTAATATGAAGTTCCACAAGTTCCTAGTAGATGGCGCTGATTGTTTATTAAAGTCCAGTTATGAAATCAAAGTATCACCGCTGTGCCGGTCGGAGTGGGGGGTGTTAGGTTTTTTTCGTTACGGAATTTCTGAATTCGGTCCCCACGCTCAAGGCCCGCGATAGAAGCTATGCAATAGCTTAAAAAAACCGGCATTACAGGAATAAAACATTTAATTTGTTGAAATGTATAGTCGATATTTAAAATTGATGACTATTATTCTCACACGAAGACAAGGCCGAATAGCAAAGCGACCTCTTTGGTCATTGCGCTGAATGCATGATGGCTATTGCCAGTATGATAACGACCGGCTGGTTTAGGGGTAACGTACATTGCCTTCTATGCAAGAGGTGCTGGGTTCGAATCCCAGCGGCGACAGATATTTGTGTGATGAACACAGATATTAGTCGTCAAGTCATGGACGTTTATATGTTTATTTAAGTTTAATATCTAATAAAAAATATGTATTTATTCAATATGTATTAAATAAAACACTTTTTAACCGGATTTATCGCGTATATTTAGGTACATTTTAAATTTTGACTCGACGTTTCGGTGTCTTTTCAGACCCCGTGGTCACGAGCGACTGAGGTGTCAAGCGTCGGATTGATAGATTGAAAAAATATACGCGATAAATCCGGTTAAAAAGTGTTTTATTTAATAGTATGAATCGCGAAAACTTAAGACAATATTTCAATATGTATGTTTATATATTTCTTAAGTATATCAGTTATCTAGTATCCATAACACAAGTTCTTTAAGAAACTTAATTTGGACTAGATAATGTTGTGTGAGTGTCAGAAAATATTTATTATTTATGTACGCGAACTTTTTTAAAGAAAGAAGTGTTTTTTTTAATTACCTACTTACCGCCCTAGGGCTTTTCTAGCTAGATTATTACCCTAGAGCGCTAATTAGTCACCTAAAAGCCCCATTTGGGGGAAATAAGAACCTACTTACCGAACATGAGAGAGGAGATGATTACCCTGAAAATAAAACCCGGAAAGTCTTTTATATTAATAAAATTACTATTATTACAAAGTGAAAGTTTGGAATTTGGATGGATAGATGTATGTATGTCTGGATGCTTGTTCCTCTATCACGTCAGAACGGCTCAGCGGGTTTGGATGAAAGGCGTAGTGATAGTATACAGTCAGATTCGAAATAGCGCGGGAAAAACCGTGCGAAAAAGCTTGCCAAATATAATTTATCCTAAAAACTTGAGACAATCTCAAAATCTATTATTTTCTTACTGTAGGTACTAACTACTAGTAAATATTAATATTGACAAGACTAAACGATATCTAGTCCATTGAAATGTTACATTTTTTAAGGCCTAACCTTGCGTTTTTCAGAGGACGCAATTTTATTTTTTTGATGTGTAGAGGGGGTCGGTGTTAAGATAAAACCAAGGTTGTGGGGTCGCCACCCTTGTCCTACGGCCACCATCTTGAAATAGGGGTTGAAATGGTTTTTATGATATATCTCTTGAACAATTTATGTAATAAAAAAATGTAGTAAATTTTTTTGTTGCAAATTAAATTCTCTATAACTTTGGTCCAGTAACTTTTTGTCGTAGAACTATAAATAAAAAAGTTATGAGTGAAAATGTTTATAAATTCGAGAAGATAATTTATACTTTTAGATATAACTTTTTTTTTATCATTTTACGAAAAAATGATATCAGACCATTTTTGTAGATCGTTTTTTGAGAAACAACTTTTATAAGCAACATTTTTTCATTAAGTCAATAGTTGAGGTTTTACAGCGCTCCCAAATGAGTACTATTTTTCAGTACTCTTAACTAGACTTATATTATACGTGTGTACTAATAATGTGTCATCAGTAATTGTTTTTTTTTGTTTTTATTTTGTTATTATAATTTTTTTATGAATTAATTATTGACTCTTTTCCACTCCATTACAGAATTTGACAATTATTGATTTTTAAAATAATTGTAATCTAATGGCCGTTACCGAGAATACTGTCCAGGTAAAAAATACTTTGCTCCAACTTCCACTTAGCTGGGAATATTAGCTATGCATACATACATATACATAATACATAACTTTACACCTGTATCCCTAATGGGGTAGGCAGAACACCAGAGGCTATAAAACCATGTGATGTCACGTTTGACAAATTTGGAGGTACTATTATGATGGAGAGAGACTATTGCAGTGACAGGGGGTCAGCCCATCGCCCGCAAAAACGCCAAAAAAACCTCCGTCTCTTATCTGACTCTTACAGTTTTCCCGGGAAGAGAAGCAGCTCGGCACATTATATGTTTTTCTTTCGCTCCCAGTCCAGCATAGAAGAAAGTTAAAAAATTTGCTATGCGATTAGTAATATTCATTGCAACGTCCATAATACTTGTTTTGTCTTGAACGCGAATTACTTGGATCCTGAACCGCCTTGGCACAGATGAAACAATTGTTCGCAAAATCGAAGTCTGGCTCTGGAGCTTCTAAAACTGACGATCAACTACTGGAGCTGCTGCTGCGATGACGAACAACATTATCGGTTCGATTGTTCACGTAATAACAATAACACGCAATATGTATAGTAACTTCCGAAACAGTTCGTAAAAATTGTAAAGCGCTGTAAAACCTTAACTATTGACTTAATGAAAATATGTTGCTTATAAAAGTTATTCCTCAAAAAACGATCTACAAAAATGGTCTGATATAATTTTTTCGTAAAATGATAAAAAAAAGTTATATCAAAAAATATAAATTATTTTCTCGAATTTCTAAACATTTTCGCTTATAACTTTTTTATTTGAAGTTCTACGACAAAAAGTTAATGAACCAAAGTTGTAGAGGATTTAATTTGCAACAAAAAATGTTATTACATTTTTTTATCAGATAAATAGTTTAAGAGATATATCGTAAAAACCATTTCAACCCCTATTTTCAAGATGGCGGCCGTAGGACAAGGGTGGCGACCCCACAAACTTGGTTTTAGCTTTACCTCTACACATCAAAAAAATAAAATTACGTCCTCTGAAAAACGCAACCCCAAATGTAACTTTTCAATGGACTAATCATGATAAGTTTAGTTTTGTATTTGACAACAAATATTTGTCAAATATTATTTTAAATATAAAAATAAATTTGTATTTGAACTTACTCAAATGTTTATATTATGATCCACGAACTTACAGCTGTAGGCGCCCAAATAGGTTATTGTTACCAACTATGCGGACAGCCATGAAATCTAGAAACTGTAAATCAATAGCCGTAAAAATCTATAATAAATTACCCAGTGACATAAAAAATCTTGTATGCAATAAATTTAAATATAGACTTAAGATGTGGCTAGTCCAAAATTGTTTTTATGACTTAAATTAATATTTTAATCACAAAAGTTGACATTCAATCCTAAATTGACATGAAATAGTATGTTATATGTACCTATATCTGGCCTTAGAATATTTTAAGCAATAAATTAGATAATAATATTATAATAAACTTACTTAAACATTGTTAGAGTTAATTTTTTGCATGCCCTAAACGGGTGAATGTGTCTGCACTGAAATTAATTATAAGAACTGTATTTACCACATTACATGCATACATACATAACGTCACGCCTATGTACCACAATCTAACAAATATTTTTTTTTCTTTCTTTCACACTAAAGGTAACTAGTGAATTTGCGTCACACGTGACGCTGTGTTGGCCCGTAGTCTTGAGAAAGGCATAGGTCTTATTTTAAATACCAAAACATGCATTTATTGATTGGCAGGAATATAACAACATATAAGTACATTTATATCCTTTTATATCCCCAGGCAATCACACTAACTACATGGCCCCAAAGTAAGCATAGCTTGTGTTATGGGATACCATGTAGTTAACTAGGGGGGAAACCTAGAATATAAATAAATAAATAGATAAACACCCAGACACGGAACATTTTTTTTATTGTTCCGTGCGGCGATCGAACCCGCAACCACTGGCGTCTGATGCAGACACATTTACCCCATCGCCAAAGTGGTCGTACATGTATTTGATATAACGAACGACCAATATTTAGGTTTGTAAAACAACGAAACTTCAAGTTAAAATGTAATATGGATGCGATTTAGAAGCCTTTTTTTAATTATATTTGACTAGTTGTTTCCCCTGTAGGAATGTTGAGACAAAAAATGCACAGTAAACTATCACTATGCCAATTTTCATCCGAATCCGTTCTGCCGTGATTGAGGACCTAACATTCAAACGTTCACAATTACACGTTTTGCACGTTTTTGTTATGCGATACCTCGACGCGCACATGTTACACCTTTTCTTAAGTCTCATAATATACTGAAAATGAAATATCGACAACGACTACATTATGCCTGCCTATTGTTCGATACACTGACCTCTATATTTACCACTGGACTTGCTGTTCCGTAAGTTTGACAGCTATTTTTTGTGCCTATTTGAAGCGCCACTAGCGAGTAGCGAGTGTGCGCAGAACAAATTTTGACGTATATTGCAAGTGGCCGCCAGAGAAGTGCTTGCTTGTTGTAAAGTGATTTTATATTTTTTATATATTAATTCGAATTTTATGTTGTTATTGTTATAAGCATTATTATGAAAGTTATCAAGAATGAGGACTTGTGTATATTCTAAGTGACTAGTTTTAGTACCACGGACACTCGCTACGTCCTACAGCGCCAAAATGGCGATTATCAAACGGGCACAAAAACACTTTGACAGCCGCCAGTCCAGTGGTAAATATAGAGGTCAGTGGTTTGATATTATAAGTAGTAAACAACCATCATATCTTTTATCTCATTTTTTTTTTCATTATATTTTTTATCTCTATGAAAAATTGACGTGGTCTGCTACACAAAGCCTTTATTCGACCAGAGCTTCATTGAATCGCCTAGTTACACGGCTGCACAAGACTGTAGCATTCCGAGGTAGTTTCCGCTACCAAGCAAGCCATTGTTGGAATAACTTACCACCACCAATCAGGTGCTCACAATCCACAACTTCTTTTAAATTAAAATTGAAAAAACATTTACTGTCAGTTCAGAAAAATTTGCCGTAGCGGAAGCTTCTTGGTTTCTAATATTTTTATAATTCACATCATAATACTATGTTTTGTTATTTCTTTACATTATATGTGCCATTTCTTATAATTATCTCTTTCATACCCTTTCAATAACTTAATAAACCCCTAATAACTGTTGGGTTAGGTACCAGCTGAAAATCGGCGCCATGTTGCTTTAACAGCATGGTATTGCACCAGCCGAGCTGGGCATCTTTTTCTTGTAATATGTATACCTATTGTCTAATGTTACCTTAATTTTAATTTTATTTTATGTCCTTGTTTTTTTTTGCATTACGAGAAATAAACGTTTTGAATTTGAATTTGAATTTATAATTTTAGTAAGATATAATTATATATTCCTTCATAAACCAATGAGCTATACAGGGATGGAACTAGAAAGACCAACTCTTGTCACAGGAGTAGATGGCATGTAGGTACGCATAAACTGGATAATAAGAAAGAAGGGTACTCCTAGAAATGGAAACCCTATAAATAAAGTTTAATTATAAACTTGAATTTCGGCCTTTAAGCTTACGTATTGAACATGAAGATTATTGTATCTTTTATACTTATATATATGTATTTGAGTGTATATTTATGTTGTCTCCGTACAATAGCTTCGCAACGTTGATTCAATGCAAAAAAAGTTTTAGTGGTGGTTTATTTTGAAGATAAATACATAAAGCTTTACGTAAACAATAAAATAAACATATAAAGTATACATTTAAAATAAAATAAATATCTAATATCAAAAGCATATAACAAACATACTTAATTGTGTTAATTATATATCTTGAAGTCGTCGTGGCGCCGTGGTTACTATATGTATCATACGATATCACAGTCTAAGCAACGTTCGGCACGGTCGGTACTTGGATGGGTGACCGCCGACCATTCATTTCTAACGGCGACTTCCGTGCTTCGGAGGGCACGTTAAGCAGTCGGTCCCGGGTGCTGTATACTTGTATACAGTAGTCGTTAGGGTTTGTTAGAAGCCATTACGGCGCCCTGAAAAGTCTGACATCCACCACCCAGCACTGGGCCAGCTTGGTGGATTATGGCCTATACCTCTTTGTCACCCAGGGCAGAGACTCATACCCTGCAGTGGGTGAGTTGCAAAGAGTTGTGGTGATGATGATGTATAATCTTGCAATGTATTATTTCGATTGCAACTATAACTTTTTGTGAGTTTTGTTTTATTTTAGTTTGGGATACCACCAAACTTCAACAGTCAAATACGTCAATCAAATATTCAGTCTGTTATTTTGAAACAAGTAGATGTGCTCTTTCGATTTTCCTCCCCCAGCAATCGCACGGTCTCGGTTTCTCCAAACAATTTGTTGCTATTTTCTAATCAAGATTTTGGACATGTGACTCTAGTGTTGTACGCAAGATATCCTTTGGCTTCATTGTTTAATTAAACTACCAAAAACAAAAAAAAAATGTTTAATAACCATTTAAACAAGGTTCATGACTATTTAGTCAATCTATTTATAATAATTATGAAGCTTTTAAATACAGCACTGCGATCACAGAACTTTATCGAATCGTATATTAACGAATGTTTACGAATGCTCGTATAGTATGGTTTCGGTTGCAAGTTTTGAGTAACATTGTAATTTATTATTTTACAGATATTCATGAGTACAATATGTTTACAAACTTTCAAAATTAACAAGGCACACATTTATTTAAACTGACCGTGCGGCAATGGATAGATTTCAATTTTTTCTTAAAAACCGTCTCCATACTATACGAGCATTCGTTAACAAACGATTCGATAAAGTTCTGTGATCGCACACCTGAAACGTCATCAGCCGACGGCTTAAATACTATGGATTTAACATAAAACTATTTACATTGCCTTGTTTATATATTTATGATGTGAGCTTATTTGTTAAAAAACACCCACAGTTGTTTCCAACCAATCGGGAAATGATTTCTGGTCGCAAGAGACATGCAGAAAAACTTTATGTACCTGCCCAAAGGTTAACTTTATTCCAAAAAAATATTGTATGCATGGCAGTTAAAATTTATAATAAATTACCAACTAAAATAAAAAAAATACCATTCAATAAATTTAAATATAGTCTGTTTGAATTCTTGCAATCTAAATTATATTATACTAATAATGAATTTCTAAATGAAAAATATATTGATTAATAGTATATTTTGTAACAAGTGAGCTAAGTTGCTAATTACAGCCGAGACTGTAATTAGCAACGCTCACGAGTTACATACGACGTTTTTCAACACACTTGTGAGTAAAAGACAGACATATTTGGCGTGGTCATAAAATTTATTTGAAGCAGCTGTTAGCTGCTGCGCGTCAGCAGCCCTGTACCATTACACGTACACACGCTATTGTTGCTTGGAGGCGCCGTGCCGCCGCTGCTGCTTCACGCGCGCCGCGCCTGGCCGCTGTGCCGCCTATCCGCACGCCGCGCCGCCTGGACGCGCGCGCTCATATATTTAATGTATAACCCGGATCAATAAAATATGCTCGCATGTAATTTGCACTAAGGTACAATTCAACTTTGTAGGATTCGTTATATTATGCACTAGGGTATAATATATTATCCACGCGTAACTTATAGCCCAGTTTATAGTTCTAAATTCAATAGAATAAGGCTCACTTTACCAGCAAGTGTGTTGAAAAAATTATAACTTTATATAAAAAAAATACTGAATATAGCAATTAACTTAAACATGTACCGATTTCCATGCAAATAAAGATTTTATTATTATCATTATGTATGCTTACAGCTGCTCGCCTTTCGGCGGGAAAGACCCGAAAATAAGACCAGTCGGTGTGGGATCAGGGCAAGAGAGACAGAAACCGGCGAACGATTCGGGCAGTCTCGAGCAAAACCGCTTATCATTATTATTATTAATAGTATATTATGTAACAAGTGAGCGAAGTTGCTAATTACAGTCTAGGCTATAGCATTTATATGCTATACAGCCTATTTTACATGAAAATATCTAATTTGGAGTGGTAAATCCAAATATTTTAATATTTTGTAACAAATTATTGTAAATTGTGAATAATTTGTTTGATATACAATTTTGTTTAACTAATATAAGGCGTAAACATTTAAAAATGTATATGGATTTGAAGTGGTATAAAACCTCTTTGTTGTTTCTGAAAAATTTAATATATAACCCGGATCAATAAAATATGCTCTGTTTACTCTCATTTAATTTGCACAAAGGTACAATTCAACTTTGTAGGATTAATTATATTATGCACTAGGGTATAATATATTATGCACGCGTGACTTATAGCCCAGTTTATAGTTCTAAATTCACTAGAATAAGGCTCACTTTACGAGCAAGTGTGTTGAAAAAGAGTTTTATTTTAGTTGGCATATAATAATTGGGTACACTTATGCTTAATGGTAAATAGAGTAATATTTTTTTTAGTAATTAGGTAAGTACTTATTTTATTTTCAACCGACTTCCGAAAAAGGAGGAGGTTCTCAATTCGTCTGTTTGTTTTTTTTGTGTCTTTGTTACACGATATTTCGGACAATTATGAATTGATCTTGAAAATTGTTGTTTCGTATGATAGAGGATACCTCATAGTTGGTCCCATTTAAATTTCATTGTAATCAGTTGAGCTAGTTGAGCACTTCATTGATAATTTCAAATTTTGAAAAAATATGTATGATTTTGGAGAATGTTTACGTTGATGAAATTCTCAACTCAGCCAAAGTTTTGACGTAAAGTCGTTTTTTTTTAATGCTCTGTATAAGTTGATTATGTTTCAACCAATGTGCTGTAATTTTCAACTTCATCAGTTGTAGTAAGTATCTAATAAACTGATACCAAAAGTCAAAGTCAAAGTCAAAAGAATCTTTATTTCGTAAGTATTTAAATACATTTGAAATAAGTCACAATTTACAAATTGAACTGAATTTACCACCACTTCAGAAAGCGATCTGTTGAGAAGAAGTGGCAAGAAACTCAACAGCAATCATCTTTTAAAAATACACAATAACAACTAGGGAATCCCATATCTTCTTGCATCCGGATATCTTATAGTAAAACTTTATATAACACTTATCCTTACCTTATATGTACGTACCTAATATTATTTTCATTGAAATCAATTTTTTATGGTGTACCTAACGGTAATATGAAAGTGAAATGAAAGCGTGTTGAAATGCCCTAAGTTTTTAATGTTTCATATTCGTCAATTATACAGGATCATTTTTTTGGAGATGAAAACATTTTAAGAGAAGGTAAAGAATAATATGTGGATTCAATTTATGACAAAAAAGAATATTATATATATTTTTTAATTGAAATTTCACAATTCTTTGAAATGACCAAAGTTTTCTGACTATTGAAAAATCGGGGCTTACCGTATTTCTTAATAGAAATAATTGGAAAAACGCTTTCATTTCTTGCTATTTAGTCGTAAATAACAGATTAAACTAAAATGTTGTTAACGGATGAGAATTATAAAATATCAATTAACCTAACAAAAAGAATATTTTTTCTATAAATTGAATCCACACATCATTCTTAACCTTCTCCCAAAATATTTTCATCTTCATAACAAAGACCCTATATTATCTGTATTGATCAATAAAACGATACGCTTGATTCATCACCAGATAAAAAAAACATTACAAGGTTATTCGGTTACAAAATCGATAAATTGACAATACGCCAAACTATATTGATACACGCTGAAATAGATCACTTGGCGATCTGACAAACAATCACATTGTCAATGTCAGAATGCGATGTTAGATGTCATGTCAGTTAAGGAATGTTCGTCTCGAACTGAGTATCTAAGAGTAGGGGTCAAAAATATTATAAAAATAATAAAATCCCCAGACAATCACACCAACTACATGGCCACAAAGTAAGCAAAGTTTGTGTTATGAAATACCATGTAGCGAACTAGAGGGGAACCTAGAATATAAATACATATACTTAGAGATAAATGCCCAGACACGGAACATTTTTTTTCTTGTTCCGTGTGGGGATCGAACCCGCAACCACTGGCGTCTGAGGCAGACAGGTCTACCCCATCGACAAATTAATAAATAGATAAATTTCCCTTTTATTAAGGGTTGTTTGAAATCGCTGTATAACGATAGGACCACCCGAATTGCTTATTTTGTTTTTTATTTCAAAGTCTTTGGTAGGTACTATTATTAATATTTATAAATAGTAACATTAACTGAGGTTAAAGGTTAACATTTAATAAAATAATCAACGAATGCAGAGCATTAAAAAAATTTACTTCACGTCAAAACTTTGGCTGAGTTACAATGTCATCAACGTAAACATTCTCCGAAATCATACATATTTTTTTCAAAATTTGAAATTTTCAATGAAGTACTCAACCGATTTCAATGAAATTTGTATGGGATCAACTATAAAGTATCCTCTATCATATGAAACATGAATTTCCAAAATCGATTTATAATTGACCGAAATTTGTTTAATGTTCTGCATTCGATGATTTGTGGTATTTATGGCAATTATTGTGCTATTGATATTCATACCGAAATTGACACAGCAACTATGTGGTAACTTTTATAACAGCTTGGAGACCACACGATGGCCCGAACCCCGACCATGCGTCAAGGTTGTTCGCCGCTAGCTTCAGACCCCACGTAGTTATGTGTGTCAGAAAATCGATATCACAATATCGATATCGTTTTTCATAATCGATTTCAATTAGCGGCATCGATGTCTTTGAATCGGTTTGTATTTTCCAGCAATAAATATCAGCTGTGACGTCATAAAAGGTGTTAAAAAGTCGGCACGCTTGGTTCAATAAAGGATTTTTGATTATTTTTTTTTAATACAAGTCGTGACACTTGCGTCATCTATGTAGATTTATGTCTGTGGTTCCTACCTTAGACATTGATGCATACATACATACATAACCTCAAGCCTGTCTTTCTTTAGGGTAGGCAGAAATAAGGGAAAACCAATTGCAACGATCCAGACATACCTCTTTCGCTTTCTTTATACTTTTAACCCTTTTTTTTTCTTGCCAAAAGATAAGATTTTGACATCCAACAGAGCCCCCCCTAAGGGAAGATTTCGTAATCCCATTTCAAGGGAATGGAGGTGTATATTCATGTAAGAAACAAAGGCCCCTGCACTGGGAATACATAAGCGACTCCTCCGAGACAGTGACACTGGTCCAGCTTTAACTTACGTGTGTTTGTTGTTCGGGAGCCCTCTTAACAATTTTTTTCTGTTTTTTAGGATTTCTAGTTGTAACGGCAACAGAAAAACATCATCTCTGAAAATTTATATCTTATTTTCATAAGACATAGCCTGGTGACAGGCAAACAGCAGAGCCTTTGTTAGTATTAGCGTCCCGTTTTTATCCTGTGGGTTTTTTTTTATATTGTAAGGATAGGACGTTTGTCTTCCATGCTACCTGATGGAAAGTGCGCATGGAGACTATGGTGTTACACGTCCGTCCGCGAGAAACCTTTTCACTCGACACTTAAAAGTTCCAGGACTGTAGTGGTCAGGAAAAACAGACGCAGGCAGAATGTTCCACACCTTGGCAATCCGTACCAAAAAGGAACTATCGAAGCGTTGTTCGACTTCTTGGTAAATCCACTATATAGGGATTGAAGTTCTGTCTGCGTCTGGTAGTCCGGTGGTAAAAAGGGGTGGGTTCAATTTGGTCAAAAAGAGCACTTGCTCACTCACCAAAATGTAGCCGATAAAATACTGTTAAACAAGCAACCTTACGACGATGCTCTAGCGTCTGCAATAGTACTAGTAAGTACTCCTATAAAGCTTTTGTTTTTTTTTTTACACAAAGAACCTTAGAATCAATCGGTCGATAGTTTTTACTATAGATACCTAGTGTTTTTTAAATGCGAGGAGTCCTATGATGTTTAAAGTTTGACAGTTTTAAAAACTATTGTGTTATTTCCCTCCTTTAATCTGTACCGTTTCATACATTGCGTAATTTAAAGATTAAATTATTTATTATAGGTTTCAGATAAAATGTAATCAGTAGACACAGATTTTGTTAAATATTTCAATAACAATGATTTTAATTTTTTAATTACATGGCGATAAATAATCAATGAAATTTTAAAAATCCTTTACGAAAATGGTATGCGTAAATCGGAAAATTTCAATGTGTCAGGTCTCCTCGCATTTGAAAAACACTATAGGATAAAAATCCGATTTAGTATGGTGAAACCCTTACTAAAAATAATAATTATAAATTTGTGAAGTTGATATGGATGTTAGTTCCTCAATCACGGCAGAACGGCTCAAGGGAGGATGAACTTGGTCATAATGATAGTGTACTGTCTGGAATAGGATATACACTATTTTCTATTGCGCAATTTCGAATCCCACGGGACTATCAGCTTATTTTTACTTAAACTTTCGGATTTATGTATACCTAAATAATATAAATATGATATTTCTTATATTCCTACCGGTTTATATAAGCTAAATTAAGCTTCATATGGAAACGAAACTCTATTTAGCTACTGGTAATTTTGGTACATTAATAAATTTATGAGCTTTACTTATATCTATAAAACTTATTATTCGAGGGCGACAAACTGCCAAATAATATCTAAAATATTCAATCACCTCATAAATAGGTACAAACCTACTCACAATAATAATATAATTATAATAAACTAAAAATAATAATAATAATAAATTAACATACTTTTATTTACAACGTATATTAGTCTAATTATATGAATCACACCCGCACTCCCCCACTGAAAGCCAGGTTGACGATGAATATTCGTAAGGACTTAAGATACGTAATAGCGACTGGCTGCACTAGAAACTTCCTTGTTTAAAATATAGTTTTACCTTCTTACTAAAAATAAAAAAAAATATGTCTAAAATTTGTTAATTCGTAGTAAAATTGTTATTGAAATTATATTAAGAGGTTTTTGAACTTCATTATGTAGATAAAATATGAAATATTTTAATACTAAGTCCACTCTGTACACTACTGAATTTCAAATTGTATTTCTCGAAGACAAGTGAATTGTACTCTGTTATTTTGGGAAATAAACTTCTTAAACCACTATATAAATAAGTATTATGAAATGAATCAAAATAAGTTTATTCGCAGCAATTACATTAGATACAGAGGAGTAAAGTACCTAACTTACAAAAAAAATGAGTTATGAGAGAAAAATAAAATAGAGCTAAATTAGATGTTATAGATGTTAAATTTGTAATTAATTTTAATTTTTTCTTGCTGTAATATGTGTGTGTTTGTTGCATCAATAAATAAATTATCTATCTATCTAAATTTGACCACCACTTTGGCGATGGGGTAACACTGTTTGCCTCAGACGCCAGTGGTTGCGGGTCCGATTCCCGCACGGAACAAGAAAAAAAAATGTTCCGGTCAGGGCGTTTAGCTATATGTTTATATTCTAGGTTCCCCCCTAGTTCGCTACATGGTATCCCATATCACAAGCTCCGCTTAATTTGGGGCCATGTAGTTAGTGTAATTGTCTGTTTTTTTTATTGAATACAAAATAAGAACAATAAACTGAAAAATATTAAAAAGTGAACAAAAAAGGGCAGCTAGCCAGGCTTACTTTTAAGAGGTCCTACTAAGCGGGCATCACTCGGATGAGTCTCATTTTACGATGAAGTTATTCGTCATTGGTAAGATTATTCGCAGCTTACGGGCAAATTCTATTTTAATACTGGGTTGTTTTTTTAGTGACCGGCAACATCTTTTACACAATAAGTATAATTTGGTCTGGACTGGGAGCAAAAGAAATACATAGAATGTGCTAGTTGCTTCTCTTCCCGAGCAAACTGTAAAAGTCAGTTAAGGGAGGGAGGTTTTATTGACGTTTTTGTGGGCGATAGGCTGGCCCCCTGTCACTGCAAGTCTGTCTCCATCATTATAATACCTCCAAATTTGTCAAATGTGACAACAGATGTTTTATAGCTTTTGGTGTTCTGCCTACCCCATAAGGGACGACACAGGCGTGACTTTATGTATGTATAAAAGTATAATTTGTAGAAACGATTTTTGTATAAAAAGATATCTATATATTTTTTTAAACAAGGAAATTAATATATTCGCTAACATAGCAAAGATATGGTCACTCGAAATAATGAATGAATACCATTAAAATAAATACGACTCCGCGCTACCTCAAAACATCTTGTAGTACTACGTCCTAGCATAATCAATGAAATGCCGTGTCGTAGCAGATATGTTCATCAAAAGAGAGTATTTGTGAAGAAGTTTGTGGTGCGTTTTATTTTTTGTACTGGGCGATCATCATCGCAACTCCATGTAACTCGCCCACTGCAGTGCTGTGAGTCTCTCCTCTGGGTGACGAGAAGGTTTAGACCGTAATCCACCAAGCTGGCCCAGTGCTGGGTGGTAGATGTCAAAATTTTCAGGATGCCGAAATGGCTTCTGATTCAACGACTACTGTACCTATACAAGTACAGCAAGTATTAAAAAATGTACGATTTTTTTTAATTGTCATCATCGTCACAACCCTTTGTAATGAGCCCACTGCAGGGCTATGAGTCTCTCCGCTGGGTGACGAGGAGGCAGTGACGGATTAAGACTACTAGATGCCCTAAGCATTCCATGCCTGTGGGCCCCCCTATCCGTATGTCAACTAGAATCGGTTTTTAAACCTTTACCGCCTAAAAACATTAGTTTTTTGTAAAATAAGATGATGAGATGTAACGTACTTTAGAAGTGGAGTAGGTGCGACAATAATAAAAACCAAAGCATAATTTATTTATTTATTGAAATGCGCACTCAATTGCGAACGCTTCATGATTTAATCTAGGGGTGTGTAAAGAAAGAAATGATTAAAAAGAGTACCTAAACGCTGTAAAGAGGAATCTAATTACTCCGAAGCGAAGGCTTCAAAGCCCTTATCAATTCAAGCTAAAATTAAATAATTAGGTATACCTAGTGATATTTTTTTACCTATGTATTCTTGCCTATTATTTTGCAAACAAAAAACATTCGATGCCTACCTTAGCGACATCCGGAAATTCTATTCTAAAGAAAGAAACCGCAACGGTATGAACTTCTCTATTCATCATCCTTATGATTATTTTCTTAAAACAAGTAATTATAGAAAAAAAAATTTGGTCACAAGCTTTTACTTAAGTGTACAATTTTAACAAAATTTAATAAAATATGATAAAACATAGATATTGTGAAAAAAAAGCAAATGCATTCACCCGGGAATCGAACCCGAGACTCTACTTATAATTCATGCAGTCAGACCACTACACCACACTGACGTGGCTCGAAGTGTTCAAAATAGCGATATTCTTAAACTCAAAAAATTATTATTATTAAAACAAAAAACCCGACTGCTTAAAATTAATGAATTAAAAAAGAAAAAACAAGTTAAAATTGCAAGTTGCTTTACATTACACGCAGTCTGAGGCAATGGTAGTTTGTATCTTTGGTCAACAAAACAACATACATATACTACATTGGTTGAAAAGTTCGCGGCCTGGCCATTAAAAAAAAAACTTTTGTTATTTTTTCTGCCGTCATTTTGAACTGTCATTATTCAATTGTCAGCCCGCGAATTTTCAATTTGATATCTTATTTAAATAAAATTTTACGAACAATATAAATACGTGTGTAGAACAAATTTTCACTAATGGAGAAATTTGAACAACGTCCTGTGATTAAATATTTGTTTAAAAAAAGATTAACACCAAAGGAGATCCATGATGACATGCAAACAACATTAGGGGAATCTGCCCCGTCTTATACCACTGTGAAAAAATGGGTTGCAGAATTTAAACGTGGACGAGAGAACATCGAAGATGACCCTCGCTCCGGCAGGCCAATGACGTCTACGACCGAAGAAAACATCAATAAAGTGTGTGATCTCATATTGAAAGACCGTAGATTGACTATCAGAGAAATTGCAGACACTATAGGCATCTCATATGAACGAACGCAAAACATCATTGTCCATGAACTCGGCTTTTCTAAGGTTTCGGCTAGGTGGGTCCCCAGATTGCTTTCAGTAGAGCAAAAGCGAATTCGACTCACGATTTCTCGCGACTGTTTGGAGATGTTCGAGGCTGATCCACAAGGTTTTCTTGACAGATTTGTGACAATGGATGAAACCTGGG
Organism: Stenoptilia bipunctidactyla; assembly: GCA_944452665.1. Lineage (NCBI taxonomy): Eukaryota > Metazoa > Arthropoda > Insecta > Lepidoptera > Pterophoridae > Stenoptilia > Stenoptilia bipunctidactyla. The sequence goes on from OX101746.1 coordinate 18,854,380, forward strand.
TTCACCACTATACCCCAGAATCAAAACAACAATCCAAACAATGGAAAAAATCAGGTGAACCAACTCCGAAAAAAGCAAAGGCAATTCTGTCGGCTGGCAAGGTGATGGCATCGGTTTTTTGGGATGCTAAGAGTGTCATTATGGTGGACTACCTTCCAAAAGGCGAAACAATAAACTCTGCGTACTATAGCACCCTTCTGCGCCGTTTACGTGAAGAAATTAAACAGAAACGCCCAGGATTACTGAGAAAGAAAGTGTTGTTTCACCAGGACAACGCCCGAGTCCACACGTCTGTCGAGTCTATGGCTCAAATTCGTGATTGTGGTTTCGAATTGTTGCCACATCCAGCTTATTCTCCTGATTTGGCACCTTCGGACTTTCATCTGTTTCCAAACCTGAAAAAACACCTCGGTGGGCAGAAATTTTTAACGAATGAAGAGGTCGAAGCCGCTGTTAACCTGTATTTTGAAGACCTTGAGGAATCTTTTTTTAAAACAGGTATGGAAGCTCTGGAAAGCAGATGGAAGAAGTGCATAGAGCTAAATGGAGATTACGTCGAAAAATAAAAATATTTTTGTATGTACTTTATTCTGTTTTCTTGACTAGGCCGCGAACTTTTCAATCCACCCTCGTACATAGACTAACAAACACATTACCCTCCCGCAGTCCGGTAAAAACAATTGACGAATCGGATAAATGCAGCTCCTTCTCTGGACCTGATCATCAGATCAATACCAACTCCTGATAAAACCTATTGTCACCGGGCGGGAGGGAATACAGCTTCATAACTTTGAGTATTTATTGTCCTTCATACCTAATTTCAGCTCAATCGGACCACCGCTGGAAGTCGCTCAAAAATCGATCGCAATATTCCGCCTGTACAAATTTATAAACTTACTTGACGTAAAGTGTAGTAAAAGCTTGTAACAATATCTATTAGCTTGTAAATTAAAGAAACACGCCCGACCGCTAGATATCGGTAGTCGTTTTTCAGTAGGTATCATTTGACGTGCGTGTCATTGACCTCTCAGACTAATTTACCTACCTAGAAAAAACTATTTCGGAGCTTGCAGAAACCTTCAGCTTCGATTGGTTTGAGTAAATTTACATAACCAAAAGTAATTACTTAAATGAAACAAGATACTTTAGATATTTTGACTTTGGACATTATCGAAACAAAACAAAATAAAACTTTACGTACCTAAGCGAGCACAATATTATGAACAGAACTTGAATGAATTGTCGACAAAAATTGTATTACGTACGCATAGAAGCCGGCCGGCACAATTACTCAAAAAACAAAACATTTCATTGAAACAGATTTGCGGAGGCGCCAGGCTTGGGGGGAAGGAGTGGTTTGTGATTGGCTGATCGCAATTCCGGGGCATTCGAATTGTCTAATGCACTAGCGGGCAGCGAGTGGGCAAGCGGGAGTGGGGTTATGACTCTAGGGCGGACTCTATGTCAACTTAAAACGAGCGAATTTTCAAATTAGTCCTAGAAACTTTTTTTGGTGACGTGAGAGTGAGACGTGATGCCCTAAGGACGGATTTTTTTTATGCTTCTTCTGGTGCCCCCTCAGACGTGATGCCCTAAGCAATTGCTTAATTTGATTAAGGGTTAATCCGTCACTGCGAGGAGGTATAGGCCATAATCCACCAAGCTGGCCCAGTGCTGGGTGGTGGATGTCAAAATTTTCAGGGTGCCGAAATGGCTTCTGATAAACGCTAACGACTACTGTATACAAGAATACAGCAACCGGGACCGACTGCTTATCGTGCTCTCCGAAGCACGGAATTCGTCGTGAGAAATTAATGGTCGGCGGTCACCCATCGAAGCACCGACCGCACCAAACGTTGCTTAACCTGTGATATCATATGATATACACAGTAACCACGGCGCCACGACGACGTCTTCTTTCTATTCTTTTTATTTTCAAAGAACTTAAATAGCAACTTAATTTCTTTGGGTTGAGCAAACTACTCATCCTAAGTACACAGGGCTTTGCCCTTTATTAGGGAGTAGTACACTCAGTAAAGATTGTTTAATTTAAATTTATGATCATTTCCTAGAATTTAAGCACCTAGTTACCTACTTGTTTTTACTGATATCTGTATTTCTATTGTCCGAAATAAACATTTTATTTACTTATAGAATAATAAAAATTATTATATAATAATAATAAATAATAAAAATGATTATTAATTTCAGAAAGCATAAATTACAAATATCGGCTTAAATATACAAGGAAGGATAGAACATTGGTGCCTGAACTAGGATAATCCTGTTTTTCAGGCTGGAGAGTTCTAAAATAACATTTAAAATTCATTCAAATAAAATATAACTTGTATAAAATAAAATATGGATCTTAAATACAAACATAGTAGAATCTATTTAACTAGTCTTAATAAATAAAAATAAAATAGGAAATTGTGACAATTTTAAAGGGGTATGAGTAATTTTTGCGTCTTTTTTTTTTCTCGCGGCCAGTGATGAAATGTGATGGGTATTGTAGGCCTCCTACTACCTTACATTAAACTGCAAAAAATATTATCCTACGGACCAACGTTACGGAGATATTGAATTTTAAAGTTCAAAAAAATTTCAATATTTCTTCTTTTTATTTTAGCTTTTTGAGTGCAGTAGAAATCGAATTGTTTTACGAAGTAACGTTATTTAGTATATATTTTATTTTATCTTTAGTTTTAATAATATACAGGGTGTACGATAAATAAATATTTATTTTCAATGACATAGACGTTTATTTTGTATAAAAAAAATACAGAATAAAATAATCTTTTAGTTTGTAACACGAACATAAATGATAACATTGTTTGATTGCTTTTTTATTGGAATTTATAGCTATGTTTCCTCATATTTCTCATTTTCTATATAATGACGCAAAATAGTAGAATCTAAAAACATTGCTGGAGGCGTCAAGTTTTCTTGGTGGTAGGATCCCTTCTGGGTCCGCCTGGCTAGCGACCACCCTTTATATAAAGTCTGCCGCCAAATGTTACCGCTCCGGCGGTAATGTGTTCCGGCAATATTGTATAAAGAGCCAGTTCCTTCCTAAACCCGTGTGCTTTCATCTTCGACCTCATCGTCACTTACCATCAGGTGAGAATGAGGTCAAACGCGGGTTTAGTCACTAATAAAAAAAAAAAAACCTGGCCCATCCCAAAAACCAAACTATTGACATGGTGTGAGAACAACAACCCAATGTCCTCATTCCTATGACACACGTGCAGAAGTAGCCCACTATTGCATCCCTTCCAACAACATCTCCTTCTATCAAAATATATACGTAATAAATACGTCTATTTGTGTGCCTTGATTGTATTCTTCCTCGTAAAAGCCAAGGATTATTATAAAACATGTTGCTCTCATGCACATTTAAGAGGTTCATTTCTTTACACACTTCTATGATATATGAACCATTTTTGACATGCTCCCCTTAATAACTCCTGGCTTGCTTTAATTGGTTAGTTTCAAGGGAAAAAAGAATGAGATCACCTTGTGTCAATGTGGGGAATTCATCTAGGCCAGGTACGTTAGCGTCTATGGACTGAAACTCAACTCTATGTCGGTTTAAGTTGTTGACAGTTACTTAATTACCTAATACGTTTTCTTCGTTTTCTCTCCAGTGAACTTCTTCAATTGTTTCTTGGGCCAGTCTATGGTCCTGTAAAGGTCTTCCAAATGCATTCAATAGAGCTCCTACTATTTTTACATCTTCAATTAAGTGGTTTGCTGCTTTATTGAAGTACTGATGGCGCAAATGGCGTAATTGGTTTTTTATACGCCCATTGACGGTTTCGACAAACCATCTGCACATCGTCACTTTTCTTGACTTAATTGTGTTTCATTTTCATTTTTACTTAATGGCATGAAAGGATTGTAGCCAAACGATTTCAACTTATCAATTACGTCTCGAAATCCTCTATCGAGAATAAACATGTCACCCTCTTCAAAATAATAATTTAAGGGATCGAAAGGATCATTCAGTATTGAGTGCAAGATAGACGCGTCCGATTTCGTTGCTTCGTAAAGACCATAAATATCAAACTTAATTTGGGCTTGATAATGTTGTGTGAGTGTCAGAAATATTTATATATTATTATTATTTACTAGCATTAGTTATCTACAAGTAATTAAAAAGCTCAAATACACATGAATATTACTATAGACTCACACTTTTATGTGAATGAAGCCACAAAATCTTGTATTTGTTTCTAGAAAGTACAAATAAATAATAAAAATAAAATAATAAAATCCCTAGACGATCACACCGACTACATGTCCCCATACTAGACTTGTAAATCCTGTTTTTTCCAAACTTTAAAATACAATATCTCCGTAACGTTGATCCGCAGGGTGATAATTTTTGCATTTTGATTTATGTTAAGAATAGGCCTAAAATACTAACCACATTTCATCTCTGGCTGCCAGAAAAAAAAGACACCAATAGCAAAGGAAAAATAAATCAATTTTTCAAAACCTTAAAATACAATATCTCCGTAACGTTGATCCGCAGGGCGATAATTTTTGAATTTTGATTTATGTTAGGAATAGGCCTAAAATACTAACCACATTTCATCTCTGGCTGCCAGAAAAAAAAAGACGCAATAGCAAAGGAAAAATAAAACAATTTTTCCAAACTTTAAAATTCAATATCTCCGTAACGTTGATCCGCAGGGCGATAATTTTTGCATTTTGATTTATTTTAGGAATAGGCCTAAAATACTAACCACATTTCATCTCTGGCTGCCAGAAAAAAAAAGACGCCATCCTTCATACTAGGATTACTCATTTAAAATACAATATCTCCGTAACGTTGATCCGCAGGGCGATAATTTTTGCATTTTGATTTATGTTAGGAATAAGCCTAAAATACTAACCACATTTCATCTCTGGCTGCCAGAAAAAAAAAGACGCCAACCTTCATACTAGGATTACTCATAGCCCTTTAAGAGATTTACCTACATAACTATTTTATTTATTAAACCTCATTACACTTTTATGCAAACATTATCAAAAATCTAATATATAAAATTCTCGTGTCATAGTTTTCGTTGCCATACTCCTCCGAAACGGCTTGACCGATTTTGATGAAATTTTTTGTGCTTATCCGGTATCTATGAGAATCGGCCAACATCTATTTTTTTTTTATTTATATGGCAAAACAACGTTTGCCGGGTCAGCTAGTTAACTTATAACAGTCAGTAGCATCTCGGTTTCATCGTACGTCAATTCAAATATTATAATTAAGTTAAACTGTTAACATCGTTTGTAAAGATTTGCAATGACTTGCCGCCACCTGCGTTACAAATAATACTTTTACGATCAGGTGATCGGGAAGATAAAGTTTTTTTTTATTAAACTAAGATAAAACTAAAAAGCTTACATGCTGGACTGGGAGCGAAAGAAAAACGTAGAATATGCCAGCTGCTTCTCTTCCCGGGCATACTGTAAACGCCAGTTAAGGGACAGAGGTTTTAAAGGCGTTTTTGTGGACGATAGGCTGACCCCCTGTCACTATAATAGTCTCTCTCCATCTTTATAATACCCCCAAATTTGTCAAACGTGACCTAAGATGGTCTTGTAACCTCTGGTGTTCTGCCTACCCCATAAGGGATACAGGTGTGACGTTATGTGTATGTATGTATGTGTAAAACTAAATCATATACAGGAAGCATTCATCTGATTTTTGTTGTGAAACGCAAAATATTATGTGGTTTCATTATATGCATCTCACGTGCATCAATATTTGTATAAAAATAATAATAAATAACTAAGGGCGATACCACACCAATCAATCGATGCATGGAACAATCGAAATCGATAGATAGTTTTAAATATGCCAAAAAATCAGATTTTTCAAAAATCGAAATCGAATTTTTTGTATAGATCGGTTAGTGTGCTAACAGCCGAACGCAATGGAAGTATTCGGACCTTGCACACGAGGTGACTGAAATGTGGGAAGTTATACCCCCGAAATAATAAGAGAGTTGTAATACCCTATAAATGATCCCAGCCAGACAGGTCAGACACCTTGAAGGCTGGGATTCGTGGTTTTGGTCGGGACTGCCCGAATCGTTTGCCGCTTTCTCTTCTTTCCTGATCCCCCGACTCCAAATCAGAGAGATTGGTTTGATTGTCGGGTCTTTCTACCTAGCGTAGGGGTGTAGCTATGTACAGTTATGGGTTTTTGAAGCAACATAAGAAAAGTTCACGACGTTATATATGTACCTACTTAATCTGAGGCTCATATGTAGGTGCCGTGCTACACCTTAAGCAAATACAGGTACAACATTATTTTCATACTTAATAATATTATAATGTAACTCACCAAATTATAAGCTTAAGGCTTCAAACTGGATGGCAGCGGCAGCGAGAGTGACCGCAGAGCGGGCAGCGGCGAGTGCAGCGATTTCCGCGATACAATAGAAAGTATTGAGTTTGTATGAAACTGCAACAAATCGCTCTCAAAGGCCCAGATACCCCGCGTCGCTGCCCGCGCCGCTGTCGCTCTTGCTGTCGCTGCCGTCCAGTTTGCAGCCTAAGGGGCTAATCGATAACTGATAACGCGGCTTTTGCGAACCTCGATCGACGGCAGTCCACCGTGACGGCACTGACTGTAATCACTTAGCCTTTTTGTAGCATCAAGCATGGTGTTCCAGGATACGTAAATTCCAAACAGTGGAAAAGTTATCACCACATAATTAGGTACAGCAAGTGATCGTTTCAGTAGCCGCATGGCAGGCATGGCGAGGGTCGAGCTCGCTCAGTCGCTACCATTTCAAGCATCCTACTTGCATCCTGGGATCGCTAATAGGCGGGTACTTACAGAGCGAGCAGCCCCGCGAGGCAATTGCCTTATAATGGAACTCAAAACCATATGATGATATCATGAAATAGTTTTGACGTAAAACTTATCCTGCGATCATTATTCGGTATTACTTCTCGGGAAAATCTCTCAACTATGCTCTTGCCATTAGACTGAATACAATTATCCCAATATATAATATTGATTTGTGAAAGTACACGAAACGGAAAAACATGCGGCGATATCATGAAATACTTTGACGTAAAACTTATCCTGCGATCATTATTCGGTATTACTTCTCGGCAAAATCTCTCAACTATGCTCTTGCCATTAGACTGAATGCAATTATCCCAATATATAATAATATAATATTTATTTATGAAAGCATTCGAAACGGAAAAACACAAATGAAATCAAGAAACAAACATATCATAGAGGTGGATGCGAGCTCACCTTTTTCAATTGACGTTTTTAAGTCATAGGTGATATTATTGAAACTCTCACTGCAAAAGGAAATGCCTCTTGCATGCAATGAATTGCAATGTATGTATATGTATGTATTCGTTTATTCATTATTTCATCATTGTATCATAGAAATCTTAGAGAAATAATAAAGTATAATTATTACTCTAAGATAGAAATCTTGTTTATCATGTCATGTCATGAAAGAACCGTAATAGGCCCGCTCTCTATTTAATTTAATGGTATTAATTTACTGACCTTCATGACAGTAAGTGGCAGGCCGTAGTCAGCGCCCCCGACGAGGCGGAACCCCCAGGGTTCATCCCCCGACCGGTTCAGTTGAAACTCCAACTCCATCTATACCTGTTGACAATGTTTATTAACTTTGATTCATCTCCTTCTCTATACCACTATACGTATTAGATCTGTCGCCAAATATAACCACTCCGACGCAGATGTGACGACCGGCTGGTGTAGCGGTTACATTGCTTTCTATGCCAGAGGTCCTGGGTTCGAGTCCCGGCGGCGGCGGATATTTGTGTGATGAACACAGATATTGGTCGTCAAGTCATGGATGTTTATATGTTTATTTAAGTTTATTCTAATAAAAAATATGTATTTATTCAATATGTATGTTTATATATTTTCTTAACTATATCAGTTATCTAGTATCCATAACACAAGTTCTTTAAGAAACTTAATTTGGTCTAGATAATGTTGTGTGAGAGTCAGAAATATTTATATTAAAAAAAAAATATTGAGCCGGACACTTCAGCGTCATACTGATAGAGATGTTTACAGGATAGCCATGATTGTATGCCACTTTGATTTTATCAACCGACATCAACCGAAAAGGAGGACGTTCTCAATGGAGTAGAAAACTGCCTATTTTTTCCACTAGAGGCGCAAATTACAGTTGACCCATAACAACTGTCAAATACCAAATTAGAATTTATTTTTATGGTGATTTTCATAAAAAAAATAGAAATGCATCTTTGCGTAGTCATATGTTTTATAGGAAATGAAAATACCACAGTTTCTCTGAGGATATACAGATGCGGAAGTTGTGGATGTAATTGATTTAATTTGTTATGGAAATGTACATATTACGGTCCACGTATTTCACATTTTAATATAGAAAAACAAATTATTATATAGATTTACCGCAAAATAGAACAGTGAACAAGCAATTTCGATAACAACTTGATCATTTGATTGTTATGGGTCAAGCGTATGAAGTGACATCTATTTAGAGTTTTTCGTTTTCTTCTCCATTAGTCTGAATGTTTTTTTTTTCTTTTTTTTGGGTCTTTGTTACACATATTTCAGACAATTATGAATTGTTTTTGAAAATTATTGTTTCATATGATAGAGGATACTTTATAGTTGGATCCATTTAAATTTGATCGAAATCGGTTGAGTACTTCATTGAAAATTTCAAACTTTTGAAAAAATATGTATGATTTCGGAGAATGTTTATGTTGACTCTCAACTCAGCCAAAGTTTTGACGTGAAGTCGGTTTTGTTAATGCTCTGCATTTGTTGATTATTTTAGTAGGTATTTTAATGAATCTGTTTTGCTATAATAGGTGGAATACATCCATGGCTATCCTGTCAACATCTCTATCAATATGATGTACTTAATACATAAATATTTCAACGGAGACTATTACTTGTTTCCTAGTTTTTAGAGCGTGTTTTAATAGTCGGGTTTAGTTTTTAAACTTTTTTTTTCACTTGTTTTGGAGTAATAGTGTTTTTACATATTTAAACTGTGCCAACAAAGGTCCAATGTCAAAACCAATGTCACCGACATAGCCAGAAGGATTGCAGAGCTGAAGTGGCAATGGGCAGGGCACATAGCTCGCAGAACAGATGGCCGGTAGGGCAGAAAAGTTCTCGAGTGGCGGCCACGTACTGGGAGACGCAGCGTAGGCAGGCCCCCCGCACGATGGACCGACGACCTGGTCAAAGTCGCCGGTAAACGCTGGATGAGGGCAGCGCGGGACCGAGCGACGTGGAAGACCTCGGGGGAGGCCTATGTCCAGCAGTGGACGTATACAGGCTTTGGATGATGATGATGATGATGAACAAAGGTCCTTCATTTGATACCCCACACGAAACGATATAGGATTTTATTTTTTACTTGAATTATTATTTCACATGTTTTGGAGTATTAGCATTTACAAATTTGTACTGTGCTAAGAAAGCTTTCATTTGGTACCTCATACGAAACCGTAGAGCTTTTTTTTGTTCTTTACTTTAAGTCCCCTAGATGGCGCTGTAGTCAATTTAACGTGACGTCATGTAGCCTATAACCAGCGGACAATGGGGAGTTTTCTGACAGCTCATAAAAATTTGTTCAAAACACCTCTATAGATGGCACTTTTAAAAAGCCGAAGGCGTTAAGTCTGTAAACTATAATGTAGGTAAGTGGTATCTACCATCTATGGTTATTTATACGTTCAATTTCTGATACAGACATCAATTAATTTATTTTACTTTTAAAAACGCAGTGTAGAATAAATTATTCGCCTTCGCCTTTTGTAAAGCGCCATCTATCGAAGCCTTTTGTACCAATTTTGTACTGTCAGAAAACTCCCCATTAAATCGCTTGCAAGGACATTTGTCCAATTATGATTACTATTTTAGACGTTGTGAGGGAACAGATGAACATCCATACCCACATACCCATCCATACATACAAACAAACATACTCATACATACAGGTAAAAATTGTAACCCTCCTTTTTGCTTCGGGTAAAAAGGGGTTAGAAGTCCCTAATAGAAGTCCGTAATATACAGGGTCCATTTATAATAGTCAATTATGTTTTAATAGCTGATTAAGAATGATGAGTAGGTATGAAATTCAATTAATTTTTTTTTAATACATACATACATACATAACTTCACGCCTGTATCCCTTATGGGGTAGGCAGAACATCAGAGGTTATAGGACCAACTGATGTCTGACTGACGTTTGACTAATGAGGTATTATAATGATTGCGAGAGGCTATTGCAGTGACAGGGGGTCAGCCTATCGCCCACAAAAATGCCAATAAAACCTCTGTCCCTTAACCGGCTTTTACAGTATGCCCGGGAAGATAAGCAGCTGGCACATTCTATGTTTTTCTTTCGCTCCCAGTCCAGCATGGAAGTTTTTATTTCAAAAATTCAAAAATTCCAAATTTCAAAACTCTCTTTATTGAGTAAAATTTAAGTTTAATCTACATTTTATGACTACATACAAATAGATGGAAATACTTGTTGTGTAGTCATAAACAAGAGATTAAACTTAAATTTTGATAATTTCGAAAAATTTTGAAATTTTAATTATTGAAAAATAATTGTTAACAAATTTTTTCTTTCTAATTTAGACCCACTCATTATTCTTAATCTGCTATTAAAATATAATTGACTATTATAGATGGACACTATATAAAGCTAGAAGCCAGATACTTTATTGTGGGTTAACGATTAGAAACAATTATGTATCCTTAGGTTATTGAAAATTCTATGCTTAAGAGCCCATTCACACCAGGGGCCTTACTCCCGAAGCGATCGAGAATCAAATCAACTCGATCTCAAGCATTTCGAAACCGATACTAGCGCCAAATCGAGCGGTGGCTCAAATTGTAACTAATCAGGATCGAATATAACTGTTTATAGCTTGTAACAAATGACCAAATCTATGGTACAAATTGAGCCACCGCTCGATTCGGCGCTAGTATCGGTTTCGGGAGTGCGAAAATCCTTGAGATCGAGTTGATTTGATTCTCGATCGCGTCGGGAGTAAGGCCCCAGGACGATTCGTGTTTTTTGAGGAATCGTCTTTTTTCATGATTCGTTCTTTTTTTGACGGCTTTTTAAATTCCCGTGTTCACACGCATCACGAATCGTGTAAAATGACAGACACGTCTTAAATCACGTATAGTCTATTAAAACTCTCATTCGTCAAAAAACACGAATCGTGAATTTTTTGTGACGAATGAGAGTTAGGTAGTTCAGCCAAGACTGAACTCTGAATCACGAAACGAATGTGAACATCAATTCGGATATTTTGACGAATCGTGAAATAACACGATTCCGAACGTGTATCCGTCATGACGTATCGTGTTTTTGGACGAATCGTCATTGACGGATCTGGTGTGAACGGGCCCTAAGGAGGTGAAAAAAGGGGCTGAAAGTTTGTATGGGTTTGTAGTTTAGTTACTTAATTAATTCAATCGTAACTGCATAGGAGTACTCCTGTTAATAAATCACTAAACCAAGCTCTTTCAGAATTCAACCCCTAAAAGATAAAAAAAGGGGTGACAAATACTTAAAATCAATATGGGCATCGTTTTTATGGTTTAATGGATCGCTGATACGAAAACAACATCTATTTTACAAAAATAATAGTTACGAGAATTAATTAATAAGAGAAATTATTGATATAGGTACCTATGTAAAGTTGAAACATTTCATTTCATAATTAAATGAGGCCTTTTTGTTTCATTTTTTTTAAGCTTTTTCAATACATACTAGATGGCGTTGAAAAAAACTGAAGGGTCAATATCAATATCGTACCCTCTTTGTTGACAGTTGACTGATCGTTGAGATAAAATTCTTGCTGATTGCCATAACCTTCAAATTAATAATATTACATTTCATTGTTTTTTATTCTCCTAGTTTGTTTTGCAGCGTTTTTTCTTTACATGAAGTATATTAATAATTATTACACGTAGGTACGGTACTGAAATTGGTACTTGAGTTGACATTTGAGTTAGATCAGCGCCATCTAATGTTGAAAAGTGAACTACTTTTTTTTTTAATCGTAGACTGAAAACTCCTCATTGAAGGAGAAGAGTATTGATTGGATCATGGATGTTATATTATAATGAAGAAATAATTGTTTTCTTTCTATTGAGTTACAAATGATGATGGATTGATTTATTTATTGCATTTTAATTGACTTAAATATGTCATTAAACAAAGCAAACCCGTCATTATGACAAGAACTTTATCACAAGCCCAAACTAATTAAGGTTTTTGATAAAAAATCTGGATTTTTACAGGTTTATGATGAATTTGAGTTTAAATGATGACACAATCTTCCGGTTTTTGATCAATAGGTGTCTCTCTCCACAATTATAATGCCTCTAAATTTTTCAAACGTGACATCAGATGGTTTTATTACCTCTGGTGTTCTGCCTACCCCATACGGGATACAGGCGTGAAGCTATGTCCACAATGAAATATTCGCAACATGATATGCCCAATCAAAAGTGTAGGTGAGATGTTTTTCTTTTATGAATATATATTGATTTACATATATTTTATAAATAAATAATTAATAGTAACAAATTAAAGACGGTGCTTAACAAGAAGCATCGAATGGGATGATAACAAATACTTAAAACGAAAAATTAGGAAATATTCGAAAATAACGGATTTTGGTACTGAAATCCGGATTTATTTAAAGTTCGAAAATCCGGATTTATCAGTTCTTTTCGAATTATAAATATATGGGTAGGTGTGCCTATTTGAAGATACGGACGTATCATAAAAAACAAGACACCACAAGAGGTTTGAAACTTTGAGGATTGAGTTTTTAAGATAATATTATAATAGTTTGTATACCGATTTTTTAAACGAAATGCGATTGGTAGATGACATGATCAAAAAATGACGTTGTATGTGTTGATTTAAAACCCGAATTTAGGAAAAACGATTCTAAAAATAACTAATTCTTAAAAAAGAGTATCAGTTAAAACTGTTCCGACCCAGGATGAATTGCATCGTAGATTATTCTCAAAAGCAATATTTGCAAATGAACCGCGAATAGACCTTATGACTTCAGCTTAATTGAGAATAACAGAGATGAAGATTAAATGAAAAATAGTAGTAACATATTAATAATCATATGAATAATCAGTCAAATTAGAAGGTTCATATTATCCATTATACTAATATTATCATTTAAAATAATCAACGAATGCAGAGCATTAAAAAAACCGATTTCACGTCAAAACTTTGGCTGAGTTATTATGTCATACAAATCATACTTACATATTTTTTCAAAATTTTTAAATTTTCAATGATGTTCAAAACTGGTTTCGATGAAATTTATATGAGACCAATAATGAAATATCCTCTATCATATGAAACAAGAATTTTGTAAATCGATTCATAATTGTCCGAAATATCGTGTAACAAAAAAAAGACGAATTGAGAACCTCCTCCTTTTTTGAAAGTCGGTTGATAAGGGCGTACTTAACTTTTTTTATTACTATACAAGTAGGAGTTTGAAGTTTATTTATTTATTTACACTTCAGTATACAGTACAGACAGTAAATGAGAGAAAAAAAAAGAAGTTCAATTTTTTTTACTCACATCACTTTGTTAATCGCCTAAAATTAAAATCACCTTTATAAGTCAAATCCATAATGCTGGACTGGGAGCGAAAGAAAAACATGGAATGTGCCAGCTGCTTCTCTTCCGGGCATACTGTAAAAATCAGTTAAGAGACCGAGGTGTTATGGGAGGCTTTTTGTGGGTGACAGGCTGACCCCCTGTCACTGCAATAGTCTCTCTCCACAATTATAATGCCTCCAAATTTGTCAAACGTGGCATTAGATGGTTTTATTTCCTCTGGTGTTCTGCCTACCCCATACGGGATACAGGCGTGAAGTTATGTATGTATGTATGTCCACAATGAAATATTCGCAACATGATATGCCCAATCAAAAGTGTAGGTGAGATGTTTTTCTTTTATAAATATATACTTTATTGATTTACATATATTATAAATAAATAATTAATAATAACAATTTAAAGACGGTGCTTAACCAGAAGCATCGAATGGCATTAGGTATATTAAATACTTAAAACGAAAAATTTGGAAATATTCGTAAAAACCGGATTTTGATACTGAAATCCGGATTTATTTAAAGTTCGAAAATCCGGATTTTTCAGTTCTTTTCGAATTTTTAAGTATCCAGATTGCAATCCCTACTTGTAGGTATAGCACGTGTCCTATGTTCCCGCTTTGCCACAATTCACTTGAAGTATGTTAAGTATACATATGTACATTCATGTTACGTCGTATCGCCTCGTTTACCTAGCTAGAACAACACCTAAAGCACGGTATTATTAAATAAATGAAAAAATGTGTCAAATAAAAATCACCCGACCAAGACTCGAACCTGGGACCTCTCGTTTGCCGGACGGTAATATTATCTATCCATAGGTACGTTATTTCAACTTCATACAAACGGACGATCTAGCACGCGGCCAGCCGCAACTGTCTGCATGCCGGAACAATTTTTAGGAACGTGCACGACAGTAGCGCCACCTAGAAAATGCAGTTTTAGGGTAGGTAACATGCCAAAATATGAATATCAGGAGCTGTTTCTTTTCTATAGATTCACCATCATCATCATCATCATCACGACTCTTTGTTAAGAGCCCACTGCAGGGCTATGAGTCTCTCCTCTGGGTGACGAGGAGGTATAGGCCCTAAATCCACCAAGCTGGCCCAGTGCTGGGTGTTGGATGTCAGAATTTTCAGGGCGCCGAAAATGGCTTCTGACAAACCCTAACGACTACTATATACAAGTATACAGCACCCGGGACCGACTGCTTAACGTGCCCTCCGAAGCACGGAAATCGCCGTAAGAAATGAATGTTCGGCGGTCACCCATCCAAGTACCGGCCGCGCCGAACGTTACTTGATCTGTGATATCGTTTGATACACACAGTAACCACGGCGCCACGACGACTTCTCAATAGATTGTAGTAAGTAAAATATATTTAGGAACACTAAATGGTATTTTTACAGAAATTTGTTACAAACTGTTTTTGGAGATATATATATAAAAGCTGGTTTTGAAGTATTAAAATGACGATTAGTTTAGTCACAGCAAAGACTGTAAGTAATAAAAAACAAAGTGAAAACGAATGGCAATAGTTATTTAATACGATCCCCGGTCGTTTGTCAAACATCGATGACCTCAACCACGGTAATAATTTTAAGAAATAAATAAATTTAAGACACACATAAACATGCATATTAAAAATCTAATACCTATATTAGGAATAAACATATAAACGTCCATGACTTGACTGCTAGTATCTGTGTACCTTTTGGCATGGTAGATAATGTATTACCTATATTAATATTACGCCATCCGGCCGTGAAGTTTCTAAGTACCAAAAAATCAAACAAAGCATTTCGACAGTTCCTATTTGGTTCGCCAAGCTGTGAATCGAACTGCTTGCGTCTGCTGTTCCTAACCACTAACACGAAAAAGGGCACATCCTAATTGTATGTAAAAAAATCAGCAATTAATATTGTCTATTATAATAATTTTAATTTACCTCTAAATCCGTTTCAAAGAGATTATCAAAGCAGCACCTCAGCGAATCACTATGAAAGTTTAACTGAATAGTAATCTTGGCAGTGCGTTAACTAACCTATTTCTTAAACTAGGTTACTATCAGCTGATACAATATAATAGCCCCGGTATGCGATTGATGATCGGAAATCGTCCCCGAGAGAATAAGTAACCTTGAATGCAAGTTTGAACTTTTTGGACCAGCCGCCGTAAAAGACTACTAGCTCCATCTAGTGGATTCGAAGAATAGTTCTCACCAGCGGGGCTAGCATACTACCGTCGATAACGATAAATCGGGCCTTTTATCGATATTTTCATAGAATATGGTATTTAGTGTATGTAGTTTATTAAGATTATGACATATTTGGTTCTGTGGTCTTAATCATGGTATCAAATCGAGTACCTTCTGTCTATTATGGTGCGCATATTAGTTTACATAATAGGATAAAATAACGAAATAATATTTATCTTGTCAATTCGACTATTTATCGATGGTTGCATGCTAGCCCTGCAGCATGCTTAGAGTCAGACAAGGATATTTTGGTGCGTGGTAAAAGTTTGTGAATTTTCTAGAAAAATATTGTGAAATGTCACTTCATAAATATTTGGCGCTCATTTTTGTAGTTGTATTTTTATTTCAATATTAAGAACGTGGAGGAAGTGAAAGAGGTATGTATGTCTGGATCTTAGTAGTTGGAATACCTTATGGTGGGTACAAATTGCTAGTAATGCAACTAGTAATGTAATCTGCAAAAAAAGTTCCCATGATTTGTACGCCTCTCGAGCGCGAACTAAGCCGCAGTAGAGCGCGCTCGTGGCCTGCTCTAAGCTATCCGTACATTTTCTGTTTTTTGAATAACATCAAAAAATGCTCGATGATCAATGTGTACGGGCGTTCGTGCGCCCGTACTAATGGGGAGTTTTCTGACAGCTCATTAAAAAAACAAAACTGTACAAAATTGGTACAAAAGGCTTCGATAGATGGCGCTTTACAAAAGGCGAAGGCGAAGAATTTATTCCACACTGCGTTTTTAAAATTAAAATAAATTAATTGACATCTGTATCAGAAATTTAACGTATAAATAACCATAAATGGTAGATACCACTTACCTACATTATAGTATACAGACTTAACGCCTTCGGCTTTTTAAAAGTGCCACCTATAGAGGTTTTTTGAACTAATTTTTATGAGCTGTCAGAAAACTCCCCATTGCCCGAGCACCGCTCGCAACGAACACGAATTGCGCCCTTGTGAGTGAGACTTGCTCCTGTGTGCGTGACGCTCATAACCTGCTCGACGCAATCCGTGAATTGTCGGTTTTTTAGACAACATAAAATGGACTCTGATTGCAAATTGGATAATTACGAGAGCAACTTGAAAATGTGATTTTTTGTTTGTTACGTTATCGTAACGATTTTGATGTCAAATGAAAGCTCTGGGTATAAAACCAATTAATTCATTTGAATCATGTAAATCAGTTTACTCGTTTAGGAGATCATTTAAGAATTAATTTGTATCGTGAAAATGTAAACAATCAGAACATTTAAAGTTTTTGTTTTCTCAACTGTAAGCCTTCTCTCCTTTTATAATTTCTGTGCGCTACCAACGTCGCGGACTTCGTTTTTTTGTTATGAGTACAACGATAAGCTTTTGCTCATGACTCCGTACGTGAATAAACATTGTCTATCTAGCATCCAAAGCGTAAGTTCTTAAGCAAAAATTTGGCCCAAATAATGTAATGTTGGAAATATTTATTTATTTTTAGTTTACCTAACCAGACACCCATTACGAACCTTTTTAGCAAGTTAAATAAATCTTACTAAGGTTATAAATGTGAAAGTTTAGATGTATGGATGTTTGTTCCTCCATCACGGCAAAACGGCTCAACGGATTTGAATGAAATTTGGCATGGTGATAGTTTACAGTCTGGAATAGCACATAGGGTACTTTTATCCCGAAATTCCCACGGGATTCAAAAATACTAGATAACTGATATACTTAAGAAATAAATAAACATACATATTGAATAAATACATGTTTTTAATAGAATAACCTTAAATAAACATATAAACATCCATGACTTGACGACTAATATCTGTGTTCATCGCACAAAATCCGTCGCCGCGGGGATTCGAACCCAGGACCTCTGGCATAGAAGGCAATGTATGTTACCATTGCATCAGCCGGTTGTCAAAGTTTCACATCGGTGTACTCAGTGAATAAGTTTTTCATACAAATTAAAAGTCATATGTTTTCGTTCCCGTGGGAATTTCGGGTTACTTGCCGTGGTGAACCCCAACATCTCCCTAGGAATGTATGTTTAAGCTTCAGCTCTCTACGCCTAGTAGTTATGGCTGTACGTTGTGTATCAGTCACTCAGGCGAGTTTTAATATAGGTATGTATGATACTGATGAAGCTCTGATAAAAAATTAGAGCACTAATGAGGTCTTCGGACTCTATATCCCGCGTGATCTATTAATTTTGTGAAGTGTCGCGGTATTATGAAATGCAGAGCATCAAAAAACCAACATCACTAACATTTTTAAATCCCTGTCAAACTTTGACTGAAGTGAAATGTCACCTACGTAGGAAAATATCCTCCGCTTTTGTAAATGTTTTTTTAAGTAGATACTGAGTCGATTTCCATTAAACTTCAATGGGCCACCTCTGACTTATTGTGATCTATCAAATGAAACGAGAATCATACAAATCGATTCATAATTGACCAATTAATCAAGTAACAAACATACACACGATTTGATAACCTCTTACTTTTGGAAGTCGGTTGAAAAAAACGTGTGCGGCGACGGACCGTGCTCGCGACGAAATACGGAAAAAATCTTACTCAGGATGCCCGTATTGAATGCTCAGTTCGGCACAATACACGTCCAAATACAGCGAGCGCAGGCATCGGACGCTGGATATTACATTGCTAGTTGCATTACTAGCAATTTGTACGCACCATTAGTCTCTGCCTACCTACCCCAAAGGGAAACTTGGCGAATTCGAATTCTCGCTCGAGGCTTACTAGCGAAGGGTCATCATTTTGAATTGGGTACCTAAAGGTGTATTGGTATAGTTGTACTTATTAGATTGTAAGGCGTAAGTCAGCTAATAAATTCTTAAACGGTGCTGTGGAGTTTCAGATCTTACAATTGATATAAACCCACAGATTAGAAAGTATTATGTACAAGTAGGTACAGATAGAACACATCAATATTATAGGGAGTTTGGAATGCAAGCTTTTTTGTCGCTTGGCGGCGCTTATGTGCTTGAGGTTTTTTGGGTGGACTATGCACTAAAGTGGTTTTTATTATTATTGTTGATAAATATTGATTTTCATATGTGAAAGAAATGGGGCTTATTTTACAGTACAATGGGAACAAACTAACGAACTACTCACTGTTGTGGGTAGTCCTATAATTAATAAACAGTTGCTCACTGAACTTGGTCGTATCATTATACTACATGGTGGCAGCGGTTAAAAACTATTAATTAACATCGGTTTGAGTGTTGTTTTTGTAATAATATTATCGTATAGTGCGTTATTACTGCGTGTAGTTCATTTTACAAACAATGGAACACGCCCGACCGCCAAGTGAATTGAATTTGGAGGGCAACTCCGTCAGCCGGGCTGACGCATGGAAGCGTTGGAAAACGCAGTTTAATTTGTTTCTAAAGGCATCGGGGGTGCACAAGGAGGAAGAAGGAGTACAAGCGAGTCTTTTGATAAATTTGATTGGAGCGGATGGTTTCGATATTTATGAAACGTTTACGTTTGAAAATGAGAAGGACAGAGATGACGTCGCCATTTTATTGAATAAATTCGACGAATACTTCGGTGTGAAACCTAACGTTACGTTGGCGAGATACAATTTCTTTATGAGGAGTCAAGAACCGGGCGAGTCCATCAACCAATATGTTACGGGGCTAAAGTTACTTAGTAAGTTGTGTAACTTTGACAAATTAGAAGAGGAACATATTCGAGACCTTATTGTTTGTGGAATAAAAAATACGGCAGTACGCGATAGATTACTAAGAACAGAAGATTTAACGTTAGATAAGGCGATAAAGATTTGTCAAGTGGACGAAATATTAGCTGATAATGGTCGTATATTGGAGGCACGCTGTGGCCCGGGGCCGAGCTGCGAGGACGTGGTGAGCGCGCGGGGCTTCGGCGGCCGGGGCCGGGCGCGCGGCCGCGGCCCTCTCGCCAGCTCCCGCCCAGCCCACCCTCCCGGCACGGCCTGGGGAGTACCCACAGCGCGACAACGTCCAGTCTCTTCATCAATGAGTGCTGTGTGCCCCAGGTGTGGAGGATTTTGTGTCGAAAGTGTTCGGTGTCCGGCAATATCGGTTCAGTGCTATGTTTGTGAAAATTATGGTCACTTTGCGAGAATGTGCAAGGCTAATAAGTTCGTAAAGAAAGTAAATGAAATAAGTGTAAGTAAAGAGTGCTCGGACCAGGATGATTCTTGTGAGTCTTTTTACATATCTACTCTATATAATATTTCCGAACTAAATATTTCGAAAGAATGGTTCTGTCGTAGCTGCCTACTTGCAGCTTCTACTGCATCTACTGCTGGTTCACCTTAAATAATAATGGACTGTATGCTTTTTCACAAATATATTGAAAATATATAAATACAACTTTACATTGACCTGTCTCGACACACAATGTCATATATAAAAAAAAAAAGAAACTTCAAAACATAAAACATATAAAACAATTCTGTATACAAAACTACCACTGGCCAGCCTCTCCTACGACCAGCCTCCTTCGTCTAACGACGACAGTTCCCCTCCTCCTGAGGAACGTCAGCATCCATCCTCCAAGAAAATCGGCGCCACCATTGTTGCAGGCCGTCGGTATGTTCCCTGGGCCGTGCGCACCTCTACTATGCGAACACGTCCATCACGCCCAGGGTATACTGCATCAACAACTCCTTGAGGCCAACAGTTTCTCGGCAGGCGATGATCTGCAATAACAACTAACTCTCCCATTTTGAGGTCTCTTCGGTTGTTGTTGTTTTTCTCTCGGTGTCTTAGTTGAGGAAGATACTCTCGTACCCAGCGCGCCCAGAAATGGTCCGCAAGCCGCTGAGCCACTCGCCAATCATGACGCGAGCTAAGGTCACCTTCTGTGAAGACACCAGGTGCTGTGCACTTTCCGCTAGATGAGCCCAGTAGAAAATGATTCGGCGTCAGTGCTTCGGGGTCGGCTGGGTCCAATGATACGTGAGTGAGTGGCCGACTATTAATCACTGCCTCTGCCTCGACGATAAGTGTATGCAGTACCTCCTCTTTTGGTGCTCGCTCCTTCAAGGTTATTCTTAGAACGCGCTTTACAGACTGCACGAGCCTTTCCCATGCCCCACCCATATGTGGTGCGCCTGCTGGGATAAACTTCCACTTAATCTGATTACTCAGCGCCTGCCGAACCAACTCTTCTTGGTCAAGGTCGCGCCATGCCTCCTTCAACTCCTTATCCGCTGCGCGAAAATTTGTCCCGTTGTCACTGTAGATCGTTGCAGGGGAGCCTCTTCTTGCTGTGAGTCGTCGGAGTGCCAACAGCGCTGAGTCGCAGGAGAGGCTGGCGGCGAGCTCCAGATGCACGGCCCTGGAAACGAGACACGTGAATAGACATACCCATCTTTTTTCCCGACGTCTACCGATTGTTATAAAAAGTGGGCCAAAGTAGTCTACACCGCAGTGCGTGAATGGACGCTTTCCATAATCTAATCTCTCAAACGGCAGATCGGCTACGGGCGGAGGTATAGGGTGCGCTTTACGCACACGACAAAATGCACATTTATGGGCTACATAGCGCAATCTTGAACGCAACCTTGGCAACCAACATTTTTGACGGATTTCATTTAAAACGGTTTCATTACTTCCGTGATTTAATTTAGAATGTTTATACAACAAATATAGGTCGGTATAAGCGTGTTTACCCAGTACAAGAGGTCGCTTTACACCAACAGGAATGTTCTTTGCCGCATCGATGCGACCCCGCATTCTAATAAGCCCGTGCTCATCCAAATACGGAGACGCCTCGACAAGTGAACTATCAGCTGGAATAGGCTTGTTGGACTTCAAACAAGCGTATTCCCGGGCATAGCATTGCTGCTGTACAGACTCTATCCATAAACGCTCGGCTTTCTGTTTAATCTCTACATTTAAGCAAGACTCACGCTTCCGTAGCTTTTCTACAAACAACAAAACATACGCCGTGGCGTATATGAGTCTAGTCCATTTTGAAAATCTATCTACATTAGGTAGATGAAGCGAATGATCTCTACAGGTTGTTGCAAAAACCTCCTTAATTTCTTCATGAGGCAATTCCTTTGACATAACAGGCAACTGCGGCCACTCTGACTCAGACTTAAAAAGAAACCGCGGAGCTGTAAACCATTCGCTCTCTCCCAGATTTGTGGTTACTACCGAAAGCAGGTCTCTGGTTGCAAGGTCAGCTGGATTTTGTTTGGTCGGCACCCAAAGCCATCGCTCATTTGCCGTCAACTCGTCGATCTCTCCAAGCCTATTAGCTACAAAGGCCTTGTATCGACGAGCATCCGACCGAATCCAAGCAAGCACTGTCGTGGAATCAGACCAAAAGAACTGACGGCTGACTTTTATGTCGTGTTCTTGAACTACAGTTTTCGCCAACCTTGCACCCAGTACCGCTGCCTGTAATTCAAGCCTAGGAATGCTAACTGGTCTTAATGGAGCTACTCTAGCCTTCGCTACTACTAAACTACATGAAATGTTTGGTGATATAAAACGCCAGTAACATACGGCGGCATAAGCTTGCTCACTAGCGTCACAGAACGTGTGAAGTTCTGCAACGCCAGTCAGCGCGGTCGAAGCGTAACAACGAGGTATGGATAGCTGACTGTACAATTTCAAAAAATTCAACCATGTACTAAATCGTGTACTTTGCTCTTCATTTAAAAGCTCGTCCCAACCAACGTCAGCTCGCCATACGTCCTGCAGTAGAATTTTACCAGCAATGGTGAACGGACTAGCTAAGCCTAATGGATCGTACAGTGACATTATAAAACATAAAAGTTGTCTCTTAGTCGGTTTCTCCTTTCCACTAACGACCCCTGGCGAAGCACGGGGTGCCCTGGTGTTGAAACCCAATGTATCGTCTGCTGGTCTCCAAACCACGCCCAGGATCTTCTGCTGATCCTGGCTTCCACCATCTCCGAGGCTCACAGCGTCACCGCCAGCCGCGTGGAGCTCTACAGGGAACTGCTTGATCACCTCGGGACTATTCGTGGCCCAAGCGCGCAGTTCAAACCCTCCACGTGCGTGCGCCGCCGCCACTGCAGCCGTTACATTCTTGGCCTCTGAAATAGAAGTAAATGAATCTACAAGGTCATCCATATAATGATTTTTTATAATACAATCGTACGCACGCGGGTTTTCCTCTCTAAGTGGCAGTGCATTTTTATTTTTTATATAGAGGGCTATAAAAGGAGAGCTCGTGGCACCAAAAATCATCGACTTCATACGATATTCCTGCAACTCAGCGTCATCACACGCTTTCCCCCTCCTCGTCGAAGACCTCCATAAAAACCTTTGAAAGTCTCTATCTTTTTCTCTTATTATTAATCTAAGGAACATCTCCTTAATATCTGCTGTCACCGCAATCATACCCTGACGGAACCGGAACAACACTCCTAAGAGTGAAACAAGAAGCGGTGGACCCGGCAATAAGTGGTCATTTAGGGCTACTCCATGCGACCTGGCTGCGGCATCAAATACTAGGCGCACTTTGCCTGGTTTTTGTGGATTCACAACTGGAAAATGTGGCAAGTACCATTTCTTTCCGTCCACTCCAGGGTCGTTGCACTCCTCAGCATAACCTTTGTCTAAGAAATTTTTAATCTGTGCGGAATACAAAACTTCAAAAGCGATGTCCCTGCGACAGCGACGCTCTACATATTTTAGTCTTCGCACTGCATCTTCACGGTTATCTGGAAACATAACTTCGTCACTTGCCCACGGTAAACCGATCTCCCAGCGTCCCTCCTCAGTCAAGCGAGCGGTGCTCTCCACAATATCCACAGCCCGCTGCTCAGCTGAGCTAACTCGAGGTGATGTTGACACACCTATACTATCTAATGCGAAGTTTGTTTGACCAAGTCCGAAAGCGCTGCGTCGGCCGCACTTACCCTTAATACGATATGTGTGTGTCCAACCTTCGGTACGTCTGTTGCGTGGCCATGGAGTACCCATCCAAGAAGAGTCAGAGAGGCTACTGGTTGACCTGACTTACCTTTTCTACATTGAGAGGGTAACAACAGCCCAACATTATCCTGTCCAATCAATAACGTCGGTCGTGCCTCATTATAGGTAGGCAATGACAAACCTTCCAAATGCCCATAAACGTGCGATGTCTTCTTTAGAGTGTGTGGAGCGAGGGTAAAGTTAGGCACAGTGCGTGCATGCATTTCGTACACCTCCATCTGCCCCGACCCACGCACACTAAAGGTAACTGCACTAGACTTAACAGTTTTGCTACCATGTATGCCTGTGATAGTTAGCGGAGAGTTAACTCCTTCGACACCTATAGATTTAGCGACGGCCTCATCCAACAGCGACACGGTTGATCCGTCGTCTAATAAAGCATAAGTGTCTATACTCCCTTTGGGTCCCTTAAGTTCCACAGGCAAGACTTTTAACAACGCCTCGCTTCCTGTCATGTGCAGCACCTTAGCCGCGCACCCATCGTCGGCTTGGCGATGTAACAATTTATGATGGTATCTCCCACATCCATCTACATCGCAAGCTGGGGCTTGACACCGTTGCCGCAGATGACCCATGCCTAAACATCTGAAACATAATTTTTTATTAATTATTGTTGCCCATTTCTCTTCAACACTTTTCCCTAAAAAAATCGGACAGACGGTCAAAGTCGCATGCTTTTCAATGCAATCGCAATCCACCTTCATGCTTGAAGAACTTGATGCAACCGCTGCTTTCTGCTGGGGTGAAGTGTCTTTTACCGCGTAAGCACGTTTCGACTGCGGCTTACCACTACCTCGGTTAGCATGAGTAGGCGCGGCAACACAGACAGCGCTCGGCTCGAGCACATCTGCGAACCTCATGCCATTTTCCGATTCGACGTCCAAAAATCTCGATAGCACAACCAAGTGTGGTTTCGATGGGTCTTCTTGGACTGCGAAATCTATAAATTTACTTTTTTGTATGGAAGTTAATTTTGTAAATATTTTGTTGTATAAGTCAACGCTAAATAAATATTGATCGAACTTCAGAACTGACAAGCTTGTCACTAAGTTTTTTATTTTAATAGAAAAGGTGGCTAATTGTATAGGTTGGTTATCTATTAATTTCGGAAGCTTCTCAATAATTTCCATTTGCTGTTTTATAATAAAATTTGGTCTTCCAAAGCGATTTTCCAAACATTTAATAATGTCTGCAGGTTCGGCACACGTGTACAACAAGGCTGCAATGGCCTCACGTGCCTCGCCTGTTACCGCTTTCCTAATTTTACAAAGAATTTTGAATTTTGACATGCCTAAACTTGTTATCTCATTGTAGGCCAACTTAAAGAGTAGCCACTCAGAAGGCTGTCCAGTGAAGAAGGGCAACTCTGATTGGCGCTCTGATTGTAGCTGCTCGAGAGAGTTAACCAACCTCGTGACATCATTGAGGTGAGATGAATCTACCACGGGGCCGACCGGTTTTTGAATACATACTGAAACCTGACCCGGATCTGCCTCGTTCTCTCCCTCATCGTCTGAGATATTCTCCTCCTCGAGCCGCTGCATTCGTCGCTCAACTTGCTGCCGATGAACTCGTAGCTCTGCAAGCTTTAACTCGTCCATTTCGTCTTGCAGCTGGCTTCGCGCCTCACTAACCCGCCTAGAGCGTGCCGACTTCATGGAACTTCGAGACTTCATTGATGTGGTAGACCTGGCGTTGAATTTCTCTGCTAATCCTAGACCGACCGCTTCATCTGCGGTAGCTCGCACAGTAACGTCAGACATCGAGACGGTGGTCCGCGCATCTTCGCCAGTCACACTACCGACTGGCGTCATCGTGGCACCGACCGTCATCGATGCACTTCGCGACAGCTCACCACGCCCAGACCTAGTTCGCACCATTCTATCTACTAGCCCTTACCTTCTTACCACACTTATACTTACCTGAATCCACTAATCCGGATAAAAGGACCAAACTGTCGTAGCTGCCTACTTGCAGCTTCTACTGCATCTACTGCTGGTTCACCTTAAATAATAATGGACTGTATGCTTTTTCACAAATATATTGAAAATATATAAATACAACTTTACATTGACCTGTCTCGACACACAATGTCATATATAAAAAAAAAAGAAACTTCAAAACATAAAACATATAAAACAATTCTGTATACAAAACTACCACTGGCCAGCCTCTCCTACGACCAGCCTCCTTCGTCTAACGACGACAGGTTCGAAACATTAAGAGGTCAATATAAATCTGAAACATTTAAATTAGATTCTGGTGCAGATATAAATGTACTGTCTTTTAAACGTTTTATTCAGTTAGGCTATGACCCAAAAATAATTAAATGTAATCATGTTGTTAAGCTACAGTCTTATAGCGGTGACATTATACCAATTAGAGGTTTATGTGATTTGCAATGTTGGTATAAAAATATTCAGTATACATTAAAGTTTGCAATAGCAAAATATCGAATGTCAAAGTGTGCTGGGACTGAAAGCGTGTTTACAGTTAGGATTAATAAGAAGAATTAATGAGTTAAATGTATCTGAATATGAGGATTTATTTAATGGTATCGGGTGTTTACCAGGTGAGTTTCATATAGTGATAAGCAGAGACGTACCGCCGGTTGTGTGTGCCCCACGGAAAGTACCGCTAGGGTTGCGCGACAGACTATTAGACGAATTAAATAAAATGGTACAACTAGGTGTCATTCGAAAAGTTGAACACCCGACTCCATGGGTAAACGCTATGGTAGTCGTGGCTAAGAAAAATGGTAACTTGCGGATTTGTCTGGACCTGCGACCATTAAACAAAGCCATCCAACGTTCACACTTTCAATTACCCACTGTTGACGTACTGGCGAGTAAATTACAAGGTGCTAAATTTTTTTCCGTACTAGATGCTAATTCTGGGTTTTGGAGCGTGAAGTTGGATGGCGAGAGTTCAGATTTGTGTACTTTCAATACGCCGTTTGGTCGCTACTAATATCTTCGGTTACCATTCGGGTTGAGCTGCGCCCCTGAAGTATTTCACGCCAAGGTCAAACAGTTACTGGAGGGCTTGGACGGGGTCGAGTCCTTTATTGATGACATTATATACTGGGGGTCTACAAAGCAGGAGCATGACGTAAGGTTAGATAATCTTTTCAAACGAGCTCGAGATATTCATTTAAAGTTTAATAAAGATAAATGTCGCATTTGTGTTGGTGAGGTCACATACTTAGGTCATATATTCAATAAGGACGGGATGAAGGTGGACAAGGAAAAAGTCAAAGCTCTGATGGAAATGCCTGAGCCAACGGACCGTAAAAGTTTAGAGAGATTCTTAGGTACAACTAATTACTTATCTAAATTTATTCCTAATTATTCTCAGCATACATTTCCTTTGACGCAATTACTAAGAAAAGATGTTACATGGTGCTGGGAAAGCGGTCATAAAAAGTCATTCAATTGCTTAAAAAAATTGATAAGTTCCGCACCGGTGCTGTCGCTGTTAGACGTGCTGCATCCTGCTGTGGTGTCGGTGTGGGCGTGGAGCGTGGCGCTGGGCGCGGTGCTGCTTCAGGGCGGCCGGCCGGTCGAGTACGCCTCGCGCACGCTCACCGACACACAGCAGCGATATGCACAGATAGAGAAGGAACTTCTGGCTGTTGTCTTTGCTTGTCAAAAGTTTCATCAATACATATATGGCAAAACCTCAGTTATCGTTGAAACGGATCATAAACCGCTTGAGAGTATTTTAAAAAAACCGCTGAATTCAGTCCCCGCACGCTTACAACGCATGTTATTAAAATTACAAAGTTATGACCTAGTTATTACATATAAACCAGGAAAATATATGTTCATACCTAATACGTTATCACGCGCGCCTCTCCCGGACTTATACGATGAAAACATTTCTTAATCTATACTGTATCAACTACAAATGATAATAAATAATATACCTACCTATGTCTCAGAATAAATTAATATTAATTAAGGAAGAAACTAGTAAAGATGAGTTGTTACAACGTCTTTTAAATTATATAATGACAGGCTGGCCACAACATAAATACAATTTAGATAATGATCTGAAATACTTTTGGTCGATAAGAGAGGAATTGTATTGTGTAAATGGTGTTATATTTAAACATAAGCAAGTCTTAATTCCAATTTCATTAAGGAATGAAATGTTAAAAATAGTTCACGACGGCCACCTAGGTAGTGACAGATGTAAGAGACGCGCGCGTGAGGTATTGTTTTGGCCAGGTATGACAAAGGACATTGACCTATATGTACGAAAATGCAAACAGTGTCAGGAATTTAAATAGACCCAGCAGAGAACCAATGATTCCCATTGATATACCTAACTTACCGTGGTCTAAAGTAGGCACGGATATTTTTGAATATAATAAGAAAAGTTACCTATTTATTATTGGTTGACTATTTTTCCGGTTTCATTGAAGTTTCATATTTAAGAGAAAGTACTTCTAATTGCGTGATTAATGCAATTTTGCTCGCTATGGGATCCCGGAGACTGTGATAAGTGATGATGGTCCTCAGTATTCATGTCGCAGTTTTAATACATTTGCTAAAGAGTGGGAATTTAATCATATCACATCATCACCGTACTATGCACAGGCTAATGGGAAAAGCGAAAGAGCAATTCAAACAGTTAAAAAACTTTTAAAAAAATCGAATGATAGCCGGTCCGATTTTTACTTAAGTTTACTAAGTTACAGAAATTGCCCACGCGATAATTTAAATTCTCCTGCGCAGCTGATGATGGGACGTCGGTTAAGGTGTAGGTTGCCGGTTCATCCGGATTTGTTAGAACCGAATAACATTAGTAGTCAAAGACAGCATACTATTTTAAAGAATAAACAACACAAAAGTAAGTTGTACTATGATCAACGTAGTAAACCGTTAACGGAGTTACAAGTCGGCGATGACGTCATCATGCTTGAAAACCATAACGAAAGAATTCGTAGCAAGGTCGTCGGCAAGTCAACTACACCTCGATCTTATATATTAAAGAATAAAAAGGGCATTTATAGACGTAATCGCCGACATTTGATAAAAACTAATCCATGTAATGTATCTAATATTGACGACCACTTTGGCGATGGGGTAAACCTATCCGCCTCAGACGCCAGTGGTTGCGGGTTCGATCCCCGCACGGAACAAGAAAAAAAAAATGTTCCGTGTCTGGGTGTTTATCTATTTATTTATTTATATTCTAGGTTCCCCCCTAGTTCGCTACATGGCATCCCATAACACAAGCTATGCTTACTTTGGGGCCATGTAGTTGGTGTGATTGTCTGGGGATTTTATTTATTTATTTATTATTTATATTTATTAATAGGACAGTCCTACCTAGAGATCCTATGTCACTAAATGATACAAGTGTAGTGGGGGAGTCGGACGATGAGTTTGAGATGAGTAGGGATTACGGTTCTGTGTCTCCAACGTACGTTCCCCCCCCATACTCGTAGTCGGGCTAGAAAATTATTGTATACCTACATACATAATGTGGTAGGTTTGTTATATATTTTTTTGTGGATTTATATTTATTTGATGTATGTTATTAGCCTTTAAGAGGGAGGTGTTGTGGGTAGTCCTATAATTAATAAACAGTTGCTCACTGAACTTGGTCGTATCATTATACTACACTAACTAAAATAATCAAAAACCAACACTTGTTAGCATTTTTTGATACAAGACTTATAAAGGTATTATACGAAATATGTGAATCATGAAGTCTATCAAGCATCACAACAATTCAGTTACATAAATGATAAACTTAAGTTCACTTGACTCTTCTACTGAGTTTGCAGGAAATTATATAAACAGCAGTGCGATCACAGAACTTTATCGAATGGTTTGTTAAATAATGTTCGTATAGTATGGAGACGGTTTTTAAGAAAAAATTTAAATCTATCTATTGCCGCACGGCCAGCTTAAATAAATGTGTGCCTTGTTAATTTTGAATGTTTGTAAACATGTTGTACTCATAAATATCTGTAAAATAAAAAAAATACAATGTTACTCAAAACTTGCAACCGACTCCATACTATACGAGCATTCGTAAACATTCGTTAATATACGATTCGATAAAGTTCTGTGATCGCACTGCACAGCAGATATGTCCATTTCACAACAGATATGCATAGGTCTTTCACTCTGAAGAACAAACCTATGGAACTGCCCTAAGCATGTACTTTTGTTGTATACCTACGTAAACAAATCGGGTAACAAACATGGCGGATTAGGGATGGATGTGTCGATATTTTTTTAATGTCGATAATAAGTTGTTTCTTAAACCTGCCGGAGAAACCAATAAAAGTTTTCGCTGTTTTCTAACAACCTTAAATTGGTCGGGTTAACATAGTCGTTCACTTCCGAATGACTTTAATCGTATTATCTCATTAATTATCAAATGTAGTAGGCTGAAATTTTACTGATAACGACTGAACTAAACAACTAATTATTGACATAACATTCGGTTCTTATATCCATATACAGGCTAACCGGTGACCAAATAACACAGCGCGCATCATGACCGTGATCGTAATCGATATCGATAACAAAAATCTCTCGGCGGCACTTCCGTAAGTAAACAACACGGGATACTAAAATGGCGTCATTCGGCAGCAAAAGTACATTGAAAATATTGACGACGGTACTGACAAACAGAGTGTTTATCCGAAAACACAGATTTTCATACGCAAGAATATTCGTGCGAGAAAGAGACATAACTATTTTGTCGTCCTATATCAAATAGACTTTTTAGTTCGATTCCATATGTTTGTTCTTCTGAGGTCTTTCACAAGCCGGCAGCGTTTTGTGATCATATGGCGAATGATTGTCTATCACTCAGTTGTTATTGCCAATAATACTTTATTGTCAATAAAGTGGCGCCACCAAACGTTAAAATGATGCTATGGCCAAACTCTTGAAATTGAATAAAATGCTTTGATTTGATTGTTAATGCCGTGTATAAACCATGATAACCTGAGTTAGGTGGTATTGGTTCAAATAGACTTACCTACCTAAATTTATTTTATTTATTTAGGTACTAGTTACTTAGGTGCTAATAAACGAAAACAACAAATTCAAAAATCAAATAGTTTATTTATCAAAAGTACAATTATTGTTTCCGCAGTAATCTATAAACTTCGTAATCCATTTCTTACAAATGAGGCTGAGTCACATACATACCTACATTTACATATCAATTGTAGCGGCAAGGCTTAGACGATATTGGCAGAAAGATTTACGCGCTCTTAACATAGGTGTTATTTCTACAGAAAATAATTATGAAAATGCCTACCACGACTTTTGCGATAGTTGTTTAATTAAGCTATGCCAAATGGAATTTAAAATCTATTGACATAAAAAAGTGAAAACAGACAAAAAATTAGATAAACCCTTTAACACCTTTAACAGCCTTTATACCTAATAAGTACTGTTTTTGTGCTTTGCTAAATTATCGTCTAACATTTGCTTACCATGACTAAAAAATGTACAATTTGTGATAGAAAATTAATAAGTGGTTTATTAGTCAAGTAGGGTTGGAACGAGGAGCTGATGGAACCCCTGAGCCAATATCCAAAATTCTGGATAACTGTCATAACTTAGTTCCACAACTTGCCGCTAGGGAATCAATCAATCAATACTTATTAGGTTGCATGGGTGTAAGACATTGCCTGTGAATCAAATTCGACTTAAACAAAAGTGGGCATTCGGTCGGCGGGAAATTTTGATGGAAGGAAAGAAAAGTTTAATTTCGTTTTGATGGTCGGGTTCATAAACTTTTTATAAATTCGAATTGCCAAAGATCAATTGTTTAATTTATAAAAATGAGTCGTTGGAACTTGCGTAAGAAACCACGAACCAGTTACTATGAACCAGAAGAACCACCATTAGACGAATATATCTGTAAGTATCTAACTCTGCGTAGGTTTTGAAATTCACTATAAAATGATCAATTTTAGCTAAACATGCCTGAAATCTAATATACCTTATAATTTATTTTGTTTAGATTGCGATCAGTGCGCTGACATAGTGTATGAATATTGCGCAATTCATGGACCTTTACTTGTAGTTGTGGACGACAAGGTATAGTCAAGTTTTATGTACTCACTTAAATGTTATTCCGTGCACTTTGAATAGTTGCTTTGAGAACTTTCAAATGAAAAATTAAGCAGAGCCTTATTCTTCACGTTTGTATCAAGCAGAAACACAACATGTATGATTAAGATAATGTTTTTACTTATAGACAATATTCTTTAAACAACTTTCTTTTAAGTAGGAAAGGTCTGTGCCTGTACCTATTGATTGTTAGAAAACCACAACTGGCTGTTTTTTATCTTTCATTTTATCAATAATATTTCCTCAATTGTTATGTATTAGGTACAGATGTAAAATTATTGTTACTCTCAATGAAGTTATCAAGCACTTTCCTAAGTGGGCATTCCATATTTCAAAATTGAAGCAAATTAAAGCATCAATTAAAGCATTAGCTGTAAAGTAAAACTTTTCACAGGTACCATCTAAGACAGGGCTTCCTGCATATGTTCCTCATGCAGCGCTTACTATTCCTAGCAAAATTTTGCATCTGGCTGTTTCCATGATTCCAGGTGAGATACTTATTTATATTATTTTTAAACTTCTATTATTAAATATTTACTTGCTTATTATTTTTTCTAATTTCTTGGTATTTTTTTTTGCATACATATCTCTTGCATTTATGATTTTAATGGACAGAAAGATAATTTTAGGACGTTGTATATGATGTTGATGTGGAACTGTTGATCTTAATACATCTAAATATCAAGCTTTTTGATTCTCAACTTGCTTAATAATATACATTCTTATGATGTCGACACCTCTGTGTAAATTTAAATACTTTTGGTTATATGGTTTATATGAAAATCAAACCCAGAGGTGTACAATTTACTTTTAATGCAGAAAATAAATAAAAATCTTAACAATCACACTGCATTAATTAAGTTTCTTAAAGAATCTGTATTATGGATATCCGCTATAGATTAATAGACATAATATGTGTTATGTAAACATACACATACATTACAAATCTCATTTTTATAAAGATTAATAATTTGATCTCACAATACAATAAGGCCAAGTAAGAAAAAAATGCATTTTGTTAATTTTATTTACCCGTAGCTGAATTTATTATTTCTTTTTAACTTACTTATTAAGACATGTTCAAAATAAAACACCTTTATCAGAGCTATTTTTTATGAAGTTATAGTATTTTAGGTATTTTATCTTTAAGGTCTTCTATTTTTTGTGTATTTAAAGAAACCTGTAGTGTGATTAGTATTCATGGTATGGTGCTCATGTATCCCAGTATACTCCTAGTTCAGAGCCAGCTAACTGAACATTGATTTCTAAGCCGGCCTGACTGGACACCGCAGGCATTCACTCAAACAATAGGTACACCACGATGGAGATATCATCATTTTATAATTTACATATTTAGTTATTTAATTTCAGTCAGTTAATGTTCATTATATCACTAATAAGTCATATCATCTTTTGTATTGGTCAGCACATGCATATTTTATTAGTACTTATTACATATGTTTGAGTAGGGCTAGGTAGGTACAGGTTAGAGTGTAACATTAAGATCTCATTTAGATTTTTTGAAAACAAATAAATCCTAGTAAGTATAAGTATTAGCTTAAAAAAATGCTTATTTTTCAACAATTTATTTAGGCATGAGCTTAGACACTGAAAGCAATGAAGGAGTTATGATGTATAAAGGATCTTCTTATCTGTTGGCGCAATTTCTTCCAGAAGACTAAAAATGTTAATTTTAGTTGGTAAAAATCATACCTATTTATTTGGTTACAATTTTTTAGTAATAGGTACAGAATTCAGCATATCAAGCGTTTCAAATATGTAAAGAAAAATAATTGGATCTAAACCATATAGATCTAAACTCTATACCGTCGACATTAAGTTTAAAATTGGTTGGGCATATTTGAAAGATTTGTAAAGCTTGATTATGATTATGATTATGTTATCTTACTAGGAGGTGTGAATGATATGAACCCGTATGAATTTCAACTACGTTTAAATATATGGATAGATTCTATAACTAGTACTAATATTTTGATATCGGAAATCCCCTATAACAAATGTCTTAATGAAAGCAAACTTAATAATGAATTAAAGTTTATATGTAATCGGTATAAAAATGTAACATTTGTAGATATGAATTATCACGAACGAAGGCCATCCAAAAGAAACTTTCCACTGTACGTGTGCAGGACATTATTAAAAGATATACTTCACATCGAATACGTAACAAATTACAACAAGTATCAATATCAACTTAAGTTAGTTAGTTCAAAACCCAGAATCTGTGATAAGGGCACACAGACAGAATTACATCGGATCGGTTCTAGCCAGGATGAGCCAAACGTTATTCATAGTGAAGACCAAACAGGAAGGACAAATTTTCGTGACCAACAGTATTAATATTGTTCATCAGAATATAAACGGGTTATTGGGGAAGTCAGACCTCTTAACAGTAGCATTAAATATTTTAGAAAATGAAAATAATCATATTGACGTTATATGTATTACGGAGCATAATATGATAAAACTAGATACTTACCTGTTAAAAATACCAAATTTTACCTTAGGCTCGACATTCTCAAGAGATAAAAGACACGGTGGATCTTGTATATTAATTCGAAACAATCTTAAGTATAGAAATTTAAAAGAACTGGAAGTACTCAGTGTCAAAAATATTATTGAATGTTCAGCTATTGAGCTAATTACTCATAACATTATTATAATTTGTATTTATAGAGCCCCGAAATTAAAACAAGAAATGCTAGTAACTTTTTTCAGTAGATTAGATGACATGTTATCGAAGTTTTGCTTCAATAATAGAAAGGTCGTAGTTTGCGGTGATTTTAACATCAACATTTTAGAAAATAGTAAACAGTCTACCGCATTCGAGCAATTATTAAAGTGTTTTAAATTAAAATTTGCGATCAGAGAACCCACACGATTATCAAGTGGTACATGCCTAGATAATTTTGCTCACAATATACGCGGTTGCAAAAGTAGGGTGTTGGAACTGGCCTTATCTGACCACACAGCACAACTTTTGAACTGTCCAGTAAAACAAGCTTTTAATGTATCTCATTGGTTTAAAATAAAGCGCGATTACAGCAAAGATAATATCAGGAAATTTAAAGAATGCATTAAAGCCCTGACGTTTACGGACACATATAACAATAAAACCCCTGACGAATCATTTAATATTTTTTTTGACTTGTTTAAACTATTCTATGACTTATGTTTTCCGCTTATAAGAATTAAAATGCATACTGTTCAACGACCTAAATGGATATCAAAAGGTATTATAAAATGCACCAAACATAAAAGAGACTTACTATGGAAATATAGGAAAAACCCAAACTGTGACAATAAAAGCAAGTTTAAATTATATTCGCAAAGATTAAAAAACATTATCAAACTGACGCAAAAAGCTCAAAATAATTATTTTATTAATACTGCTAGCAATAAAATGAAAGCCACATGGAAATTAATTAATGAATCTAATAACAATCGACCACGGAAATATATAAACCACATAACAAACGATGATTTTAAATTGACAAAACCTATTGACATAGCTGAAGCTTTTAATGATTACTTTATTGACCAACAACAAAATTGTGACTTTGATAATTCTATTAATACGATTAATTTTAATAACATTAATTCAGTTTTTGTAAGACCAACAAGTTCTGACGAAATTTTGAGAATAATTAATTCACTAAAAGAATCAAACAGCACGGGATATGACGATATCGCAACAAATATTATAAAAGAAGTAGCCGTTTATATTGCGCCAGTACTGAGCTATTTAATTAACCTATGCATTGAATACGGTATCTTTCCAGACAAATTGAAAATCACGATCGTTCATCCTATTTCCAAATATATTGACAATGACCACATATCATCATTTAGACCGGTAGTAATGATATCGGTCTTCTCGAAAATATTTGAAAAAGTCATTTACAAAGCCCTCTCTGATTTTTTCGAGAAAAACAACATATTAGCTGAGGTACAGGTAGGATTCAGAAAAAATAAGGGAATTAATTTAGCTTTTTACAACTTTTTAAAAAAGGTGGTTCATAATGTTGACAAGAAAGCACATCTGAGTGCATTGTTTATGGACTTGACAAAAGCGTTTGATTGTGTCGACCATACAATATTATTAAATAAACTTTTCGCATACGGAGTTAGAGGTATACCATTAGACTTGCTAAAATCGTACCTTGAACGTAGAACGCAAGCTACTCAAATAACGAGAATGTGTCCTACATCCCTGACAGAAACTAACTTCCTTTCAAAATTTAGAGAAAACAAACATGGTGTACCCCAGGGCAGTATTTTAGGACCATTACTATTTCTCATTTATATTAATGACTTTACTAAAATAACTTCACACTCAATGGTATTATTTGCAGATGACAGTACACTTATTTATACTAATAAAAACATAAATATATTGAAACTTGACATTGAAAACTCATTGCATACCATTATGGACTGGCTCAACTTAAATAATCTCAAATTGAATTTAAATAAAACTTATATTATGAATTTCACAAACAGACCAAATAATTTGACATCTTTTAATATTGATTACAGTGGACATAAAATTAAAGAAGTTAAGGTAACTAAATTCCTAGGACTGACAATTGACTGTAACTTAAAGTGGAAAGAGCATGTTGAAAGTGTAGTCAACAAGGTTAACCAGTTTTCTTATGCTCTACGAAAATTGACAAAGATAGTCAGCGAGAAATCGGTCCTGTCTGCATACTATGCATACGTTGAGTCAATTTTGCGTTACGGGGTAATATTTTGGGGACACTCAACGGATAAATTAATGATCTTTAAAGCCCAAAAGCGTTGCATCAGATCTATATACAATCTAAAAAGTATAGAATCATGTAAACCTTTTTACAAAAAATCTAAAATTCTGACCTTTCCATCCCTTTATATACTGGAAACAGCTCTGTTTGTAAAGAAAAATATTGCGTTATTTGACAAATTAAGAAGCAAAAGGCACATAAACACTATTTCGGCTCAGCCTCGCAGTACTGCATTTTTATCAGAAAGTTTCTTCGGGATGGCTCCCAAAATATATAACAAATTGCCTAAAGCCATTAAAGATGTAAATAATTTTAATACTTTTAAGAACAAATTGAAATGTTTTTTACTTGATAAGTGCTATTACACAATATGTGACTACTTTAACGATAATGACGTAAACTTATGACCGCTGCCAATAAATTGTGACCATATTGTTAAATTAATGTAACTAATGACCTTGTATATCAAATGAATGTTTATATAAAATCTTAAATCTAATGAAATATGACATTATATATTATTTTTTTCATGTACATGCCACTATGGCAGAATATGGCTTGAACTCAACCTTTGTAAAACATCCTTTGTACTACCTATATTCGTGCTAATAAAATGAATTGAATGAATTGAATGAATTGAATTGCTGTCTTCAGTACATTCGCCTCTTATAAAATATTATTTTGGTTTAATATAAATGTGACCCTTGTTTTTATTAGTCGAGTGGATTCCACTCTCAATTCTGAACCACTTCCAGGTTATTACAGGTAAATACAGGGTGTCCTAAAAATTAGAGTACCTATAATCTAATGCCCCGGATAGGTCGAATAGACATACAGTAGAATCCGTTTATTACGACTCCGCTTATATTGACCAACCGCTTATTATGACGTGTTTACATAGTGAAGTTTGGTTTTCATATAAATTATATAACTAAGTCGGATATAATGACTTCGCCTATAGTGACATATCGCTTATTGTGACCCTTTTTTATCTAATTTTGTCCGCTTATAGTGACCGACTGTATGATTTCTAACACCTTTGGCAGTGTTCGGGAGAGTCACGTTATCCCCCAAAGATCCACCCAATGACTTGAAAGGCTTTTTTGATTTGAGTCTCAGAGCGTAGATTTACTTATTAAGTCTACTTATTAATATCTACTTTGATTTATCTCTATTTTTAACCGACTTCAAAAAAAAGGAGGAGGTTCTCAATTCGGATGTTTATATATTTTTTTTTTATGTATATTTTTTTTTTATTATGGATTTGCAAAATTATTTTTTTGTTCGAAAGGGGATTATTCCGAAATGGTCCCATATAATTTTTATGGCATTCGGTTCACAACTTTTTGAAAAAAACGACAAAAACCAAAAAAATATATTCAATTATTAGTAAACAACATTAGTTGTTTTTTCTATACTTATATTGATGAATTTATATTTGTGGTATTATTAGATTGTATGTAGTTCTTAAAAAAAATATCAGAGACATCAGCTCACGTTGCTCAGCTGATGATGGAGGGTAACTACGTCTCCACAACGGTAAGAAGTTATGGATACTTTTTCGGCATGTTTTGACCTTTCATTGTAGTTTATAACTGATATCCACATGATCCTATGGCAGTTGACCCGTATCGGAAATATGTTAGGATATTTTTTTTGCATCTTGGCTTTGTGTAACCTTGTTGTTAGCGTCAGCGGCAGCATCTGCTATTCAACGTCCTCATATCTAAGAGGTATCCTGATACTGATATCACATGCATCGTACACCTCATAATCTTTAAGATTTGCTATTTTATTCAAAACCAAATCACTAAAAAGTCAAAAATAATCTTAATTCCAACAAGAATATTATAATGCGTAGTTACGTACTACCCGGGCGCAATAACTTGACACCTGGCTCGAAACTAGACCCCTCTCCCGCTACCCCGCGCGAGGCCCCGCTCTCGTCCTTCAGTAGCGTTAGCATCGCTGTTACCGTTGCACGTAATCTTTCTTGAGTTTCGGAGTCATTCGTTTGCTGTTATAATTATTTTTGTTGAGTTTTTTTTATCGTTACGTTTGGACGTTTTCTTGTAACTGTTGTGTTTAAATTTATACGATGGGAAAAACCATACACAGTAAAGAAAGGGCCATAATACATATTTCGCCATACGGCGGAATTTCAGTGGAACTAAATTCATAATGAAAATTGTTATTTTAGTTATAATATAACAAAGCCTGGCCAGAAAAATAAAAAACCTGCTCTAGGGCGCTACATGTATATGTTTACGTTTCTGGCAACAATTTCCTTTACAAAATCAGTTCCATTGAAACTCCGCAATATGGCGAGGATTTTAATTTTTCGAACTTTACTTACTTAGCTTAAAATAAATATTGACAGCACAGAGAAATATTTTTTTGGCACTATCAATACGCTTTATAATTATTTTTTTTGCAGTCAGTACTATAGACGGACGTCTTTTGAGCTAGGTGTCAAGTTATCGCGCCCGAGTAGTACAACCTGTTGACTTTTTAACCGACATCAAAAAAGGAGGAGGTTCTTAATTCGGTTGTTTATATATATTTTTATTATGTATGTTCTATCAGAACTCTGTCAAATATAGACGGATATACAAAATTATTTTTTTGTTCTCTCTTTTGAAATGCTTAGAGATTTTCTTTCCCTATTAGCTTTTAACCGTTTTCCTTTTGCGGTTCCGGTTTCAGTTTGACGCAGCTTTCCCATACGAGCAGCATCTTTACTAGGTCTACCCATATTTTGTAATACCTACGTATAAAAATTAAAGCACTAAAAATTTAAAAATAAAAAGCTTTTTAACAAAAAAAAAAACCGACTTCAAAACTCTTTTAGCACTAAAAAGATTAAAATAATACTAAATCTAATCAATCAAAACTGTAGCCTATATAACCTAACCTATAACAATTTTTTTCAATTTTTGGAGTCGGTGCCAACTGCCAAGCCCTACGCAATAGATCACAATATTACTAATACGAACTACTATACATACACAAAATATAACATGAAACTTAATGCAATCAAAATAAATATAATGATTATAAGGTACTAGGTAAAAAATTAAGTAAGAGAAAAAAAAAAATAATAAAGTACCAAATGGAGTTATCAGCTAACTTTGCCCAATAACAATCGAATTTGAACGACTTAACTACTATAAATTAACACACACAAACAATATATTACATAAATCTAACTAACTGCGTCAAGCTAACGATTATTTATTATAAGGTATTAATTTCGATTATAATGTAAAGAGAATAAAAAAAATTCAGAACAACAACGACCAATGACGAACTTCGACCATTTACCAATTACGAAACCTTACGAACCAAAGACACCATTGAACGACCAAATTCTTCATTAATCATTTATACAACTAATTAAAAACAGTGCTTTCGCGATTTAATATACAACTAACACCATCTAGTGTCGGAAGGTGAAACTAAAGTAAGAGAATTTTAGATATCACACGACGCGACGACGACGTAAGGATGATTATGATCCATGGAGCCCAAGGCTTACTTAGAAAGTTGAATACTTGGCACCGACTCCAAAAGTTGAAAAAAATTGTTATAGGTTAGGTTATATAGGCTACAGTTTTGATTGATTAGATTTAGTATTATTTTAATCTTTTTAGTGCTAAAAGAGTTTTGAAGTCGGTTTTTTTTTGTTAAAAAGCTTTTTATTCCATTCTATTAAAATAAATCACATACTTACTTAAACAGTTTATTTACTCTTGCAGTACCCATTTATTTACTTATTTTAGGAAGTATGACGTCATATACTATGCTTTGTATGACGTCCGTTTAGTATGACTTGTTTTTTATTTCCCTTCGATGTCATTATAAACGGATTCCACTGTAAAACCTATCACTATTTCTATACCCGAGCGTTTTCAAAATAAAGTGTACCATGACCGAATTTATTATCAGATTTTAAATGAGATATTTTCGATGGTTTTTTTGTTAGAGTTCAACTTAGATGTATTGCAATTTATGAAATTATATTTATTTCTTTCATTATTGAGCTATTTTACGAGAATTCGTAAATTGAAACTAATTTTGTGGAAGAAAATGTCAGTTTTGCGACTATCTTAAAAGCTAAATATCTTATAACTTTGAAAAAACACACAAATTTTTATAATTGTATTTTAAAGATAATAATATACATATTTTTAAAACACGACATAATATTGAAAACCTTAATAACATGTCAATTTTACGCTAATGTTAACTGATGTTAGTAACCGTAAATTTTTCGATATTGTAATGGTTAAGTAGTTTTACCGGGACACTACATTATTGCATTCGAAGTATAAATTGTTATTTAAAATATTGAAACTAAAAAAATTGCACCCTTTCATATTAAAAATTTCCAAAAACTTAGAAATCCCTCGTTGCAAAACACAGGACAATCGCAAAACTGACAGTCTACTTTTTGTTAGGCTGGGCTTACATGAATAAATTTTTGAGATAAATTTAATGCGATAGAATGAAATAAAACTGAAATATCTTACAATTGTTTTCAAACAAATCAGCGCAAATTTCAATTATCAAAATAATCCCAAATTGAATTAGTTGTTACTTTTACAGCTCACTTCATACCTAAAGTATTTTTATAGCCTTTGTTTATTTCTTAATTCCTATAAAATTATCAAACCTTGTGTTATTCTATACTCAGTTATTTTTGTTTTACGAAACACTTTATTATTGTTAGAAGTCAACATTAGTCTAAGTAATAGTGTACACCTACTAGGTGTTGAATATAATATCACAACATTTTTGGCACATTTTTTTTTATCAAAAATTAAATAACGCTTAGTATTACTTTATTTTAATCTTGAAATATTAATTACTCTAAAAAACTCTAAAAACTGGAAATGAAAAAGAACTGTGAATTATCGTAATGTAAACCTTGCTTTATGGTGTCGGATTTGCGACTTTGCTGGTCAGCCTGGTAGGTCACGGGACAAAATGTCGCAAACCTGACGTGACGATCTCTTCCCTTATTATACTCTAAACTGAATTCTTATATAATCAATTACACTAAATTTGTTATTAACTAAATAACGATTATATTATCAAATTATTAATCTTTCAAATATCGTGGAATGATGAAGTTTTCACCGGAATCAGCAGTTATTGTGTCTCAAATCCGACACAAGAAATCTTGACGTTCTTGGCACAACAAAATACACGTGGTTTAAACTCGGCTTCGTGTCAAAACTGATACTGTTTTTATTTCAAAAAGTGGATTT
The DNA here is from genome assembly GCA_944452665.1 of Stenoptilia bipunctidactyla. Classification (NCBI taxonomy): domain Eukaryota; kingdom Metazoa; phylum Arthropoda; class Insecta; order Lepidoptera; family Pterophoridae; genus Stenoptilia; species Stenoptilia bipunctidactyla. The sequence goes on from OX101746.1 coordinate 18,896,485, forward strand.
TAAAGTTAATGTTTCCAGTTCAGAAATGAAAAAGTCCTTATTTATTGTTTAAATAGCAGTTTTAACCGTGACAAACCAGACATGTCCGGCAGCCACCACTTTTTACATGTTTGTTGGAAATTGAATTCTGAAACTGTTTGTTTAAGGTTTAAATTAAAAAGTACCGGAGACGATAGAAAACTAAGAGTTCTTTCAAACCGTACCAAAAAGTCAATGAATCGCCTACAAAAAATTTTCAGAATAGCTTTTGAAATCGAGAAATTCGAGTGGGGGACATGTCAAAAACTGACTTCTTGCTGATTAAAATTAGTCATTATTTTAATTGCTCTATTTTTTTCATATTTCGGACACTTCATTTACTTGTTTAATATATGTTTAGTGGTTACAGTCATTAAAATATTCACCAGAGCATATCATATTTTGTTAGTAATACTTCAAACACAAGGGACAACCGAAAAGTGGGGGGTACACTTTTTTGTGAAAACGCACACCCACACTATTTGTCTATTACCCACCACGCGTTAGAAATAAAATGCAGCCTTGTAAAAAGTTTTTGTACAGAAGGCAGCAGATCAAGCATTCAAAACCTGTCAAAAAAATGAAATTGAATCTGAACTCTATGCCCAGGACGTTAAGTGGAAAATTGGTTGAGATAATTTGATAGTTTTGTAACGCATGATCTGTTGCCTTCTGTATATTCTGTCCCTCATTTGCATATTTGATGAGTTACCTACTTTATACCTAAGAAGATTCAACTACTTAGTATTAAAATTGAGTGTATTTTTTTGGACGACCGGCTGGTGTAGTAATACATACATTGCCTTCTATACCAGAGGTCCTGGGTTCGAATCCCGGCGGCGGCGGATATCGGTGTGATGAACAGCAGATATTAGCCGTCAAGTCATGGATGTTTATATGTTTATTTAAGTTTATTCCAATAAAAAATATGTATTTATTCAATACGTATGTTTATATATTTCTTAAGTATATCAATTATCTAGTATCCATAACACAAGTTCTTTAAGAAACTTAATTTGGGTTAGATAATGCTGTGTTAGCTGTGGTGTTAGTGTCAGAATTATTTATTATTTATTATTATTATTATTTTCTCTGACTTTATGTTTACTGTACCTACCTACTAAGATATTCTGTTATTGGATTAGACATTTTGTAACTCTAGACCTATTGTTTTTGGGCTAAGCTAAGCTCTTGGATGCCTTATATATAAGTTAATTTATAAATTCAGCCTATACCTAATATGCATTTTGTATTTGAAACAAGGGGCTGGAATAGGTGTATTCAGTACAATAACGCTACCAATAGGAGTTCGTTTTGGGCCGTACCGTGGGAAAAAAGAACCTGTAGCGAACACCGACTACTGCTGGCAGGTAATTTAAATAAATTTACTATGTCATCATCATCATCATCACAACTCTTTGTAGTGACCCCACTGCTGGGCATGAGTCTCTCTCCCCTGGGTGAAGAGGAGGTGTAGGCCATAATCCACCAAGCTGGCCCAGTGCTGGGTGGTGGATGCCAGAATTTTCAGGGTGCCAAGATGGCTTCTGACAAACCCTAACGACTACTGTATACAATTATAAAGCACCCGGGACCGACTGCTTAACGTGCCCTCCGAAGCACGGAAGTCGTCGTGAGAAATGAATAGTCGGCGGTCACCCATCCAAGTACCGACCGCGCCGAACGTTGCTTAACCTGCGATATCGTATGATACACACAGTAACTACGGCGCCACGACGACTTCACACACAGTAACTACGGCGCCACGACGACTTCTTTAAAATTTACTATGTACTTATTATGTTAATTTATTTTTTATATATGTTTTATCTTAGGTTGATTCCCTTTCTCGACTTACGTTAAATATATATTATATGTTTAAATATATACTTGCTGACCCGGCAAACGTTGTTTTGCCATATAAATAAATAAAAAAAAAATAGATGTTGGCCGATTCTCATAGAAACCGGATAAGCACAAAAAATTTCATCAAAATCGGTCAAGCCGTTTCGGAGGAGTATGGCAACGAAAACTGTGACACGAGAATTTTATATATTATTTTTTATTATTTTAGCATTTGTATTTTTTTAAACCAATAATTTTAATCACCATCGTGACATTCCTTTTTTTGTTGTTTTTAAATCTACCGCTTTTGACATTATTCTGTTAACATTATTTAAAACTTGTATTTTTTTACATAATATTTATAAAACCAGGTTATTATATTTTGTTTTTCATTTTGTTTGTTTTAACATTATTTTTAAATTAAATCCTTTTTGACATTATATTATTCAATTTTCATTCATTTTTCATTTGTATATTTTTGTTAATAATTTAATAAGGCGAGTAACGTGTGTGTTTTAATAATAATGATGTAGGTTTATGCCTATAATTGATATGTGTATGTGTATTGAAATAAATAAATAATTTCCGTTGTAAACCTGTATTTTAGAAAAAAATTGGTTTTCTGAAAATTTTTTTTATTCAATACAATATTGTTCTGTTTCACCTGCATGGTTCCTGATCACGAAGGAATTTCTTGGTAAACTAAAGCTTATGTTAGTGTGCATTACCGCAGCAAATGTTGTGTTTTAGAGAGATGTGCGTGAGTAAGACAGATAATTAAGTTCAGTGGACTTTTTACGCAGTTATTCGTGAGAGTTTCCTATAGTTGCCTTTATAACGTCACTCCAGCCAAATCTGTTTTGCAATAATAAGTACAAAACTATACCTAATTCAAATTTGCCATTAGTCTTTCATAGTTTTATTAGTATTCATTTTCATAGTTTCATTAGTATTTCATAAGTTTGCTTGTATAGTAGTGTCAATGGAATATATTTTCTTTTTATTTGGTTAAATGTCGGTTAAAAAAAAAAGACATCCAGTTACTCCGTTTGTGGAATCGAGATTGCTGTGTGGGAAATATGTATTAAAATTTAGTCGCTCTGTATCCAAACTCATTATCATACGCGCGCGTAACACGTTCCACGGAGCGTTGTCGACTGATTTGGCACGCGCGCGGCCACGTCCTTAGGGTAAGAATGCCTATTATGAGATAGCAAGGTACTGGCCAAACTATTCAAGTCAGCCATTTGGTGCTAGTTTCCCTCGAATCGACACAGCAACAGCGCAAAACGTCTGTCAGTGCGCGCCGGCCACCGGCGATCTAAGAACTTGTGCGCATCGTTTATTACATTATCGAAAAACCAAATATTTTTCGTCAAATGTCTACAAGATACATAAGAATATTAAGGCATCCATTTTGTAAAACTATTCTTTTTCCTAATATGAGATATGCTGGGGTTCGTAAAATGAGATAGGTACCTATCTCATATTGTTCAGCGCTATGTGAAAATGGATGACCATGCAGAAGATCTTATTAATATTAAGAGGGATGTTTTAGTATAATATTTAATTAAAAAGTTACAGTAAAAATGTGATTATAATGAGAAATATACGGGGTTGATTTGTCGCAACGACATTTGTTCTACGACTTTTTACAAATATTGATAAAACAAAAAAAAATCTCTATTGCTTTTTCTATTGGTTAGTCTTTTGCATCTACATTTTGTAAGAAGTACCTACTTATTATTATTTTGAAGCGATATTTTAGTGCGAAAGGTGCGTGTGCGCACCTACCCTCAGAGTTAATAGAGTTACGCCTCTAAACAGAGGCTATAAATATTTTTGTATGGGAAAACTAATTTTGATTTTGAAAACTATTAATTTTAATAAGTTGTAGAACAAATGTTGTTGGGATTGATGTGGAGAGGCGGCCTGCAAGAGGTGATGCGGTAATTAAAATTAACCCTGTACGTTGGTTTTTTTGCTTGTTTACCCTTAAAATTTTAAAGAACCCAATATGAGATACTATTTTATATTAGCAACCCCTTGTATCTCATAAAAGGAAACCATTTGTTTTGGGCTACTTTTCTGCAACTTTTCACTTTCTATAGCAGAGCCAGAAAAATATTGTATCTAGCACTAAATAGCTATCGCATATTTAAAGTGCATTAAATTTCCCATCTAAAACTATATGTTAGAAAGCTGCAAGTGTAACAGTTTGGTTTTTATAGTCCAAAATAGAAATGGTATCCTGACGCAAGGCGACGACGTTAGGTATATCGCCTAAGCTGTTCACTGCAGCGTTGGAAGATGTCTTCAAGCTTCTGGACTGGGATGGGCTCGGCATCAACATCAAAAGCGAGTACATCACTCACCTTCGATTCACGGATGACATCGTAGTCATGGCTGAGACTACGGCAGGACCTGCAGGACCTGCAGGACCTGAGTAAAATGTTCGATGACCTCAGTGGAGCCTCGCAGCGAGTGGGCCTTAAAATGAACATGGATAAGACGAAGATCATGTCGAACGTCCATGTTACACCTGCTCCTGTGGTAGTTGGAGGCACCAAGCTCGAAGTTGTTGACGACTATCTATATCTAGGACATAAAATCCAGTTAGGTAGGTCCAACTTTGAGAAAGAGGTCAATCGTCGGATCCAACTCGGCTGGGCAGCGTTCGGAAAGCTCCGTAAAATCTTCTCGTCGCAAATACCGCAGTGTCTGAAGACAAAGGTTTTTGACCAGTGTGTGTTGCCAGTGATGACATATGGCACTGAGACGTGGTCGCTAACTATGGGCCTTATAAATAAGCTTAGAGTTGCTCAGCGGGCAATGGAAAGGGCCATGCTCGGAGTTTCGCTGCGGGATCGAATCAGGAATGAGGAGATCCGCAGGCGAACCAATGTCACCGACATAGCCAGAAGGATTGCAGAGCTGAAGTGGCAATGGGCAGGGCAAATAGCTCGCAGAACATATGGCCGGTGGGGCAGAAAAGTTCTCGAGTGGCGGCCACGTGCTGGGAGACGCAGTGTAGGCAGGCCCCCCGCACGATGGACCGACGACCTGGCCAAAGTCGCCGGTAAACGCTGGATGAGGGCGGCGCGGGACCGAGCGACGTGGAAGACTTTGGGGGAGGCCTATGTCCAGCAGTGGACGTCTACAGGCTGTGGATGATGATGATCTCATAATAGGCATCCTTACCCTACCGAACGCGCGTATGGTATGGACGTTTCAGTTTTGTATGAAACGCGCGTTGGCACTAAATATGAACTTATCTGTTCTACGCTCTCTCTGTCTCTATATTTTGTTCAGTGATGTACACCCCTATTTACTCATGGATAATGCTGCCTTAATTTTCACATCTTAGGTAGTCTTGTTATACGAGGGTCATTTGAAAAGTTCTTAGCCTAACATTGTTAGACTCGTCGGTATATTTTATAACTACCCTCATTTTATAGCTACATTATTTAGCAACAAGTATGCACAGTTTAGTTTATTTGCAATAATTAATTGTTCGTTTACACGTGATACCGTAAGTCAAGTCAGAGCAATTTTTGAAAATGGATAAAATTGAACATCGTGCAGTGATAAAATACTTGTATTTGAAAGGTTTAACTCCAAAAGCTATACATGAAGACATGTCTGCCACTTTAGGTGAGTCCGCTCCTTCGTATGCGACTGTTAAAAATTGGGTGGCAGAGTTTAAACGTGGTCGTGAGTCCATTCAAGATGAGCCCCGTAGTGGCCGGCCCTCGACGGCTTCCACTGATGAAAACAAAGAAAAAATCTGTGATTTAATTTTATCTGACCGAAGATTGACAGTCGAGGAAATAGCTAAGACTGTAGGCATCTCTTCTGAGCGAACACATCATATAATTACTTCTGAACTTGGATTCTCTAAGGTATCTGCGCGGTGGGTACCGCGGCTGCTTTCAGTGGAACAAAAACGCAACCGACTCACAACTTCCCGCGACTGTTTAGAGTTATATGAAGCTGATCCACAGGAATTTATTGAAAGATTTATAACCATGGATGAAACCTGGGTTCACCACAATACACCTGAGACAAAAGAACAGTCGAAACAATGGAAAAGGGCAGGATCACCCACCCCAAAGAAGGCAAAAGTGGTTTTATCGGCTGGCAAAGTCATGGCATCAGTTTTTTGGGATGCAAAGGGTATAATTCTGGTGGATTATTTAAAAAAGGGTGAAACAATAAATTCTGATTACTACTGCAACCTGCTGCGGCTTTTGAGAGAAAAAATCAAAGAAAAACGTCCAGGTTTATTGAGGAAGAAGGTCTTGTTTCATCAGGACAATGCACGCGTTCACACTTCTGTGCAATCCATGGCAGAAATCCATCGGTGTGGCTTTGAATTGTTACCTCATCCCCCATATTCACCGGATTTAGCACCGTCAGACTTCTACCTGTTCCCAAAGCTGAAAAAATTTTTAGGTGGTAAACATTTTTTTACAAATGAAGAGGTCATAGCCGCCGTAGACGCTTATTTTGAGGAGTTAGACGAAGATTTTTTTAAAATGGGTATCGAAGCCTTACCGGGTCGATGGAAAAAGTGTATTGAGCTCGGGGGAGAGTATGTTGAAAAATAAAAATATAATCAAAATCATGTGGTTTCATTAAGTACGTTAGGCTAGGAACTTTTCAAATGACCCTCGTATCTTTGTTTTTATTCCATTTTTGTTCAAATACTCTGGTCCCAGTTTGTCATGTTCGTATTGTGCATCCATAGCTCATTGCATCTGCTATGTAAGCAATTTGGTTGTGGCATGACATTGGCTCTCACAATCAGCTGTCTTGTGTTTGTTTTTTTTTTCATGTCACGGTCAATTTGTACTGTACCTATTTGTATTAATTTGATAATTCTGACTGAAAAAGAGTGCCAAGAGTTTTTTTCCGCCGGCTTTTTTTGTCTCTTGGTCTACTGTAATATCTTATTTAACAACTATCAACAACTAGTTAAAGCCGAAGTATGTGATGACTGACTTCATCAAGTGTTTTGTGAAATTCCTAAGATGAATAAAACTTTTTGATTTTTTTTTTTTTTCCTTTCGCTGAACTAGACAACTGATATTCATGATCGGGTTACACTTTCGAACAGATTTACAATGACAAGCACAAGGCCTCGCACGTGATTGACGCGCAAGATGCTAATAAATCCAACTGGATGCGATACGTGAACTGCGCGCGACATTGGTGCGAACAAAACTTGCTGGCTTTCCAATATCAGGGGCAGCTGTACTATAGGTAAGTAGGCGTAGGTGTTCAATTATTCTTAAATAAATGAAAAATTTGATAAATAAAAAATTGGTCGGGTAATTTGTATTTATCACATTTTTCATTTATTTAAGAAAATTATTCTTAAATAAATGAAAAATATGCATTTGAAATGTATAAAAAAATCTTGAAAACATTATTAAAACATTGCAATGCTTCACTTTAACTGGGATTCACAATTTCTGTAAAGAAATTGGTCTCGGGTGGTCTTAGCTGCAAAGCTATACCATAAGATGGAGCTACGTTAGCAATATAACGTAAAAACAAAAAATGTGGTAAGTAATTTCGAGGTGTACCGCCAGGCCCCGGTAGCTCAGTGGAAGAGCACTCGTCCGGCAAACGAGAGGTCCCAGGTTCGTATCCTGGTCGGGTAATTTTGATTTATCACATTTTTCATTTATTTAAGAATAATTGAACATTTTAAATGTAAAAAAAACTTGAAAACAATATTAAGGCGTAGTTGTATTAGAAAACCTAATTATCATAAGCCATCTATGAAATAACTTGTTATTTATTACCTGCATTTATTATTTACAGAACAATCAAAATCATACCCCGTTTTACTGAGTTGTTGGTCTTCTATGGAACTGAATTCGCAAATTACTTAAATATAGACATGCGACTGTTCAACTGTGTTGCTGGGATTTCTAAACTAAGTGAGTATTGAATGTTTTTTGTACATACATAGGTATATAACATAACTTCACGGCCGTACCCTTATGTGGTAGGCAGAACACCACAGGTTATAAAACCATCTGATGTCACGTTTGACAAATTTGGAGGCATTGTAATGGTTGAGGGAGACTATTGTAGTGTTAGGGGTCAGCCTATCGCCCACTAGAAAACCTCAAATTAAAACCTCTGTCCCTTAACTGACTTTTAACAGTATGCCCGGGAAGAGAAGCATATCCTACAACATTCTATGTATTTATTTCGCTTCCAGTCCAGCATGGAGGAGAGCATGAAAGATTTTTTTTGTAAGAATATATTTATATAGAATAAGTATCATAAATAAATATTACGTCTATGAAATTTCTTTATAAAGAAATAAGAAAATGCGTTATTTGTTGATCACGAAGGATCTCCAGCTGATAGCCTTTTATAGCTTTTAGATTTTATTTCGTTATTATTTTTCAAGTACGGGAAATTCTAAAACCAAAAAACGAGTATCTGTTCTTAGGAACTATGTTATCGATCAAATAAAAACGATAAACTTCATTTTCAACACACTTGCTCGTAAAGTGAGCCTTATTCTATTGAATTTAGAACTATACTCCGGGCTATAAGTCACGCGTGCATAATATATTATACCCTAGTGCATAATATAATGAATCCTACAAAGTTGAATTGTACCTTAGTGCAAATTACATGCGAGTAAACAGAGCATATTTTATTGATCCGGGTTATACATTAAATATATGAGCGCGTCCAGGCGGCGCGCGTGCTGCAGCAGCGGCTGCACGGCGCCTCCAAGCAACAACAGCGTGTGTACGTGTAATGGGACAGGGCTACTGACGCGCAGCAGCTAACGGCTGCTTCAAATAAATTTTATGACCACGTATGTGTTTCTTTTACTCACAAGTGTGTTGAAAAACGTCTCGACTGTAATTAGCAACTTAGCTCACTTGTTACATAATATACTATTACAAAAAACTTCTGAATATAACGTGGGACTTTTGAAAATTAAAACTATAACCATAGGGTCTTTCAATACGGGTCGTTTTCAAAATAGAAAAAAAGGCTGTGTATGAGATATTAACGATTTTTTTCTGTTATTTGAAAGATCCTTTCATCCCATTTGTTTTGAATATGACGTCATTCAACTGTCCGCCGCGTCTTCGAATGGTGGTATAATCAAAGGGTGGCACAAATCTGGGAGGTCAATTGTCAACAGACAGACAACAATCAACAGGCAGATCCATTTTAATCCTATTTTGAGCCTAAATCGAACCATGTGGATATGATGTTTTCTTAATATTGTCTTAAGTTTTCACGATTCATAATTTAAATACAACTACTTTTTAACCGGGTTAATCGCGTATAATTTATATTTTACATTTTAACTCGACGTTTCGGTGTCTTTGCAGACCCCGTGGTCACGAGCGATTACCTAAAAAATCGATATCTACCTAAATAGAAATAGTTTTAGTTATGTTTCCGGAGCTGAAATAACCTTTTTGTTGATCTGTAAATGCAGTTTATCTTTGATTGAAATCGATGACATGAAGTCCGTCCCAGTTTGTCATGTTCGTGTTGTGAATTCATAGCTCAATGAATTTCATGAAAAAATCATAGCTACTATGTAAGCAATTTGGTTATGGCATGACATTGGCTTTCACAATAAGCTGTCCTGTGTTTGTTTTTTTTTTCTTGTCATGGTTAATTTGTATTTTACCTATTTGTATTATTTTGTATAATTCCGACTGAAAAAGAGTACCAAGAGTTTTTTCCGACGGCTTTTTTATGTCTCTTGGTCTACTGTAGGTGATATCTTACGCAACTATCAACATCTTATTAAAGCCGAAGTGCAAAACTGTGTCGTCATTAAGGGCCTACACTACCTCAAACACGCTCCGAATCCAAATTTTGATCTCAAATATCTATCAGAGTACTGAAATAATAATTTTAGAAAAAACATACGAGTATAGCAAAGTTAAGAGTATGAACTAAGAACCATATGTTTTGAAAACACGATTAATGAAAAAAATCTCGATAGAAAAAAATCACAAACTTACCTCTAAAATTAACAAAGAAACCTTATTACTTAATTAGTACTTAACCTACACTAATGTAACTTGGTATTTAGTTTCAAGGTATGACAATACGTGTACTATATGATCTGATTTTAAAATATATATATATTTTTTTTTATTATAAATCTTAAATCTAAAATAATGTGTTTGGCACGACGGGTGACCTGCGCCCGCTCAAGGATTCAGTTGCGCTCCGGCATTCGTACGAGGAACCTGTGTCGCTTTCACGCTTGCCGCCGCCGCTACATTATCACGTAAATATCGTGTTTTCCATAAATAAATTTGTGGTGTGTTTTATTTCAAAATGGGAAATGAAAGAAATAAGATACGGAAAAGGCAGAGTTGGAGAAAACAAAACGCGAGTGAGTAAGATAGCTCCGACGCGCGTTGCGGGGTGCTTCACGGCCGGGCGGTGAGGTGGGGGCGAAATTCAGATTCTAGCTGGAGTAGTATGGTAGTAGTAAGTGGCCATTCGATGGCTTTATGATGAATAAAATATTTTGATTTTGATGGTTCCTAAGAACATATTTTCGCTTATCGTTTAGTTTCAGACATTCCTATACTAGTCGATCCCACACCGATCTTAATGGTCCACCGTGTACATTTAAGAGACAATGTAAAAGGGAACATAGCTTGATTAACGAAATTTGTTTTTCAGTTTACGACCACTTTGGCGATGGGGTTAAACCTGTCTGTCTAAGACGCCAGTGGTTGCGGGTTCGATTCCCGCACGGAACAAGAAAAAAATTATGTTCCGTGTCTGGGTATTTATCTATTTATGTATTTATATTCTAGGTTCCCTCCTAGTTCGCCACATTGTATCCCATAACACAAGCCAAGCTTACTTTGGGACCTTACTTTATAGTTAGTGTGATTGTCGGGGGATTTTATTTATTTATTATAAACTCAAACCCAAGACATTTTAGGATAACTATTATCACACCGGCCCGATTGGGCAGCATTCTATCAATTATATGGGGTGTAAAAATCTTCTTAGCTTTGTAACTTAATATTGTAATCGAATAAACTTTTTGAATTCACTAAGTTTCTTTATGTGCTTAATAATAGTAATAATTCTTTATTGTACACCAACAGCATTAGTATTTAACATTTTACGATACATTTTAAAACATTTGCACAAAGGCGGCCTTATCGCTCAAAGCGATCTCTGCCAGGCAACCCAGTAAGGACAGGACACGAATAGAGGAAATTAGGGTGGGCGGTGGTACAGATTTCATAAAATAATACATATTAATAATACATACACATACTTATTAATAAGTTACGATGAGCAGTGTTTCACGAGGTAATAGCGTTTAAGCATCCTTTTGAAAGTGTAAGGACTGGGAGCTTTGCGGATCTCTAAGGGTAAGTCATCCCAAAGCGACACCGATCGCACAAAAAACGGATTTACTTAAGAATGTGGATGAATGTGATGGTTGCAAGGAGGAGATTTGAGGAAGAGCGCAAGTTACGTTCGTTGTTGAATCGATAGTTAAAGGGGTTGTGCAGGTAAACAGGTATGGCTTTATCATACAGAATATGGTAGACTACAGATAGGATGTGAGTATTCCGACGAAGTCGAATGGGAAGCCATTTGAGATTAGTTCGGAATTCAGATATGTGGTCGTATTTGCGTAATCCAAATACAAACCTTATGCAGAGATTTTGGAGCCGCTCAAGTTTATTAAGAAGTTCTTCAGTTAAGTCAAGATAGCTAGCATCCGCATAGTCGAGAATAGGAAGTAGGAGAGATTGTGCTAGCGCAATTTTAGTGGCAACAGGGAGGAAATTGCGAAGACGCTTGAGCGAATTCGCCGCGGCAAACATCTTCCTACTCACCTCAGTAATCTGTGGTATCCAGGATAGTGTGCGATCTATTATTATACCTAAATTTTTCACATTCTGGCTAAAAGGTATGTAGACACCGTTGAATTTTACTTGTGGTAGTGAGGTCCAGTTAACCCGAGAGTAAGACCATGATTATGACTCCAGGATTGAGTAGATTATGGTCTTGCAGGAAAGTAGGTACTGAGCTTTTGATGACCTCTAGCACCTTGGAGAGAAAAGGTAAGATGGCAATAGGACGATAATCGGAAAAGGAAGAAGGATTTCCTGACCACTACAGTCCTGGAACTTTTAAGTGTCGAGTGAATAGGTTTCTCGTCGATGGACGTGTAACACCATAGTCTTCATGCGCACTTTCCATCAGGTGGCATGGAAGACAAATGTCCTATCCTTACAATATAAAAAAAAAGATTAGTTTTTTAGGGAGAGGTGTGATGTTAGCGTCCTTCCAAACATCAGGGAACGCACTAGTGATAATAGGAAGGATGATGTCAAGGATAGGGATGAGCATCTTACGACTAATGCAGTCTGATCCAATCGCATTGGACGCAACAGAGAGCATGTTCTTTTTAACATCGCATTCCGAAAATTTAAATAATGAAAAGGATGGAATATTTGGCTTCGGTAAACTAGATATGTGACTTAGAGTGTGAGTTTTTGTAGAAGCATCCATATAGCTAGAAGAAGTGAAATGACCATTCAGTAAGTTAAGATAAATGTTTTTAAGGGAGTTTTCACTCTTAGATTTACCTATTCACAAAGTTCTAAGAAATTTCCAGACTTAAGCTGGATCGCCGTTTGAGAGTGACTTGTGAATATGGCGCCGTTGTGCATCCCTACACATCGTGTTGCAGCGATTCCTCAAATTTCTATACACGAGTAAGTTCTCCTCAGTTGCATTAAGCTTGTACTTAGCTTTTGCGCGATCTCTTCTGCTCATCAATGATCTGATATCATCAGTCAACCAGGGAGCAGGAAGATGTTTTATTTTGAAAGGACGTAAGGGCTCGTGTCTGTCATACAGGTCCGTTATAAGTAAATTATAGTTCGGCCGTTCAGAGAATGCGTTCCTGACATATCGCGATTGAACTGACGACGTAACCTTGTAATGGCGTTGCAGTTACGATAAAAAATATTTTTGCTGGTTGTTTACCGTTTTAACAATTGATGAGCATTAAAACAACATTATTATATCAATAATCAATGAATTTTATAATTTTGTGCCAAACTGAGTGTCAAATAACTTGGTAAACAATATTTTTCAAAATCTATACTGCGCTATTACAAGGTTATGTCAAAGCTTTATATTTGTAGTGCTGTGCTACTTAATAATAACAGTATCGTAATCTGTTCTTAAACAGGTATACTTTATGAAATAATACGTTTCGTTTTTCTTTTTAAGAATTTTAAAATAATGGACTATATGATAACAAAGTTTGTTGAAAGACTAAAAACCTGATTATGAAACATTTTGACCGAGATATTAGGATTGAAACTGTTATTGATAATAAAATAATTATACATGTAGGCGAAAATGATGATGAAGAAACTACCTCCTCAAGCGAATCGGAGTCTGATTAATATTCTGTACGCACATTCAATTCAATATACTTTATTGCATAGAAATACAGATTGTAACTTTGTAACAAAAAATAAATAAAACAAATTTTATTATATTAATATTACCTTTTCTTGGTTTCCACTTAAATTACTGAAATACAAATTTTAAATGATTCCGCCAATTTAAAACGAAAATAATCTTAAAAATAACGCGGCGTTTCATTTTGGAGGAACGGTAACGAACTCAGTGTTATGTTGTGCCCATCACTAGTCGTGACTAACTGATAGGTGTCAGGAACGCATTCTCTGAACGGCCGAACTATAAATGAACGTATTTGACAATCTACAGATGTCTCATTGAGGGCAGCTGACCAATCAATCTGAGTAGCATCTTCAATCAGCTTTTCTACATCCATGTCATTAAAATTGCGCCGCAGAAGTATTTTCGGCTTTGCTTTAGGGGGACGAATTTTGTAAGAAAGAAACAGTAAATTATGATAAGAGAAAGTGTCCGCGTCTAATTGGCCAAAATGAGACACGTGATCAAAAGAAGACACAATGGCTAGATCAATAAGAGAAGGTGGACTGTGGGGATAATGATGTGTGGCATTAGACGGGACAATAGATTTTTTCATCTTTTTAAGGAGCGGAGCTTCGTAGATCGAGAATCGGTTTTTAAGAGACATGTGTCGAAATCACCCATCAAAATCGTCTAAGATTTGCTCTAGAGTCGCGAAGTAGTTAACGTTTGGTGGGCTGTACATAGCTCCCAGTAGCACTTTAGTGCCGCATAACATGATTTCCAGAAATAGGTAATCGGCTGCAGTAGTCGGTAATGTGTTTGATGCGTTGACCACACTAAAAGGGATATGGCTACGTAGGTATATTGCTACACCCACACCTGTACGTTCTGGGCGATCACTGCGAATGAGAGAAAAACCTGGCAGCGAATAAGAACACCATTATTGGGCAGTGTCCGTATCGACCGCGCCACGGCGTTTTTTCTTACATCTAACCATGCCAAGATTATGTAAAAATTTGTAAAAGTCGATTCCTAAAAACATAAATTTGTAAAAGGTATAGTTAAAAAGTTATAAGGGTTTGAACGTGGCCGCGCCATTGAAACAATGCGAACCGCGCGGCCACGTAGATCTTTAAAACTAAACATTGCAGAGACCTGAAGTTTAGGTAAAACACGGATTGAATATGTAAAAATATAGAAAAAAATCCTGGATTTACATTTTAGAAGCTGTAAGCTTATAACACCATGGCCGCGCCATTGACCGGTATAAAATTACGTTATCGTCGATATCTCGCTGGAAAAGCATAGCAGAGGTCTGAAGTTTTTTGTAAAACCTGGATTCGAATTTGTAGAAACTAGTAAAAATATAATAAAAAATCATAGGTATACATAATAGGAGCTGTAAGACCAAAAACCCATGGCCGCGCCATCGAAACGTTAGAAAAGTACTTTACCGTCGATATCTTGCTGAAAAAGCATCGCAGAAGTCTGAAGTATTTTGTAAAACCAAGATTTAAATTTGTAGAAACCATTAAAGATGCACAAAAAACTCCTAGGGTCATATTTAAGGAACTGTAGCACTGAATCTTAAGAACGGCTTGAATACGTCGATAGGGTGACCATGGTTTGTTGATGACAGAAATGTCCTGTATAATATAAATGATATAAAACTACTTTTTAACCGGATAATCGCGTATAATTTATACTTTACATTTTAACTCGACGTTTCGGTGTCCTTGCAGACTCCTTGGTCACGAGATCAAATAAATTATACGAGATTAATCCGGTTAAAAAATTACTTTTATTTAAATTGTAAATCGTGAAAACTTAAGACAATATTATAAATTATATCTAAAGGATTGTAAATTGAATAAAATGAATCGATAAAGTAAAAATATATGTTTAATTCTTTAAAAACACAGATAATCTTAGTCTTCGTCTATTAGACCATATGTCAAATTATGGATTGTCATAGGTTGTAATGAACTTGCGTGTGTTCCGAATTTATTATCGTCGTAACAAATCATTTCAGAGGTATTTAATAAGCAATGACACTTGTTGTGGGGGATAGCTCCAGTGGACTGTATAGTCTATGAATTCGATTACGATTTAGTCAAATGATGCGCTATCCACCCACTCTATTAGCTGGAAACGATGCGAGGGGCAAAAGGAAAATGCGAATTCACCACTTAACACGGTCGTGAAAGTCCAGCCGCGCGGCACTATTACACTCGCGAATACGCCACAAGCACACTCTATTTCCCGCGCTTTTCTATTACTGTATTCTGCCTTCAGTCTTCTGAATTTCTGTATTCTGTCTTGTGACTTCGGGCTTCTATTAAGAGTCTTCGGGCTTGAGAGATTCACTGTTCACTGTTGCTTGAGGCTTCTTTCTTCGGAGGCTTCTTTCTTCCGGAGATCTTCTCTCTTCGGGATCTTTTCGGCGAATACGTCGCTAGCGGAGTGTGGCGCATTCTTAAGTGATTCGGTGCAGGCGCGCAAGGGTACCGCACAAGAGAGAGTAATGCAAGCGTGCGAGCGGGACACATATATGTTTGTCTCGCTCGAATCTAATTCGAACTTTCTAGATTTTTCTAATAAGATTCTGACTAGATTCGACTATTCTTATTAGATCTTTACTAATTCTAATAGGAAAACTATTTATGAAATCTATTTAGATCTCTCTCTATGTGCGGAAATGACAAGACTTTCAAAACCATCTCTTTATTTCCAAATCAACCCTAATACAAATCGAGCTATTTTAAGCTATAATCACGTATGTTTCATTTCATTGTTAGCTGTTAGCTATAAATTCATTATCATAGCGGTTATTAATTAATCAAATTCCAATCAAATTACAAAGATACAAACGATTAAGCAAACACTTTCTCAAGCTTATAAAAACTGTTATAAACTTTTTACAAACTAACACTTGTATGTGACACTATTCACTATAAACACTATAAAAACACTATGAAACACTATTTTAAACGTTCTTAGCTCTTTAAGAGAGTCTTATAAAACACTATAACACTATCTTTATACACTGTTTTAAGTTTATATAACTGTCTTTTATGTTTTGTTGTCACTGTCCTGCACACTTGTAATGCCCAATGAGTCCTACAACCGGGGGAACATATTCTACAGCACCTATCAGTCTATACTTTTTTTGTTTTATTTTGATAAAATGGGGTATTTCTTCGAGTTTGATTTTATCTATGCCATTAAGATCAAATAAAATAATATTATTTAATTCGTATACCTATATACCTCTTGGTTTCGTTGTTACAAATCAAACATTTATTTAAATTTGAATCGTCATCGATAATGACGGCATCTTCCAGTGCTCCGATTCCGAATAAATTTATAATTTCTAAATTAATTAATAAAAATACAATGGTTCTTTTTGACCGGTTTGCGCACGTTTCGGTTAAACATTCATTTACTACACCGGCACTATATAGGTCATCTAATAATATATGTTCGAAAATAAAAGCCATGTTACTGTCGCCTCTATAACTATTGTTTTCGCTTTTATAATGTTTAGCTACTATTTCCTCCCGTAGTTTGTAAGCACTATTTACATTTGAAGACTGTGTTAATGTTTTTATAAAGTCACATATTAATTTGCTTGCGCGTGTATCCATCATTTGTTCAATGTGAAAGTTTTGTTTGTATGCAAATGCTAACAAAAAAAAACTGAGTCAAAAGCACATGTGTTACTAATTATCGTACTTTTATTGATAGAATTTACTAAATTACCATTCCGCATAAACAATACAGAGATATTATTAGTAGAATATCCCTCTCCCCCCCAGTTTTCAGTATATGAAGGCCTCTCTGTAAATATGGAATCGGAAGAAAATGATTGTTTAAATTTGGTTTTGATCTTTTTACAGGGTGTGTATTTTTCCTTTTGTAACTTCCGTTTTCGTCTCTTGTTGGTTTGATGTTTTGGTATAGTTATGTGAAGATTTTTCTCGGCTATTTTTGTCTCCCCTAGAATAAAATTATAGTGAAAATTTATAAATTCATCCACGTTGTACTTATGTAAACGTGTTTCAAACAACAAGTGTTTTAAAGTTTTGAAATAACTTTCAACTGCTGAGGATGTTGGTGACTTATTTTCTGATTTATAAAATTTACACATGACATTGCCCCACAGAGGCAGTTTGATCATTAACCTTTTAAGAGTTGAAACTAGACTGGGTAAGTAAAAGTCATTTAGTTTTTCGGATTTGTCATATGTTTGATGCAAGATTTTTTCTTTATTCACAAGTTCATCAAACCAATCTAAAATATTGTCATCGTCAGTAAATGAAACATAAGTATCAGAGAAATCTTTTTTGTAGTTTTCTTCTACCGGGTCTTCTATCTTGTCCAACATAGATTTGAGGAATTTCATAGAAATTTTACATGTCTCATTGTTTGTGACTTCGTATTTGAACGTACAAATTTTTATAATATGACAAAGCATATTTTTTATAATCTCAAAATTTTCACATTCTTTCATAAATAGAATACTGCGAATGTAAAACATTTTAATGTTTATATCAACGTTATCAAAGCATCTCAAGTTGTATAGGTTTTTGACAAAGTGACTTGTGTCTAATCTTAGGAACACTTGAGGTATATCGTTGCTTTTACTCATTAAAACTAGAAACGATTGACGTAAACAGTCTCGTACTGCTTTATAAATAGTAAAAGCCCGAACGTTTGCTGCTATTATCGCTGAAGAGTCGTCAGTCACAAGCTCTTGAGGGGCAGTACGTACTTCATTGTGCCATATTTTCAACCACGACAGTATAGAATTGGTTGTGTGGTCATCGGCAATTAATTTGCAAATTGCTGTAGATTTAATAGTTGGAGACGTTACCATGGCGACATAGAGGAACATCCGTTTTGTTAGTAGAGATCCATCCGGGAGTTTGATGAGAAGTTTTCTCCATGTACGCCTGGTAGTACTGAATTTGTTGTTGACTCCAGTAGCACAGGCAAATGTAAATCCAGGATTTTTTTCTATATTTTTACAAATTTTTTACATATTCAATCCGTGTTTTACCTAAACTTCAGGTCTCTGCAATGTTTAGTTTTAAAGATCTACGTGGCCGCGCGGTTCGCATTGTTTCAATGGCGCGGCCACGTTCTAACCCTTATAACTTTTTAACTTTACCTTTTACAAATTTATAATAATAATAATCTTTATTCAATAATATATAACACATTCAATACAAATATACGACTAATGCTTATTAAGGTCGAAACCTGTGCATAAGCATCAGTATACTTCCGCATGAACTCATTTACAATACATATGCTTAATTTAGGTTCTTTAATACATTTAGAATAAATTAGGTACAATACAGAATGTTTCTTTTTATGTAAAAAATAATAATAATACAGTTAGTGATCAATATGAACTCATTAATTATATTCCTACACAATTACAAAATCGGATGTATAAGGCTTTCAGTTTCAAGGTAGTTTAGGGAGTTTAGCCACTTAGCTACATATTTTTTGCAGGCAAAGTAGGTCTTGTGGTTTAGTCTGTGGACTTTATTCATTTTATTATAAATGAAGGGACCGAGGAAAAGGTAAAATTTTTGGGCAAATGATGTTTTAATTTTCTGTGTAAACTCCAAGAGTGGTGGTCTACGAGATAAGTGTAGTGGTAATGGAGGGTTGGAATGCTGCTTTAGAACTGTCTGCAGTATGAAGAGTTGCCTAACTGTGAGTATATTTAGTTCTTTGAACAGCGCTTCTGTGGGAGACATGTATGGTTTAAAGGTGGCGACCTTTAATACTGCTCGCTGTGCACGCTCAAGTCTCAATATATTGGTTTTGGAGCAACCACCCCATGTCCCAATACAATAGGACAGTAAGGACTGGCATAATGCAAAGTAAACAACTTTTATAATATTAATATTCGCTACATGGCGCAGATGCTTGAAAATATAGACAAGTTTACGTATTTTACCAGAAAGTACAGTGACATGTTGTTGAAAATTAAGTTTGGCGTCAATTATTATGCCTAGGTATTTTACTGATTCAACCCTTTCGAGTACTGGGCATGAACAGCTTGTACTTTCATCATGGGTATTTTTGTGAGCTTTGATATTGGTTTGAACATTATCCGGTACATTTTGTCTAATACTATATGTCATATATTTTGTTTTGTCAATATTTAAGGTCAATACATTACATTTTAGCCAATTAACGACTTTATCAAATCCTGTTTGAGCCGCTCTATATGTTTCTTCCCAAGTTTTTGCTGTGAATACTAAAGCTGTGTCATCAGCAAAAGCGAAGAGTTCCCCATTTTCCAACTCCAAATTGCACATGTCATTAACATAGGCAAGAAACAGTGTGGGCCCAAGCACACTTCCCTGCGGCACTCCGTGTTCCACTTTTAGCTCTCCACTGACGTAATTATTAATTTTTACACACTGTGTTCGTTCTTCAAGGTAGGATTCAAATAATTTTAATTGGTTTCCTCGTACACCTAGCTTTTCTAATTTACATATAAGTTTGGGAATAGAAACCGTATCGAAAGCTTTTTTCAGGTCGAGATATATCCCTATGCACTTGTTGCCCGAGTCTAGTGCACTTACTATATTATTTGTCAGGTCGAAGACAGCTTCAGAAGTTGATTTATTAGCCCGAAACCCGTATTGTCTGTTGGACAAAAGCTTATTTGTTTCCAGGAATTTTTTCAGGCGACTGTTCATTAGACGTTCAAGTATTTTAGAAATAGTAGGCAACACTGATATTGGACGATAATTATTAACTTGATCTCTGTCATGAGATTTATAAATGGGATGAACTAATGCCTTTTTTAACTGAGCAGGGAATATTCCGGATGACAAACATAAGTTAAATATATGTGTTAATGGCGATACAAGAATAGTTTTGTAGGTTTTGAGGAAATTTGTTGAGATACCATCAATGCCAACCGCACAGTCATTACGAAGTGAATTTATGATCTGTAATACCTCAATTTCATCTGTATCAAGAAAACACAACGAGTTAATATTTTGTATATTGGTATCTTTGTAATTAGGAACATTCTCTGTATTTGACATCACATTGGCTTCTGCTGCTAAGTTTTTTCCAACAGAAACGAAGTACTCGTTGATCATATTAACGACATCTTGTGGTGATTCTGATGTGGTAAGTAATTCTTGGGCTGCATTCTTGTTACGACTCGTATGAGTTACTTCTTTAATTACCTCCCATAACTTTTTAGAATTATTCCCAGCTCTTAATAATCTATCGCGGTCGTATTGCTTTTTAATCTTTTTAAGTAGATTATAATAATAATAATAATAATAAATTCTTTATTTGCCAGTATAAGCGTTACAACAGATGTTACAAAATTTTTAGCTCGATCATATACTGCTTTAAATATAGCGTGCAAAACAGTTTCATTTCATAAATTTACACATTAACAAATTATACTTTTTAACTAACCTACTATTAAAAAGAAAATCTAATACATTATATTAACATAAAAATGGGCAATATGTCAAGATAATACAATAGTCATTAAAAAATAATCAGTTCACAAAATAAAGCCACAGATCTTTAAAATAATAAAAATGAACTAATTTCAGTTTATTAATTACCTACAATTAAAAAAAGAACTAATTGTTACAATAGTTGCGATATCTGTAATAAGTACACTTGAGGATTTCATTGCTGGGGTCACTCTTGGTTTGTCTGTGCATTTTGTCCCTATTTCGCATACATTTTAACAGACCTGGAGTAATCCATGGTTTGAGAATTTGCAATTTATGTGGTATTTGTTTGGTAGTAGAACAAACTGTTAGTGCAGTTTTTATGTGATTCATAAAATCATCGAGTGCCTGATCTGGATTACTGCAGTTATATATTTGTTTGAAATCTATGTTTTCTAACTGTGTTTTTAATTTATCGTGGTCTGTAATCTTAATTGTTTTTTTCTGGTATGAGGATGGATAGTTCTCTAGAGCCAATATGACTGCGCTGTGGTCTGTTACTATAGGGTTAATTACCAATGTCAATGCTTTCATTCGTGATCTAATTATCATGTGATCGAGGCATGTTTGATCGCGAGTCGGTATAGTACTACTAGGCATAAATCCGTGGCTGGCCAATAAGTTTAAATACTCTGAAGAATGGTTATCGTTACTGTGATTTGTGATATCAATATTCATATCACCGGTCAAAATAACATTTTTCATGGATTTGTTATTGAGTAGTACGGTGTCAATAGAACTCAGAAAATTATCTATGTTTTTAAAGCTGGGTGATCTATAAATGGCAAGTATTCCTATTTCTACACCAATTTTTAGCAACATACCCGATGCATCCCGAAGCTCTGGTTCTGTTATACGGTAGTTCTTCAAACCTTTCCTTACATAGACAATAACTCCGTCATTTTGATTCGTGTTATTTGATGTGTGAGAATGGTCATAGCCGTGTAGGGGAGGAATATTAGGATTGCAGGAGATCCAGCATTCTGTCAGTACAATCACATCAATATTAAAATTCAGCCTATGTAACAGAGCTTCCAGTTTATGTATGTTAGCCGATACGCTTCGAATATTTTGATGCAGTAAAGTAAAATTATTATTTTTACTTACTATAAAGGAACTGCATTGCTCTGGGTCACTAAGATATGTTGTTGCTATACTAAATTTTTCTATGTCGTCATTAAGATTTTTAGTTAAATAATCGAATTTTAGTTTTAATGTCTGATGAACTGTGTTTGTGCATATTTAAATGTCGGAGAACTCTCTTAAATGTTACCTTATAGAAACGCAGTTGCCTCTTTTTGAAAACATGATGAAATATAATGTGAAAATTGCAAAATATTAAATGTTTCGAGCCATATATTTTAAATTTTAATATACCTATATACCGTTTTAATTGAAAAAACCTAGCAAAGAAATTAATATATACAAAATTTTGTTTAAAAATGAACTTAAAAACTATGAAAGGAAATCTTGAAACTATATTGTGAAACACCAGTCATGAGTTTTGGAGTTTTTGAAGACTGGCCTCGGAATCCACACGCACTGCTGGATCGTTTTCAGTTTTCCTTATGTATATTATTCCTTTGGACGTCCAACAATAATTGTAACCATGCGTCTTAACAAACTGTCGTGCCATGAAAAAAAGTTTTTGTGCAAGAAAAGTAAGTGCCTCTGAGCAATATATAAAACTTTTGGGCCCGGGTATGTTTAGGTATTCGGTGTTTAATTTAGACTCCTTTGTTTTCTGCTTATTGAATTTTTTTAGAGCATCAAGGACTTCTTCCTTTTTTATGACTGTTGTAAGTTCTAATATTATTGGAGGTGGATTGGTTTGGTCTCGGGAGTACGCGCGATTAATGTCTTTGATTTCCGATGGTGGTAGCTGAATATTAATAACCTTGGCCAGACTTTGTATCATTTCGGTAAGACTAGCTTTAGTTTCTCTGCTCTTTGTGATTTTTGGTAGATTACGGATCTCCAAGCTAGTGAGCCTAGACTTACGTTCCAGAAACTCTATCTTCTCTTCCATTTGAATGATACGTTTTTTATCTTTTGTTCTTTCCTCCTGTAAGGTTTCGAGTTTTTTCGAGATCGAATCATATTGGTCGGACAGGAATTGCACACTTTGTTTCAGTTCTGTATTTTGATTCTTCAATTCATTAAATCTTGTGTCCATTTGGTTTGTTAATTTATTGAACAGGTCTCGCATTTCCACTCTAAGATCATTTTGATCCGATGTAACATCAGAATCTTTTGCTTTTTTATTTCGACCGGTAGTTTTATTTCTATTTTCGGACGATGAACTCTGTTTGTTTGGTGTTACTGCCTGTGGTGAGTGGTTGAGTGGCATTTTTTCAATTTAGAACCCGAAAAAACAAAACAAAACAGGAACAAAAACAGTTTTACTCTCTCAAAGCAACTATTTACTAAATATTGACCGTGTGTTCGGGGCCTTATTTGTGTTGGCAGCAACGAAGATTTTAATCAATCAATTGAGTGATGATTGACAACACTGTTTATGATCAGCTGTTCCTGATTTGTGTTTTGTGTCTTACTGCTGATGACGAAATTTCGTTATTTGCCTTCCTATTGGCTTGTTCTGCGCATTTATATGATAAGTGATAGTAAAAAGGGGACACTAACCGTTTTAACAATGCCGTATGTACGACTTTCCTCCGAATTCCTTAGTGTTTAAGCTGGATTTCTTGTTGGAATTCACAATGGGTCAACAAGGTACTTCGGTAAGCTTCAAGCACAGTAATTGTATGTCGTAGTTTCTTCTTTTAATATTTATTCTATCGGAGCACTTGCAAACAATGTATTTGCAACATAATTTGCAACATATGTTTTTAGGAATCGACTTTTACAAATTTTTACATAATCTAGGCATGGTTAGATGTAAGAAAAAACGCCGTGGCCGCGCGGTCGATACGGACACTATTGGGCATTATTGGTTATGCTGATGACAGCACTGTTGTAGAGAGATACGTATCCAATGCGCGAGCGAGCCCCCGTGAAATCGAGAGTTTAAGAAAGTCAATGATTGAGCGCGTTGATTTGACCTTGCGGAAAGTATCCGATTGGGGTGAGTCGAATTTGGTCAAATTCAACGCGTCCAAAACTCAGGCGTGTCTATTCTCCGCAAAAAAGAGCACCTTCACATTTACGCCCACTTTCCAAAATGTATCTGTCCCCATCACTGACCATCTAGGGCTTTTAGGCGTAACTGTAACATCCAGTTTAAACTTCGGTCAACAAATTGTGTCCATGGCTCAAGTAGCTTCGAAAAAGTTGGGAATCATCTCGAAGGTACGGCGGTACTTCGGCCCTGCACAGCTTCTTAACTTATACACAGCTCAAGTGCGATCATGCATGGAGTACTGCAGTCATCTTTGGGATGGTTCTGCCAAATATCAACTAGAAGCGCTGGACTCCGTTGACCGAAGAGCCCGTAAACTAATTAACGACGTCGCCCTTACGACCAAAAAACTGACCTTGGAGCATCGTCGTAAGGTTGCGTGTTTAACCGTGTACTACAGTATACATTTTGGTGAGTGCCCCAGTGCTCTGTTTGAACAAATTGAACCCTCACCCTTTTACCATCGGACTACTAGACGCAGACAACTTCCATCCGTATGTGGTAGATATACCGAAAAGTCGAACTGAGCGCTTTAATAATAATAATAATTCATTTATTTCAGGCAATATAAACAAAAACACAATGATAATTGATTACAGAGGCCCATAGTAAAATAAATACCTTAAAAACTAACATACCTATATATAAATAAAGAAACACAAATCACTTTGCAGCGGCGTGAAGCGCGGGTCTGGCGGCTCCTGAGGGCGGCGGGCGGCCGCGGAACTTGCGGAAGATAACTCCCTTCGGCCACAGCTCTTCCTTCAGGAACACCGATACGTGGTCCCGGGGTACGCGCATAACAAACGAATTAAAGTTGACGTTGTTGCGCGTTTCTAGTTTTTCAACCCTGAGCCGGAACTTCGTCTTTTTCTCCGAGTACTCTTCGACATCAGCATCCTTCGTAGAGTAATGGAGACGTGAAACGTACACGTACGTGACTGGTACAGCGGGACGCAGGAGAAAGTTAGGTCCTGTCGGAGCGGTGCCGCAATTGTTGCGACAAAGCCGTTTTCTTTTCTTCCGCTCCACCTTAATGAAGCCATCTTGCTTCGGCTGTTCACTGCATACGTCATTACGAGGGTGCTCATCGTGGTGACTCCCACTACCCTTCACGGTATGTGGGGGCTGCAGGTGGGTGGCAGCAGCGGCGTAGTCTCGTCTCGGGGTTGACGTGACGATGACAGGTGACGACACCACCTCGGGGGGAGGCGGGGGACGGGCGACGCAGGCGTCACCGCTTGCACGTGCGGGGTCAGCGGCCGGCGATGACTCAAGTTTTGCAGACTCGAAACTTGCACACGTTGCACTAAATGCCCCGCGCCGCGTGTTGACGTTATTAGCCTCAGGTGACCTACTTACGGCTAGAGTGTTTTTCAACTCTGCAACTTCAGCCCGTAGCTCACTGCTGGTTTCTTGTGAAGCCTTTAACTTCAACTCGACAGCAGCCAGGGAAGCCTTCAGGGTAGTTATATCTTTCAGGATCCTGGTAACATCGACGTGGTCGAACGTGACTGGCGGCAGCTTGTTGAGGTCTTTCGCCACGAAAGTCGGCACGTCGTCTGGATCAGTAACCTTCAGGAGATTAATAATATCCTGAAGACTTTTCTCTCCCTTTTCGTCTCTCCTGCGAGACGGCATTCGGTCAATCTGCCCGATTGACTTGAACAGCAGTGTTTTGGCGGCCAGTATTTCTTCCAGATTAAAATTTGTTCTGGAGATCTGGATGATGCTGATCTCATCCATGGTGTCAATGGCGTGTTGTAAGAACGCCAGTACTTCATTGGCTATGAGTTGTTCGGAACTCATAGCCATTTCCGCGTGCAGCGGCATTTGCCGCGCAAATCGCGAATAAATTAAATATATTCGTACGCAGTAGGCACGTCCGTCGCCGATCGTGCCTATTATGACCTTTTTGATACGGGTCGCCAAGGTTTGGAATGAACTGCCTGCGCCTATTTTCCCTGAACAGTATAGTCCTAGCACTTTTAAGCGTCGAGTGAATAGGTTTCTCGTGGATGGACGTGTACCACCTTAGTCTTCATGTTCACTTAACATCAGGTGGCATGGAAGACAAACGTCCCATCCATAATTTATAAAAAAAAAGAAGCAGAGGAAACACACGGCTTAAACCAAGTTTCGGAAATAAGTGTAGCATGTATGGAAGTGCTATCAAAAGATGCCAGCATATCGGGGTAGTGGGCTGGAATACTCTGTGCGTTGATATGAATAACATTAAAGTTTTTATGAAAATCAGAGAAGTGGGTGTCAAGTGCAGTTCTTAAGGGAGGAGTTAGACAAAGCTACCAGTACTCTGATGCTCGTATTACAGAACGAGACTTAATACTCGTTTCACGTAAGCGTTGTTCACCAGCTGATTCTTGACTTGAGCTTTAGTCTTATTACAAAACAATTATCAAAACCAGATTACCTGAAACTAGTTTCAAATATCTGACTCAGTTGATACTGGGTTTTCTTTGAAAAAAATTTGTTTCCCATTACATTTAATAACAAAAACTAATGGTCTGTTACGTTATACGCAACGTTTAGATTATAATGTCTTATAAATTACGTTAAATTCTATATGATATATGACAAAATTGCCAATGTTTTGAATTATTTATCTGTTTTTCGATAGAAGCAGTACCGTTAAATTATAATTGTCGCTTCTTTTTACTATGAAAATATATTTATAGTTATCACTCAAAAATAATAGGTACAAAACGTAAAAGCTAAATGTAATGTTGCCAACTACTAAGTAAAGTCACTCAAAATTATAAATTCCAATATAGTTTTTATTTACGAAAAGCAAGTTCAAACTTGTTTTAAAAAGTTCAAAGTTGTTATAAAAATATTATCGTAATGGTCAATATCACTGAAAGGATCTATTGTAGTTAATACAGATCACTATTAAAGAAGGCACGAATCGCGTACCTATCTAGTTTTTCTCTAAGCCACAGTTCACAACATCAAAAACTTATTTTGAAGTACGCTCAAGTATGGTAGACAGCACACTCAAGTGAATACAGTTGTGAAACTAGTTTCAATCATTGGCATATGCATAAGTAAAGTTCTATAATAAGCGTGAACACAGTTCAAATCATTTAGTACTCAAGTGATATCTGGTCATTGAATCTAGTATTAATAATAATAATAAGCCTCCCAAACAACCACACGTCCTGATAGACCATCTTATCACGTGGGGGGCGGACACACGAACATGAAATTACTGGCGTGGCTAACGTGGCTCTGGATCTTTTATGATGATGGATACAGATAGGAATAAACGTTTAGGGCCGCTACCCGGGGGCCGCCGGGGCGCGTCTGGTGCTGGCGCTGGGCGCGGCAGCATGCGAGCCGCCAGCGCACAGAGACTGAGGCGACCACCAGCCCAGTCCTCACCACCATCATCGCCTTCAGGGAGCTTGGCACCGGCAGGGGTATCACAGCCTCCGCAATCGGTGCCCGCCCCTGAAGGACGGCGCATGAGATGGACGCAACAACAAAATGCCAACCTCATGCGAGCGTATTACGGGGCAAGAGAGACAGAAACGGGCAGAACGGGGTATCGAGCACGCATGCACCGCGCTTTCATGCTGCTGGAGCCTCATTTAACCGTCGCCGAACAAAACCTTGCGGATAGAGCTCGATGGATTATGCGTTCCAACATCTTCGCTCCCACTGAGCTCGAACAACTGAGACACGAAGCCTTCTCAGTGGTGCCACCCCCAACCACTGCGAGTGTCGCCTCTCCAGTGCAAGAGCCTGCTTTAGAGCAGCGTGCAGGAGATGAGGCAGACCAAAATAACCCGGTGGAAGGGGGAGGCGCCACTGACATGGCTTCCCAGGATTTAGAGCACACGAGAAGACTACTAGAGGAGGCGATCGAGGAAGTACGTAATACTCCCCTGGTAGGAAGGCCGAAGCTTCCCAGACTACCATGCAGTTTTCGTAATAGGCAAGTCGTTGAGGCCGTTAATCAGATGCTGCCCCAACATTTGGAGAGCAGCTCTGATCTTGTCGAGACGAACTCAATCCTTTTTGGAGCGGCTATGGCGGTATGTCGGTTTACTGGCGCCATGGCTGCTCCAAGTCCAACTGCTGGACGTGCTACTCCTCGGAGTAACGCTGTACCAGCTTGGAGGAGGAGGATTGAGCGTCGTATCGAACAAGCCAGGATCCTCATCGGCAAGCTAACTTGCTTCAGCTCGGGCAACACCAGGCCAAGGATTGTGCGTTTTGTCAGGAGGGAGTTTTCCGGAATGGACACTAACTTGACCAAACCGGACTTCACCCGAAAACTGACAGAGCGCATCGACGAGCTGAAGCAAAAGATCGCTGCATGGGCGAAGCGTATTCGGAGGTACTCCCAAAGGGTTGAGAGATACAACCAAAATCGCCTCTTCTCGAGTGACCAGAGGAAGTTCTATAAATCCCTGGAGAGTTCCGAACCCTGCTCGACTGGCCGCATACCGGATAAGGCCGAAGCTATTAACTTCTGGCGCGACCTGTGGGAGCGCCCAGTTGAGCACGGAGAGGGTCCTTGGATTGATAGTGTTGAGGAAGCGTGTGCGGAGGTGATCCCTATGAGTCAAGTCCTCATATCAGAGGAGGACGTAAGTGCTGCAATCCGCCGGAGCCCGAACTGGAAAAGTCCGGGCCCTGACGGATTGCAGAACTATTGGCTCAAGGGATTTTCTCTGTGCCATGCAACTTTGGCCCGTCAATTCCAGGAAGCCTTGGACACTGGAGCTCTCCCGAACTTCCTCACTACTGGGGTCACTCATTTAGTTCCTAAGTCCAACGATACCGCGGATCCATCGAAATACCGGAACATAACGTGTCTATCTACCACCTACAAGACACTTACCTCCGTTCTGAGCACCAAGATTCGCCAGCATTTAGATGCTAATCGCGTTATATCTGATGCTCAGAACGGATGTAGGGCTGGTAGCCGCGGATCAAAGGAACTCCTTCTCGTGGACGCTGTCGTTGGCAAATTGGTCAAACGCAACCGTCGCAATTTCTCCGCAGCCTGGATTGACTATAAAAAAGCATTTGACTCCGTGCCTCATACATGGCTCTTGAGAGTTCTTGAACTGTACAAAATCGACGGTACAGTTCGAGTATTTCTCGAGCGATGTATGAGACAATGGAGCACAATGCTCAGTCTCCAAGGCAGGCGAATGACGGCTGCGGAAGACCGAATCCAGATTAGTAGGGGAATATTCCAGGGTGATTGTCTGAGCCCACTTTGGTTTTGCCTGGCTCTGAATCCTCTTAGCACATTGCTGGAGGGATCAGAGACAGGCTTTCAGTTTCGTAGAGGGGGCATACGGTTATCCCATCTTTTCTACATGGATGACCTCAAGCTGTTAGCTCCAACGGCTCCACGATTGGGGGAACTACTAAAAATCGTGACAGATTTTAGTAGCTCCATCAAAATGGAGTTTGGAGTGGACAAGTGTGCGGTTGTTCATGTGGAGAGGGGAAGGATTACTCGTTCTCAGAGGGTTGACCTAGGTCCCGTTAACTTGAGAGCTCTCTCCGAAAATGAAACATACCGGTATCTGGGTATGTCACAGAACATCGGTGTCGAAGAAGCGTGCGTAAAACAGTCTGCACGCGAAGTCTTTTTTGAGCGCTTGACAAAGGTACTAACTAGTTCTCTGTCAGGCCTCAACAAAGTCCGAGCGTTTAACGGATGGGTTATGCCCGTTCTTTCGTACACCTTTGGCGTACTCAGATGGACTCAGACCGAATTAGATGCCCTGGATCGGAAGGTCCGCACTACTATGACCCTCCATAGAATGCATCACCCTCGGTCGTCAGTAATGAGGCTGTATATCTCCCGGAAGTGTGGAGGAAGAGGCCTACTTAGCGCCAAAACCTTGCACAATCGGGAGATATATAGCCTCCGAGCCTATTTTATGGCGAAGGCGGACGTGGGTATGCATAGAGAGGTTGTAGCGTGTGACAAAGGACTCACCCCTCTCAATCTGGGCCTCGAGACATGGCAGACACCGGCGGTACTAAGCATTTCTGATCGTGAGACCGTATGGAAAGAGAAAGAGCTGCACGGAAGGTTTTACAAGGCTCTACACGAGCCACACGTGGACCGTAAAGCCTCCGTGCATTGGCTGCGCTTCGGGGACCTCTTTGGGGAAACCGAAGGGTTTGTCTTTGCGATACAGGATCAGGTTGTCAAGACGAACAACTACCGGAAGTACATGAGGGACGGCACAGTGGACGTATGTCGGGCGTGCCGCCAACCTGGCGAGTCCCTCAGACATGTGGTTTCGGGTTGTTCGGTTCTTGCTAACACTGAGTATCTGCATAGACACAACCAAGCAGCCAAGATTCTCCACCAAGAGCTCGCTCTGAAATACGGTCTCATAAATCAGAAACTGCCTTATTACCAGTACACGCCGGAGCCAGTTCTCGAAAACGGCAGCGCCAAGCTCTACTGGGATCGGCCCATTATCACGGACAGGACTATTCTAGCGAATAAACCTGATAACGTGTTAATGGACCGATCGTCGTCTAAGGTGTTTTTGGTGGACATAACTATACCACATGACGAGAACCTCGTGAAGGCCGAGACCGAAAAGCAACGCAAGTACTTGGACCTTGCACACGAGGTGACCGAAATGTGGGAAGTTATGTCCACCGAAATCATCCCGGTTGTATTATCCGCAAACGGTTTGACCCCAGCCACTTTGGTCAGAAACCTTGAAAGGCTGGGATTCGGCGGCGGTTCGCTTCCAGCACGCATGCAAAAAGCGGTGTTGCTCGAGACTGCCCGAATCGTTCGCCGGTTTCTGTCTCTCTTGCCCTGATCCCCGACCGACTGGTCCGATTGTCGGGTCTTTTCCGCCGAAAGGCGAGTAGTTATAAGTATACAAAATAATAATAAAACGTTTATTTTCAGATCAGTGATCCATAGTTTGTTAGTAAAACATTGTAGAAACTTAAAGACTAGTGTTAGTAGGCATAATAATAATAACATTAATTTAATATTAGAGACATTTACAAAATTACAAGTTATGTGAAATTCTATTCAAATTAATACTTATTAAAATAATACAACACAAAATTAAAATCAAAGTCAAAATCAAAATTAAATTGTACATAATTGAAATTAAATTTACTAATAATTAAACGAATATTTAGATTAAAATTGCATTACATAAATTTATCACATACTTACCTATTTAAGCGCATGTAGCCCAATCCATCGCTGCAGGATGGGTGAGTCCCACCTGCTCATAACTGCACACAGGAGGGTGTTGCGGGAGTCGCGCGAGCGTGCTAGCAAGGAGGCGCTGCGTGCGCGGATAATGGCGGCAAACCCCGGCGTGTGCGACTCCGCGAACATCGCGGACGCACTGCAATAGCGCGGCAGCCGCAACAACGTCCTGTACGCGTTATTGTATTGGACTCGAAGATCGCTGTATGCCCTCTGAGTGAAGTTGACCCATAGACTGCATGTATAAAAAGACTGACAATATGCTTTGAACAGCGTAACTTTAACTGAATCAGTACACCTAGCAAATCTACGAGCCAACATATTGCAGCGGACAGACAGCGACCTTCGCTCCCTCTCGATGTCCAAGTTGTCAGTCTGATCATCTGCTAGCCAATGACCCAGATACTTAAATTTATGAACCCTATTTAGTTGAACACCGCAAAGAGTAAAATTCGGAACTGAGGTGTAACGATTGTTGTTGGGGTTGAATATCATAACTACACTTTTATTGGTGTTGTACCTGAGCCCGTGGGTCACCGCATAAGACTCACATATACTAAGCAGTTTTTTCAGCGCACCATTCGAGGGGCCCAGCAGGACCATGTCATCTGCGAAGCTGATATTGTTTGTAGATACACCGTTAATATGGCAGCCGACACCTGCACTGCTGAGTTCCTCGATGAGCGCGTTTACATACACATTAAAAAGCGTGGGAGACGTCACCCCCTCCTGTCTTACCCCGCACTCCAACCTATACTCCTCTGAAAACGAGTTTGCCCATTTAACACAGTTTTTTTGATTATTTTACCAATGCATAAAAATTTATATTATTTCATGGGGTATATCGGTTTTCAGCAATTTTTCCCATAGTACATCATAGGCTACAAGGTCAAAGGCCTTTGACAGGTCAAGGAAAACAGCATAAACCGGAGTTTTCCTGTTAGTATAGTACCTAACAGTCTCCTTAAGGCACAGAATAGCACTTTCACAGGATAAGTTAGGTCTAAAGCCAAATTGTGCATCATGAACTTTAATATGCTTATTCAAATGTTTACTTAGGAGACTGTCAAGTACTTTAGCAATTACAGTCGCCAAAGAGATAGGCCTATAGTTATTAATATCCGACGAGTCACCGGTTTTATTTTTGATGATTGGGACCACAATAGTGCGCATCAACTTTTCAGGCAAGTAAGAGTGGGCTAGACAAAGATTGAATAGCATAGCCAATACTCGTGGTAAATGGTCACCAGCGCATTGCAGGTGTTCGATACTGAGGCCGTCATGTCCTGGTGACTTGCCTCGAACCATGCCCTTAATGACTGCGCTCACTTCACTCGCGGTAAACCTGACACTACGCGTTTGATTGCCGGCCTCAGAATCAAACGCATGCCGTGCCGGCCCCAGTGGGGATTTTACATTTTACATTAAAATGTGATTTGAACACATTGGCAATAGCGACAGGCTCACACACTCCCGCTATACTCGCAGGAAGGCTAGGCTTAGGACTTAGTTTATTGGTACTTTTCCAAAATAAACCAATTTTTTTATTAAAATGCTGTTCAGCTATAATGTTCATTTTTATTTGTTGTTGGTTATTTTGACACCATTTCAATTTACTTTTAAAAGCACGCCTCGAGTCACACATCTCTCTGTATAAAGTCCCGGTATTTGGTTTACCATTTAATAACCAATTCTCAAAGGAAAGCCTCGCCTTACTGTGAGCTTCCCTTACATGCTTATTCCATCGTGCAACATGCTTTCGCTTACAAGTTTTTTTTAAATGACTGCATTCTGCGGCCCTAGATATAATTGAGATAATTTTATCGTAAATCTTATCTATCAATTGCATATGACCCTTATCACTACACAATCTGTCACAACACATACTAAAATCTGACGGGAAATCAATTTCCCGTAGTTTTTCATTACACAATTTATAATACTTATCAGTCTGAGCCGCGTCACGCTCTCCCCAGATTACTTGGTTCACAATATTATTAGATAGAGTAATTTTTGATTTCAAAATATTAAAATTACATTTAACATTTAATGGATAGTGGTCAGACCAATAGGTATTATACAGCACGCTGCAAGAAAGAAATGATGGTTGCGCCGAGCCAGTCACTATGCAGTGGTCAAGCCAGCGGCGGCAGCCGTGCGCCGCACTCACAAATGTATAACTGTCAGAAGGCATCATATCTAAGTCTATACACTTCCACGATTGTTCAGCACAAAAAGACAAAAGTTCAGATGCAAATAACTCACCGGGGTGCGCGTTGTAGTCCCCTAGCATTATTACTGACTCAACCCCCTGATTATCAATTAAGGTATTAAGAACAGGGTATAGATTCGATATAAGTAAAAAGAAAAAAAAACATTTCAAATTCTGCTAAGTAGGTAGGTACTTACCTTAACAAAATTTAAATTGTAATATACGACTACTAGCAAAAAATAAAACCTAAATAACCCTCTTACGTGGCACGGTAACTACGCGCCTATGACGTATAACAACTGTTTCGCCCGCTCGGGCGTGACCGGGAGTGACCTCGCGTCGAGTTACTTAACAGAATTTTGAATTAAAAACAAAATCTTTTTACATACATCGAATCTATACACTGTTCTTAATGCCCCCTTAAAATATTTTACACTATTATTTCTGGACCCTATATGCTATTATAGGTACTTAAAAACACTGTAAGTAGGTACATTTTAGTATTAACAGTTGTAAAAACGTATTTATAATGCAACAAAATAAAATAAATATTATTTACAAATGTACTTAAAAACACTGTATGTACTTTTTTGATAATAGAGTCGATATTAGTTTGTTTTATTTAGAATTTTAGGAAATTATTCATTGACCCACCCGACGCTACCGCTAGCTATTTTTATAACAATTTTAATCAGAATAGACCGAATTCATTGTGGACTTCATAGATGAATATAAGTACTAAAGTATAGATGACCGTCTCGCGGTTTTTGCACTTTAGCGCCATACAGTAGCCACTCTAGGAACCTTTTTGACCAAAGCAACCCTAGAATGCAGCCCGGCCGTACCGCGCCACTTTCAAATTTTCAGAAATTCGTAGTACAAGTTATTACTATTGCGCAATTATAATTTGATTCGAGTAACGAGTCAAATTTAAACTGCGCAATGCTAATAAGTTGAAATGAACTGCACAAAGCATGATACTATGGTAATTGGGAGTAATAAAAAATATGCATCTCAGACAATTATTTATTTCTTCTTATTTTTTTTTATTTTTATATTTGTGTTTGATATAATAATTGTAGGCCATAGATTTGTTCGGGTCGTCTTCGTCAAACTCAATGCTTTTGCTACACAAATTGTTCACCTTGCACCAGTCATTTAAAATCAATGCAATTACTTTTCTTATCTCACTATCTCACTAGAAAGTCAGTATCCTACGTTAAAATATCACTTCACAAAAGTAAAATCTTCAATTCAAGATCGTAAGAACGCGAGGAGTGAACACTCTACTCAACGTACTTTGTAGAAAACACTAACAAAAGAATTAAGCGACTAAAAACACACAGAAAAATAAGCAAATACAACGATCGCAAACACTTGATTGGTTGAATACCATACTATAGATACGCTCCTTGGTACTATAGATATATCGATATCGAACGCAGCAAAAAATACAAAAAGTTCCAGTAGTGCCCGTCACGTAGCGCTAGTAGTAATAGAATTTTGGCATTTGTAGGGAAGACAAACTAGCATGGTGGACTTCGCGAAATAAGATAAGGTGTCACTATTTATCTACAAAACGTTGGGTGACTAACACAATAAAAATACAAGTGCTATATTGACTCTCATTTTCAGGAATAAAATAAGTTTTATACTTGCTTATTAGGTAAACAACTTTTGGAGATCAAATCATGTCTTTTCATTTAAATTGTGATGTATAAAATGAAAAATTGGAAATTTGTTTTCTGGTTTTGGTTTTTATTATTGTTTCTTTTATTAATCCGTTGATTGACTTTTTGTGTAATTTATTTTGAATATCTTACTTAACTAAAAGACATGATTTGACCTGAAAGGCTCACACACACAGAAAGCTTTCCATTCTTTCAACCTGCTAAAACCGCTTGCTTGACACCCGTGAAGTTAGCAACAAGTGTTAAAAGTAACCGAATTTAGAAATCCATCCATTCATTTTAATTTGGAATATCGTACGGTTAGCTCGCATTCGTTATTAACTAGGTGTCAATATATTTTAATCAAGTAATTAGTGGTCGGTGCTGTTGTCATTGGTGAATAGAGGTTAATTTATTGTGTCGCCCATCTTACGTGTACATTTCTAATGGTACTTGTGTTTACTGTTTAATGGTGCAAATCAAAAGTTATCCGCTGAAAATAATAAAGTAATCAATTAGCTGCGCTGTGAAATAATAGTGTAAAATATTTTAAGGGGGTATTAGGAACAGGGTATAGATTCGATTTATGTAAAAAAAAACATTTAAAAATTTTACTAAGTAGGTAGTAGGGACCTACCTTAACAAAATTTAAGTTTAATTTGTAATATACGACTACTAGCAAATAATAAAAACGTAAAACAATATTAAATAACAAAGTACCTACCATTTTACGTGGCACGGTAACTACACGCCTATGACGTATAACAGCTGTTTCGCCCGCTCGGTCGTGACCGGGAGTGACCTCGCGTCAAGGTACTTAGCAGAATTTTGAAATAAAAAAAAAATTTTTTTTGTACGTAAATCGTGTCTATACACATTTCTTAATGACCCCTTAAAATATTTTACACTATTATTTCTGAACCCAATACATACTCACTTATATATAGTAACCAAGCTGTGTTAAGAATAATTTCCCAAACTTCAACAATTAAAATTAAATTAATAAAGGAATTCAAAAAAAAGTATTCTAAAATTTGGTCACCCTAATTCAACAAAACATGTAAAAGAAACAATTGCTTATATATTTTGATTGACTGCATTTAGAGTAGTCACAAACGAAGATTTGTGTTCTTCGTCCCAGTCACTAACCGTTTTATAAGATTCCGACTGCGAAGGCCTTTCAGAAGAGCTGGAATGGGTGGTCCAGCCAGCCGGAAGTTTGACAGGTGTCAACAAAATCTTTTTGCCAATAACTCATAAATGCACGAATCATTCATATTTATAGCTATATAATGTTAGTCACATATCCAGTCACTAAGGATTTTTTCTAAATTAGCTGCTTTCAGTGTTATAATTATTGATATATCGACAAAAACAAAATGGTCCAGCCGACCGGATTATGGCTGGCTGGACAGTTTGTTTTTGTGATTTCTTGAAAAGTATCGTATCAAATTGAATGAAACAACTTTGGTTGCAGTCACATATCCAGTCACTATACTTTTAATAAGAACTGGGTTCTCAAAACCGTCTTGGGGCTGAGATCCGAGATGCTCATAATTACGAAATTCTGGCTGGCTGGACACCATTTTTTTGATTTTTTGAATAAACTAACCAGTCACAAACGATAAAATGTAGGCAGATTGCAGTCACCTACGATTGTTTATCGATCAATGTAAGAGCCAGCTTTATACGCCAAATGGTCCAGCCATCCGGATGTACATACAGCTGCACATTAATCGCGGCTAAGCGTGCACTATTACACTTCACTACACTGACGTTCACAAAAGCCGATTTTCTCCAGAGTATTGCCACTCCGCCGTAGGGTCTCCCGCGTAAGACTCCCGCCGACGTATCGACCGCAGAAGTGCCCGTAAAGGCAAAGCTGTCGTCTATGGTTCCCAGGTATCCTAGGTCATGAGGCAGCAACCACGTCTCCTGCAATGCGACAATGTCCGCAGAACGGCATAGCCCTCGAACACACTCCACCGAGCGTACTACACTTTGACAATTGAAACTAATTATATTTGTATCCATTACTGTATTCAATTCAATTCAAACACTTTATTGCCATTTGCATAGAATGGTGAAGTATTTTAAAACAAACAGTAATACAGTTACAAGAAATGGTGCAATATGGGCGGCCTTATCACTTCAAAGTGATCTCTTCCAGGCAACCTTAAGATTAATCTTAGAATTAAAAAGGAAACATAACATGGCGTCATTATTTTATAAATAGTATTAATATTTATATAAATAGGTATAGGTAAAATAATATAAAATAATATACTTACAATATAATAAATACATAGATAAATACATATAGATATATACTTGGGTACATAAAAGTAGAAATAAACATAATAATTTAAATAGATAGACCAAAATATATATATAAACACTTATTCTATATAGTATGTGATAAGTGCGAGAGATAGTAGTTTTTCAAATGATATTTGAAGGAAGCTATTGTTTTGGCTTGGTGGAGAGAAGATGGTAGTGAGTTCCAAAGAGATATTGACTTCACCGTGAACGACTGCTGATAAAAGTGGGAACTGTGACGAGGAGTTGCCAGCAAGAAGTTGCTGGCTGACCGCAGATTACGTTCATGGAGTTGATGGCGAAAACTAAAGCGTTCTTTAAGGTAGGTTGGCAGACAAGGGTTGAACAGTATTTTGTATAAAAAATTAAGTGTATGAGTATTCCTTCGAAGACGAATTGGGAGCCACTTGAGTCTAACGCGGAATTCAGAAACGTGATCATATTTTCGTAAACCAAATATGAACCTGATACACATATTTTGAAGGCGCTCAAGCTTGTTTAGTTGCTCTTCACTCAAATTAAGATAGCTAGTATCGGCGTAATCCAGTATTGGGAGTATAAGTGATTGTGCAAGAGCAATTCTGGTAGGTATTGGTAGAAAGTTCCGAAGCCTTCGAAGAGATCGGGCAGCAGAGAAAACCTTTCTGCTGACAGATTCTAGATGTGGCTTCCATGAAAGTGTGGTATCCATGAGAACTCCTAAATTCTTAACCACGCTACTGAATGGTATAATGATGTTGTCAAAAATTATAGGAGCAAGTTGTTGGAAATCAATTTTGTTTATGAGTTTTGAACTACCAATAAAGATAACTTGAGTTTTAGTTGGATTAATATTCAAACCATGGGATTTGCTCCATTGAAGTATAAAATCAAGGTCCTTATTGATAGTGTTTATTGAATTACCGATGTTATCTAAACTGTTTTGCGTATAAATTTTTAGGTCATCTGCATATAAGTGGTAGGAAGAGGAAAGAGAGGTCGTTATAGTATTAATGAAAATAGAAAACAATAAAGGAGAGAGCACACCGCCTTGAGGCACACCAGCAACAGTATTGCACCATGAGGATACTTTGTCATCGACCGATATACGTTGCCGGCGGCCTTGCAAGTAACTGCGAAACCATTCAATCAC
Source organism: Stenoptilia bipunctidactyla (assembly GCA_944452665.1). Classification (NCBI taxonomy): domain Eukaryota; kingdom Metazoa; phylum Arthropoda; class Insecta; order Lepidoptera; family Pterophoridae; genus Stenoptilia; species Stenoptilia bipunctidactyla. Next base: position 18,935,064 of record OX101746.1, read on the forward strand.
TTCAGGAGATATGTTAAGTGAGCATAAAGTTCCAAGTAGAACATCAAAATCAACTGCATTAAAAGCATTACTGAAATCCAGTAAGGTAAGTAATGTTAGTTGCTGATGCTCCATACCATATCTGATGTCATCGGTTATTTTTACTAGCGCTGTAACAGTACTATGACCGGAACGAAATCCAGACTGGAATGGGTTAAGGAGACTGTTTTGGTTAAGGAAAGCAATTAATTGTTGATGGACTAGGCGCTCAAGGACTTAAGAAAGGAAAGGTAGAATTGAAATAGGACGATAATCAGGTGGACTCAGAGGATTGTTTGTTTTGGGTAGTGGAATAAGGTTCGCAACTTTCCAAGATTCAGGAAACGTAGATGAGGATAAAGAATTATTAAGGATCTTGGTCAAAGTCGGGATAAGGATTTCAAGGATAGGAATGATCATATTGATCTGTATTTGTTGTTTACTCGTTTTATAACTCTTTAGATTTTCAGACTTCTTAAAACCAATAAATCTACGATAAGCGACTCCATCCGGCCAAAAGTCGGAACTCATGAACGTATCAATTTTATGTTTCGGAACAAATATTTTATAAGAATCATACTCTTTCTCTATTTTCATGTTTATTTTATTCACAGTTACAATTAAATTTGTTCTTTTTTTAACATAATTTACAATTTCTTCCTCCGACAAACCTTTGGCTACATTATAGATATATAGCGGGGTTAAGATCCCCGCAGCTCTAAATCTCGATTCCGGGTCCATGTCAGCATTCCCTCTTTGAGCTACAAAACGATTACGATGTCTCTTCCTTTGTATTGTAGTCCACTCTTCCGACTGTGATGGCATCCTCCACTCACCCTCACGTACAATATCAGCCATGGACTTGCGACTAGGGATATCAGTGTTTGTGTTTAGCTCCTGAGGTACGTCAGCCGTGCGTTTTGTGTTTACACATCCCTCTATTGTTGTTTGTTGTGAGGGCAACGACCTCTTATCACTCAGCACCGGGCATCGGTTCGGGTGACTCACGCTCGTATCGCGCTGAGCGCGGCCGTTACTGCTACCCCCAGACTGCGCGCTCTTCGTTTGTATGTTTTGACAAACTAATTCTGTAGAGGAAGTTTGACGCTCTTGACTGCATAAACTAATGCTCTGGTTACATGTAGGAGACAGCCCCATCGGCCCGCTTGCATATTACTATGGAGGTATTTTTAAGTACTTCCAGTTCACACTTTAGGACATTAAGTTGCTCTATAGGTGCATAGTCTTCTTTTATTCTAACCATATCTTGCTGGAGCTTTACTATGTCTTTAGAAGCCGAGTCACATCTACATGGTCAAACAAGACCGGCGGCAACTTTTCAAGACTCGGAGTCTAAACTTCGTATTAATCGAATGATGTCATCAATATCCCTTAGCTTCTTTCCATCCTTTTTTCGAACAATTTTACGCTGGTTTGTAGATACGGAATCATGCAAAAGATTTTTAGCGATAACTATATCACTATCGGAGAATGCACTCAAACAGATTCTACTTAAACTTTCATCGTCCATCACTGGCACCTTGTTGGTAATAAAAGCAAGGATCTCATTTATTACCACATTACAGTTTGCACATTTTAACACGTTCGAAAACATAATCGTACTCGTATCAATTACTCGCTACCGCAGCGACCGCAGCGACCGAACACAAGCGCGTGCGCGGCGGAACTGAATTGGAACTGTATTAGGCAACGTTTTGTAATAAAGAAAGTCGTTGATACTAGTTTCAAAACTAGTATCAATACATGAGTACTGTTCTGTAATACGACCAGAGATGAAGGTGCCGTACATAAAATATAACCAGGTGAACCATTGTCGTTTTCACTATCATACATATTATAAGATAACTTATAAGATACTTAGAAATACAAATAAATAAATTACCAATAATAAGACAAATTCTCTCTCCGGCTAAACAACAGTACCAAAAAAATACAATATTTTTTATATGGAATCAAGATTGTCAATAATATTGCCATCGTATTATATTGATAAAAATTAATGTCTAGCTAGACCTCTGAAGAACAAACCTATGGAACTGCCCTAAGCATGTACTTTTGTTGTATACCTACGTAAACAAATCGGGTAACAAACATGGCGGATCAGGGATGGATGTGTCGATATTTTTTTAATGTCGATGATTATCTATAAGTTGTTTCTTAAACCTGCCGGAGAAACCAATAAAAGTTTCCGCTGTTTTTAACCTTAACTTGGTCGGGTTAACATAGTCATTCACTTCCGAATGACTTTAATCGTATTATCTCATTAATCATCAAATGTACTAGGCTGAAATTTTACTGATAAAGACTGAACTAAACAACTAATTATTGACATAACATCCGGTTCATATATCCATATACAGGCTAACCGGTGACCAAATAACACCGCGCGCATCGTGACCGTGATCGTAATCGCTATCGATAACAAAAATCTCTCGACGGCACTTCCACAAGTAAACAACACGGGATACTAAAATGGCGTCATTCGGCAGCAAAAGTACATTGAAAATATTGACGACGGTACTGACAAACAGAGTGTTTATCCGAAAATACAGATTTTCATACGCAAGAATATTCGTGCGAGAAAGAGACATAACTATTTTGTCGTCCTATATCAAATAGATTTTTTAATTCACTTCCATATGTTTGTTCTTCTGAGGGCTAGACTGACAGCTTTCGCAAATGTATGAGTGAGTGATGGATGATTGAAATTACATTTGACAAACAAACAAGTAAACAAATTGAAAATTATCGAGTTTATCGGAGGTAGCTAGAAAAATAAGAGATGAGTCATATATATCTACAAAATATATACATACCAGGACATAAGGGGAAAAGGAACAGACTATTTACGGTTTGGGCGCCTGGTTTTTACTGGCTTCGGCTGCTTTGACTGCTCCGGAGATTTAACATCCTCAGTCTCGTCGGACTCCAGTGAATTTGGAACTGCATCCAGGTCGACCATGGTGACGATCCTGTGTCGGCCATCATCATCCTCTAGTACCTACGAATATTGAACCGTCACGAGTCCAAAATCGCTTCACGCCGACCCTTTGACGCGCTGCTACAAATGTGTCATGTCTCAATTTGGTCAAGAACTCTAGCAATGCTACGCCAGATCCTTTGAGAGCCGTCTTTAACTTCCAGATCTTGTCCTTGCGAACAAAGTCAGTAAATTTGACCAGGACGAGGCTTGCATGGCTTAACTGAATTATCCAAACGATAGCAGTTGCTTATTTTACTTTTACTGAAGTTAGGAACTTTCATCTGCTCGCTAATGATCTTCGTTGCTGCTCAGGCCAAATCTTCATTTTTGTGTTTGGGTACTCCATGAAAAAGGATAAATTTTCTTTGTGTATGCATCTGCATTTTATCGAGCTCAACAGCCAGAAATTGTACCTGATTCTGCAGGCTATTTAAGGCTGCATTTATGAACACTTGGAACTTATTAAAATCTTCGGCAAGTGAGCATGATGTGGCAGGGTTCTGTGATGGGTTCTTGTTCAGCTCCTTGCGAAACTGCCATTTCATTCTCGAACAGGTCCGCCATAGCAACAATAGATTTGTGAATTGACTCCATTGTATTGTGAAAGTGAGGTTAATAAAAAGTAAAGTTGCAGTGATTTTTACAGGTAATACATGTAATTTAATTTATAAATAATTGTGGCTATCCAATTAAATAACTTTTATTAGACTAAGAGATGTTGCTTATTCCAATGCCTACCCTCCAAAAACTGTTTTATAGGCTTTATTAGGCTAGTTAGGTCACAAAACTAATGCATTTGGTTTACTTACTGTTTTAATTAAGTGAACGAATGACTGCGAGCGAGGAAAAATCAATGAAACAGCAAACATTATTTAAGGATGCTAATTAAACTGAGTTCTTTTAAACAGCATTATTCCCCTCTAAAAATTTAAGTTGCCTTCTAAATTACTATGTCGCTCTATTAATACTTAAAACCATTCATTTTCATATTTTTTTCAAGACAGTCCAAATTTGTTTTTTAGTCGTTCGTTTTATTATTTGTTTTTCAGTCGTTCGTTTTATTATTTCCCTTTATTATACCACTTAAAGCTCTTCTAAAATATAAACCACTTAAATTGAAAAGCACCAGATTGCATTTTTAAAATCTCTTAATTGTTTCAGCTATTGCAATGCCTAAAAAGCGCGAAATCGAGAAGAAAGATGATCAAAGTAAGCCTATGAACAAAGAACCTCCATCTGCCCCTGCTATGGATGTTACTGAAAAACGAGTCGTCAAAACTAAACGAAAAAAACTATTTGTTACTCCCAAAGTAATTACGAAAACTAGTATTAAAGAACCCATAAATAATATCACTAAAGACTGCAATAAAAATCTTCTAGTTGAGTCAAGTATGGAATTTATTAAAACAGGAAATTTAGAAGACGTAAATAATGTTGTTGAAGACTGCAATAATAATCTACCAGCACCTCGTATATTACCTTCCAAAGACGGTGATGTACAAAGTGCTAATGTTATGTTACCGCCCACTGACAATTCCAAATCTACACACGATAATACGATTGCAAAAAAAAAGATCAAAATTGATACAACAAAGGAAACTAAGAAAACAGTTGACTTGATAGATAATGAGAAAAAGTTCAGCTGTTCGTTATGTCAATTTAGAACGAAAACAAAACCATGTTTGAAAAGTCATATAAATATTATACATATAGGAAAGAAAGATTATAAATGTAGCTATTGCGCGTCTGCTTTTACACATGAGAGTAACTTAAAGACCCATGAACGTATACACACAGGAGAGAAACCATTTAAATGCAATTTTTGCGAGTCTGCTTTTACAATACAGAGTGACTTGAGGACCCATGAACGTATACACACAGGAGAGAAACCTTTCAAATGCAAATATTGCGCATTTGCTTTTACAACACAGAGTGGCTTGAAGAATCATGAACGTATACACACAGGAGAGAGGCCCCACAAGTGTAGCTATTGCGCGTCTGCTTTTATAACAAAGGCTCTCAAGAGGCGCCATGAACGTGTACACACAGGAGAGAGACCATATAAATGTAGATATTGCGACTCTGCTTTTACAGACAGCAGTACTTTGAAAACCCATGAACGTATACACACAGGAGAGAAACCTCACAAATGTAATTATTGCACGTCTGCTTTTACACAACTTGCTCATTTGAGGACCCATGAACGTGTACACACAGGCGAGAAACCCTTTAAATGCAGTTACTGCACGTCTTTATTCACGTACAGTCAATCTTTAAAAATTCACCAACGTAAACATTGTAGTGCTAAACTTAATATGTTAAAACAACCATGTTAGTTAAATTATAAGTATTCGTTTTTATCTGGATTATATCGCGTTCAATTATAACGCATATTTTGAATCCACATTTTGGTGGCTTTTAAGACATGACCAGTCGTTATAAAATAAGTTTTGTTTGATACTAGCTATGCGCCCAGCTTCGCACAAATAACTCCTCTTGAATTTAACACCAATATAGCTGCGGCTCAGTACAGATATCTATATTAATTCATCTTCATATAAACGGACGAAATGCGAGATATACCTACGCTACTGCATGCCGAAACAATTGTTGATTGAGCTTTACGTTAATATGCGGATTGTATATAGTTTAAAATTGATTAATCCATCTTTTCGTACGTCTCAGTCGAGGCTCAAGTATTTTTCGGTCGCTAATTTATAAGTCGGATTTGTTATTGAAACGTAAACATGGTTTTTGACAACGTATTTTTGTTGACAATTTACAAAGTATTTTATTTGTTAACTATGGCAGTCACAAAACTAAATGGAAGTAAACACAAAGTACATAGGCAAATGTAATTAAAATGCTGAAGGCGGGCAACCCTATCACTGTGAACGGACCGCGGCGCTATAGGCTTTTTTTCAAAGATGCGGCCAAGTTGAATTACTGTAGATATCTGTGCTGTGCCTGCGGGGCTAGCATGCGACCATCGACAACGATAAATCGAGCCTTTTATCGATATTTTCATAGAATATGGCAGCTTTGGTTCTGTGGGCTTATTGCGGTGCGCATGCAAGCTAACATCATAGGATAAAATATATCGGTAATATTTATATTTTCAGTTCGAATCTTTATCGATGGTCGCATGCTAGCCCTATTGGTGAATGTATTAACGTTAATAATTCAACGACTAGGGTTGTCAACAATACTGTTTTAAACAGTGTTATACTGTTTACTGTTGATTGAAAATAAAGTATACATAATACCTACTGTTTTCAGCATAAAAAGCTAATCATTTTATATGCTAGACTTTAATTAATAATTTGTGCAAGAAGTTCTAAAAATATGTGTTTAAAACATTAAATAAATTGAATACTTACTATTCATTTTTCCAAAACACTGTTTGATATTCTGTTCAGACTCAAATATATCTACTTTATTTATAGAAAAAAAAAGACGTGTGGCACTCGGAGACTGCCGCGGTAAAGCTATTGCATAGCATTTTTTATCAACTTATGCAATTATAATTATTTATTTATTTTATTAATGCAGTAATGTTTGATCTAATATGAAGTTCCACAAGTTCCTAGTAGATGGCGCTGATTGTTTATTAAAACCCGCATGTAAATTTATGAAATCAAATTATCGCCGCTGTGCCGGTCGGAGTGGGGGGGTGTTAGGTTTTTTTCGTTACGGAATTTCTGGATTCTGTCCCCACGCTCACTCAGGGCCCGCGATAGAAGCTATGCAATAGCTTAAAAAAGTTGGCAACCCTGAGGTCTACATACAGTGACAAGTGATCTATCATACAAGGAGATAGGTGTTTTTGGCATACGATAGGTGCATGTGCAGTTAGTGCAGTATGATTATATTATATAACCCTCGTGACAAATACAGTGTTGAATTGTCACCAGCCAAATATAGATGTTAGTACCTGCATATTTATTTTAACGTCGCTCAGTACAAAAAAGCAGAAATATGGAACCACAAACTTTTAAAAAATAGTCGCTGTTGATGAACATAGCTACTACGAAGCGGCATTTCATTGATAATACTACAATGCAGTGCTACAAGATGATTTGTAGTAGCGCGTAGTTGTCTTATTAATGGTAATATAGAGTGACCATGGTTTGCTTATATGTTAGCAATATTTATTTCTTTGTAAAAAAAAAACTTTTTTATTGTGTTAAAAAAATATTGTGTATACCTTATTAAGGTGAAGAATAAGTACCTACTTTTGAACGCTCTGATCCACAGATATACATCAACATAGACAACGCAAGTGTCACGATTTGTATTGAAACCAAGCTTGCCGACATTTAACACCTTTTGTGACGTCACAGCTGATATTTATTACTGGGAAATACAAACCGATTTAAATACACCGACACCGCCAATGAAGTCGATTGTTAAGGATATCGATATCTAGCAGCGACCAACCTTGACGTTTGGTCGGGGTCGAACACGCAAAGAACATGTATTTGCGTTGTCTATGTAGATGTATGTCTGTGCTCTATCTATGGAACTATTGGCCAGTTTAAAAAAAATGATTGTTTTTGATAAGTAGTCTTACTCTTAGGCTATGTAATGGGATCATTTGGGTCGCTAAAAAGTTTATCAATATCTATTTATTGACGAATATAGAATAGGTAAGTTCTAATCTAATTGACGCCGTGGGTCGAAGATCGACCCTCAGTAACATGGTCCCATTTGTACCCTTAGGTATGGTTTATGTTTTTTTTTTCTGATTTAATGGAAGGATTATTACAGAAAATTTAAACGTAATTTATTTAGTGTACTGAACTGTGTCGTTGCATTTAAGACTATATTAAATAATGGTGTTATGATTTTAATGATATTTTATAAAAACAATACATTTTCTAACTATTTTTTTGCCTTTTTTAAACATTTTTGTATTGGCAACAAAACATGGAAATAACATTAAGCAAGGATTTCTATGAAAATTTTTTCTTTAATATCACTATGTTAGTTCTAGGATTTATAGCTATTTACATATTTAAACTAGTTTTCATTGTGATAAGAGCTTTAATGAAATTAAATAAGTATTTTCTGATTACACATATGCAAACAAAGTTTCTTTTTGTAGTGCTCCCAATGAAGGATTAATTTATCTATAGGTACTACCTAAATGGAGCAGCAGTTTTTAATAACGTAGTAGATATTTAAGCAATTTTCAGGTGAAATTTTTTTTGTTTTAAATAGACAAGGCAAAATAAGACTCCGTCTTATTTTTTAAAATTTAGAATGCGTTTTGTTTTTTTTTTATTTTTGTTTAATAGTTGTTTATATTCCTATTAAAATGTTAACTTTAAGTAGAAAATTAAAACTTTGAAAACTTTACATGTTAGTTATACCTACGGTTAGTTATGTCATTGTATCTATGTGAAACTGTCATACAGTAGGTATGGTACCTAATGAACTCCAAAAAAAAAGATTTTTAGTTATGTACCAATTTCTTTTTTTTAGATGTATGTTTTGTTCTGTTATTAAATGTTTAATGAAACTTTTGTTTTATTCCTTATTAATGGATGGTGAAGAGGAAAAATTTCGATGCCAGAAGTCGCAGGTTCAAGTCCTAGATATTTGTAAAAGACGCGAAACTATTAAAAAAGTTGGAAGTACCTAAGCTTTTCTTTCTCTTATATTAGTGGCGTAGGTAGGTACCTAAAGATATTTTAGTGGTTTAAGTTTTTGAACAAGGCCTAATATTTCAGTCGTCGAAAAAAATTTCTCTGACAAATTTATCAATCTAAGTTTTACTCGGCAGAATAAAATAAATAAACAAATAAAATCCCCAGACAATGACACCAACTACATGGCCCCATAGTAAGCATAGCTTGTATTGTGGGATACCATGTAGCGAACTATGAATATAAATGGGATATTACCTATATCATAGGGGAACGTAGAATAAAAATAGATAAACACCCAGACACGGAACATTTTCTTTCTTGAGTTGGTACCTATGTTCATTAGTGACACAACGTACCTACAACTGCGATAATGCAAATACAAATTTAAAATTTCACGAATTTTCTCCGCTGATTTTGCTTATTTGAATGGGCTAATAAATGTCCTAATAGATTAAGGCCTAATTTTCTTTGATCAGGTAAAGATATCTAATGTACCCGATATTCAAACTCGTCTAAAGTTTATTGTCATTCTATCAATGTCATATCATACTATTATAGAAAAATCGTAAAACAATTTTATTTGACGACCACTTTGGTTGCGGGTTAGATTCCCGCCCGGAACAAGAAAGAAAAATGTTCCAGGTCTGGGTGTTTATCTAATATGTACTTATTTATATTCTAGGTTCCCCCTAGTTCGCTACATGGTATCTCATAACAAAAGCTCCGCTTATTTTGAGGCCATGAATGTTATCACTTTAAAATATTTAAAGGTGAGGTAGACTGTCCGAAACTACTTACTAGAAAAAATATACTTACTTTAAAGTTCCCAATTATTCTTTTAGGCATAGGAGTAACATATTTTTTTCTAAACCCAACGTTTTATATACTTATTCTCAGATTCAATAACTTAGATTAGACTCGGTGTATATACTGAGTGGCGTGCGTCCGGCTGTCCGGACATTTTCTCGCAGAGCGTTGCTGCTTATCTAGGTGCCTAAGTCATCGTTTGTGACGACGATCTGTAAAGGTTTCATCGTTTGTGACGCTACTGTTTCCTCAAAAAATCGAAAAAACTTTGGCCAGCCAGCCAGAATTTCGCATTTTCCAGCATTCCAGATCTCAGCCCCCAGAGGGTTTTGAGGATCCAGTTGGTATATAAAGGTATGTGACGCGATATGTGACAGCAACTAAAGTGGTTTTATCAAGTAAAACGCCATAATTTTCGATTTAACACGAAAAAAAAGTGGCCAGCCAGCCGGACGCTTCTGGCTGAGCCACTTTGTTTTTTTCTTATATCTCAGTAATTAAAGCAATTAGAACTGAGTTTTAAGTTGAAAAGGAATGTGACGCGATATGTGACAGACCTCATATAGTTTAAAACATACCTGACGCATGTGTTTAGGAGTTATTTCGATAAAGATTTTGATGACAGATGACAAATGTCCGGCTGGCTGAGCCACCCATTCCAGCGCTTGCAGACGGTCTAGAAAGCTAGATTCTTATCAAAAGGAATGTGACGGCGACGAAGACAACAAATCGTCGTATGTGACAGCTCTAAATACTGCCAAACAAAAAATATAAGCGATTGTTGATTCTTTCATACAAAGTCACTTAGGGTGACCATATTTTACTCCTGTACATTGTCATCTTTATAAAATACTTCCACAAAATTTGTCAAACATGACAAATAAATTGATCATTACGTTGCTCTAATTAAGTGTAATTAAACTTACAAGGTGCTTGGTGTTGTAGAATATATCAATGGTGGTTCACTGGGGCATTATAAATGTCATTTTTATTGTAATGATAATGATTGGTTTTGCTATGACGATATGGATTACAAAATTAGGCAAAGCCAATGCTTCTACATTGTCTTGTTCATGTTTTGACAGACTGAACTGATAATAATGAAGATGTTTTAATTACTGCGGAACTTGTTTTATTAATGAGTATTTAATACGTTAAGGCTGATTGAAAATAATTAAGTATAACTCAAAAGACTGATTTATTAAAACATATCTTTATTTACGTAATACTTATTTACACACAAATTAGTGTAAACAAACTGAATTAGATTCAATTATTAATTTAATGATTGCAGGTGGTTTGTTATGTGAAGTAAAGAATTGTAAAGTATATAATATTATTTGATTAATACTCATAAGTAATGCCATAATGTTAAGTGTAATTAAAAATAACGTTTTATTAAAAAGTGTTATCAAGATTTCAAAAATTTTGATTATTTTTACAATTAAACAAAGTCAGTACTTAAATACTTTTCAATTACTAAAGTGTACAATATGTGATACCTACTTATTTACTTACCTACCAACTAGATTTAGCAAATTGAACTAGATTTAATTATGTTGTCAGATTATATCAGATTATGTAAATTTATAAATATTATATTTTTACTTTTTATGTATGATCTTAAACTGTCACGTCCTTGAATTTCTAAAGTAACCCACCAATTACCCTGTATACCTACTTACAAGTTTTACGCTCTTGTGGTTTAATGTCAAGATTAATAATAAAATAATATATCAAGCCAAAAGTTAAAAAGTTTGTATACGAGAAGGGTATACTTACTTACTTTTTTCAACATGTTACATTAATCCCAGACTAATTTTATTAATTGGTAAACACAAACAAAAAGTAAATTAATAAAAAATAAATACATGATGCATTATGAAATAATATTTTTATTTACCCACTTAATTAGAGCAACGTAATGATTAAGTTATTTGTCACGTTTGACAAATTTTTTGGAAGTATTTTATAAGGATGACAATGTACAGGAGTAAAATATGGTCACCCTAAGTGACTTTGTATGAAAGAATCAACAATCGCTTATATTTTTTGTTTGGCAGTATTTAGAGCTGTCACATACGACGATTTGTTGTCTTCGTCGCCGTCACATTCCTTTTGATAAGAATCTAGCTTTCTAGACCGTCTGCAAGCGCTGGAATGGGTGGCTCAGCCAGCCGGACATTTGTCATCTGTCATCAAAATCTTTATCGAAATAACTCTTAAACACATGCGTCAGGTATGTTTTAAACTATATGAGGTCTGTCACATATCGCGTCACATTCCTTTTAGACTTAAAACTCAGTTCCAATTGCTTTAATTACTGAGATATAAGGAAAAAACAAAGTGGCTCAGCCAGAAGCGTCCGGCTGGCTGGCCACTTGTTTTTCGTGTTAACTCGAAAATTATGGCGTTTTGCTTGATAAAACCACTTTAGTTGCTGTCACATATCGCGTCACATACCTTTATATACCAGCTGGATCCTCAAAACCCTCTGGGGGCCGATATCTGGAATGCTGGAAAATGCGAAATTCTGGCTGGCTGGCCAAAGTTTTTTCGATTTTTTGAGGAAACTATAGCGTCACAAACGATGAAACCTTTACAGATCGTCGTCACAAACGATGACTTAGACACCTAGATAAGCAGCAACGCTCTGCGAGAAAATGTCCAGACAGCCGGACGCACGCAAATAAATAAACAAATAAAATCCACAGACAATGACACCAACATGGCCCCAATGTAAGCATAGCTTGTGTTATGGGATACCATGTAGCGAACTATGAATATAAATGGGATATTACCTATATCATAGGGGAACGTAGAATATAAATAGATAAACACCCAGACACGGAACATTTTTATTTCTTGAGTTGGTTCTATGTTCATTAGTGACACAACGTACCTACAACTGCGATATTGCAAATGCAAATTTAAAATTTCACGAATTTTCTCCCCTGATTTTGCTTATTTGAATAGGCTAATAAATGTCCTAATAGATTAAGGCCTAATTTTCTACGGTCAGGTAAAATGAACCCGATATTCAAGCTCGTGTAAAGTTTATTATTGTCATTCCATCTCAATGTCATACTTTTATAGAAAACTCGTAAAACAATTGTATTTGACGACCACTTTGCCAAGGGGTAAACCCACGGAGGAGTCTGCCTCAGACGCCGGTGGTTGCGGGTTCGATTCCCGCCCGGAACAAGAAAAAAAATGTTCCAGGTCTGGGTGTTTATCTATATATGTACCTACTTATTTATATTCTAGGTTCCTCCTAGTTCGCTACATGGTGTCTCATAACAAAAGCTTCGCTATTTTGAGGCCATGCATGTTATCTCTAAAAAATATTTTAAAGGTGAGGTAGGTACTGTCCGAAAATACTAGAAAAATATAAGTACTTAAAAGTTCCCAATTATTCTTTTAGGCATAGGAGTAACATATCATTTTTTCTGCCGCAAGTAACCACCAATTACAAACAAATTTTTATGTTTTTGGCGAGTTCTGCACTATATTATTACATTTATATAGTACAGAACCTAATACATTTTTTGAGTCTAAACCCAACGTTTTATATACTTATTCTCAGATTCAATAATTAAGATTACATATGAGTTTTTCTCTGAGTCATCAACTGAAAATTGCACCACTGTACTTTAATTGAGTCTATTTTTCATTCAATATCTAATTTATACAATTTTTCACACGACTGCATATTGTTAGTTTGAAGTGTACATTTAGGTGATAACTTGTTAACCGAATTCAAAAAAAGGAGGTTATCAGTTTGACCTGTAAGTATGTATGTTGTATGTATGTTTGTTCGCGATTTTCTCGCATTTGGCCGAAATGATTTGGATACGGTTTTCAGAAAAAGATTTGTTATGTTTAGGAGAAGGTTTTAGTATATTAACCAACTAAAAAAATAAGGTTCTCAATTTATCTGTTTATTTTGTATCAGAGATGAGCCGAATGTTCGGCCGAACATTCGTATTTCGTACATTCGACTTGTATTCAGCCGAATGATTGATTGATTTGCCAAATAATTACCAAATACTAGCAGTTTCACGCGGTTTTACCTGCGCAGCTTCTGATTAAAAGCAGCCAATTTGCTATTCCAGACTGTACCTACATTATTCACTATGCCAAACTTTCACATTTATTATAAAAGTATGACTTTAGTTTATTACTCTGCCAATCACGGATGAACGGCTATGTTTTTTTTGATTAGCCAACTTACAAAAAGGAGGTTCTTAGTTTAATCTGTATGTTAATTATGTTTGTCAACGATTATCTTGCGTTTGGCTGAACCGATGTTGAGGAGGTTTTTAAAAGGATATTTGTCCCATTTAGGAGAAACTTTTGGTAAGTATTTTAAGTGACTTCAGAAAGGAAGGTATCAGTTTGATCCGTATGTATGTATGTTTTTTCGCAATTATCTCACGTTTGGGTGGTTTGTTTTTGATACAGATTTTTCTGTTTTACATTTACTTACTTTTAATTTTGAGCTAGCTATTAGTTTTTTCATAGTAACTTACTAGATTTGTAGATGAATATGTTAAGAATGTGTTAGATTTTTTAAGTGATACCTAAGTTTTGGATAAGTTCTTAGCTGACTGTTCGCACGAAGTTTTTTTAAGCGAATCTCTCTGCGTTTGTCAATTTCTGCAGCACGAGCAGCATGCTGGCGTTACCTAGACTAGACCATCTCTTGCTGCATCAAGTCGTCGTTTTTTTTCGTTGGGAGTTTTATTCCTCTTCTTTTCTTTCTTAAAGCGTCCTTCTCCCTAGTTTTCTACCTAGGCCTATGGGCACAACGTATAATCAAAGTCATGGTGTTACAGTACCAAAACATTACATTACTAGTAGTAGGTAGTTACTGAAACCAGAACTAGCTCAAAACTTATCACTAAAAAACTATAAATGTAGCCCAAAACAAATGCCTAACACTAAAAAGTATGAAATAAATAACATAAAACCAAAATGAAAGCAAACTCATTATTTCTTTTTCAGAAAAAGAGAACCGCCTTCAAAAAGCGACCCACTAAAAATGTTTAAATAATTTTTATAAACGCCATCCTATTCCGGTTTCTATTCCGTCCATATTACTACCCCCGTATAGTAAATTTCCGCCAAAAAATTAATACTTAAATATGTAAGTAATAAGAACATTAATAATTTATCTGGGTAGGTATTTACATATTTTTTGAAGTCGGTGTTTCAAGTTGTTATACTTTTCTTACAGTCAAAAATATGCCATGTTTGACTGTAAGAAAAGTATAACAAGTTGGCTACTGCCATTAGATTATGAAAAAGTTGAATCTTTACTTGTCTTTATAAACTAAAAGACTTATATACCTAACTTAAAATAGTTAGACAGTACAAATACCTACCTTCAGACACACACATGCACACTCATACATACATACACACAAATCACACTACCAATTCACTCACCTATAATATCAACAAATAACTCTGAGTTTTTAATTTTTATTTTCAACACATTTCCATTTAACCTGTCTTAATTTGACTTGGTTTAGCTAACTTGATTTTATATAGGGTAAACTACTAGTCATTGGACACTAACAGTCATTGGACAGTAAACAATAATTCACGTATAATTATGGTTATATAAAAAACGAGAACCTCGCAGTCTGTATTCATTTAAACTCTGTATTATAACAATACCAAAATGTTTGAAAAAATCAAATAAATCGCAGCATAAGTTTTAATAATATATTTTTGCGGGGCGTCCTTGGAGTTCAGTCGTCGTCGTTCAAGTGAAAAATTAAGAAATAGGTAAGTTCAACAATAATAGTTAATAGCAATTAATTTTTAATACGTTTTGTTGTAAACACCATAAAGTGTTGTAGTATTTTGCATAGAATTAATTAGGAATGAGGAGTTTACAGTCTACGACTAAAAAAAAAAAAGTAGTTCACTTTTCAACATTAGATGGCGCTGATCTAACTCAAGTGTCAACTCATATACCAATTTCAGTACCGTGCCTACGTGTAATAATTATGAATATACTTCATGTAAAGAAAAAACGCTGCAAAACAAACTAGGAGAATAAAAAACAATGAAATGTAATATTATTACTTTGAAGGTTATGGCAATCAGCAAGAATTTTATCTCTTCGATCAGTCAACTGTCAACAAAGAGGATACGATATTGACATTGACTCTTCAGTTCAATAAACAGTTTTGTTCAACGCCATCTAGTATGTATTGAAAAAGCTTAAAAAAAAATAGAAACGAAAAGACCTCATTGGAACCCTATAATATAATTTATATGTTTTAACGGACTGTCCAATAACTAGTTTTTATTTTTAGTGAAATCTAATTAATGGGCAGGTGTTCAGTAACTGTATTTTCGAAGAAAGAAGAACAAGGACGTTAAAGGGTTATTCAGAAGACACCTAGTTTTTGTATACCGTACCAGTGAAGATGTAAATGCACTCTAGTATGTTTGTTTCGCAATAAAGGCGATTGTTTTCTAAATCTCAAGACTACTGATCACAAAACAACGTGTAACATATTTTCGATGAACCATTTAGGAGTTAAAGTCATGAAAGTGGAATTAAATTATGTCTGAAAATTGGTAAAGTTGCAGCTAATAATGATCACGAAATTCATCAAGGTAGCAAACAAACTCCAAAACAGTTATGTTCAATTTTTCCCCTGATGGTAACGCGTGTCCACCTATGGCTGACCCATGAACGTGTACACACAGGAGAGAAACCTTTCAAATGCAATTATTGCGCGTCTGCTTTTACAGACAGCAGTGCTTTGAGGAAACATGAACGTGTACACACAGGAGAGAAACCTTTCAAATGCAATTATTGCGCGTCTGCTTTTACAGACAGCAGTGCTTTGAGGAAACATGAACGTGTACACACAGGAGAGAAACCTTTCAATTGCAATTATTGCGCGTCTGCTTTTACAGACAGCAGTGCTTTGAGGAAACATGAACGTGTACACACAGGAGAGAAACCTTTCAATTGCAATTATTGCGCGTCTGCTTTTACAGACAGCAGTGCTTTGAGGAAACATGAACGTGTACACACAGGAGAGAAACCTTTCAATTGCAATTATTGCGCGTCTGCTTTTACAGACAGCAGTGCTTTGAGGAAACATGAACGTGTACACACAGGAGAGAAACCTTTCAATTGCAATTATTGCGCGTCTGCTTTTACAGACAGCAGTGCTTTGAGGAAACATGAACGTGTACACACAGGAGAGAAACCTTTCAATTGCAATTATTGCGCGTCTGCTTTTACAGACAGCAGTGCTTTGAGGAAACATGAACGTGTACACACAGGAGAGAAACCTTTCAATTGCAATTATTGCGCGTCTGCTTTTACAGACAGCAGTGCTTTGAGGAAACATGAACGTGTACACACAGGAGAGAAACCTTTCAAATGCAATTATTGCGCGTCTGCTTTTACAGACAGCAGTGCTTTGAGGACACATGAACGTATACACACAGGAGAGAAACCTTTCAAATGTAGGTATTGCGAGTCTGCTTTTACAGACAGCAGTGCTTTGAGGCACCATGAACGTGTACACACAGGCGAGAAACCCTTTAAATGCAGTTATTGCACGTCTTTATTCACGTACAGTCAATCTTTAAAAACCCACCAACGTAAACATTGTAGTGCTAAACTTAATATGTTAAAACAACCATGTTAGTTAAACTATAAGTATTCGTTTTTATCTGGATTATATCGCGTTCAATTATAACGCATATTTTGAATCCACATTTTGGTGGCTTTTTAGACATGACCAGTAGTTATAAAATAAGTTTTGTTTGATACTAGCTATGCGTCCAGCTTTGCACAAATAACTCCTCTTGAATTTAACACCAATATAGATGCGGCTCAGTACAGATATCTATAGTAATTCAACTTCATATAAACGGACGAAATGCGAGATATACCTACGCTACTGCATGCCGAAACAATTGTTGATTGAGCTTTACGTTAATATGCGGATTGTTTATACTCTAAAATTTAATAATACATCTTTTCGTACGTCTCAGTCGAGGCTCAAGTATTTTTCGGTCGCTAATTTATAAGTCGGATTTGTTATTGAAACGTAAACATGGTTTTTGACAACCTATTTTTGTGGACAATTTACAAAGTATTTTATTTGTTAACTTTGGCAGTCACAAAACTAAATGGAAGTAAACACAAAGTACATAGGCAAATGTAATTAAAATGCTGAAGGCGAGCAGCCCTATCATTGTGAATGGGCCTCTGTAGTAATTTATTTCAAAGATGCGGCCAAGTTGAATTATTGTAGATATCTGTGCTGTGCCTGCAGGGCTAGCATGCGACCATCGCCAACGATAAATCGGGCCTTTTTATAGATATTTTCATAGAATATGGCACTTAGAGTATGTGTTTTTTTAGAACATGTCAGCATTGGTTCTGTGTGCTTATTCATATATTGCGGTGCGCATGCAAGCTAACATCATAGGATAAAATATATCGGTAATATTTATATTGTCAGTTCGAGTCTTTATCGATGGTCGCATGCTAGCCCTATTGGTGAATGTATTAACGTTAATACTTCAACGACACTTTATATGCTAGACTTTAATTTATAATTATTGCAAGAAGTTCTAAACATATGTGTTTAAAACATTAAATAAATTAAATACTGTTTATTTTTCCAAAACACTGATATTCTGTTCAGACTCAAATATACCTACTTTATTTCTAGAAAAAAAAAGACGTGTGGCGGAGACTGCCGCGGAGACTGCCGCGGTAAAGCTATTGCATAGCATTTTTTATCAACTTATGCAATTATAATTATTTATTTATTTTATTAATGCAGTAATGTTTGATCTAATATGAAGTTCCGCAAGTTCCTAGTAGATGGCGCTGATTGTTTATTAAAGCCCGCATGTAAAGTTATGAAATCAAAGTATCACCGCTGTGCCGGTCGGAGTGGGGGGTGTTAGGTTTTTTGCGTTACGGAATTTCTGGATTCTGTCCCCACGCTCACTCAGGGCCCGCGATAGAAGCTATGCAATAGCTTAAAAAAGTTGGCAACCCTGAGGTCTACATACAGTGACAAGTGATCTATCATACAAGGATATAAGTGTTTTTGGCATACGATAGGTGCATGTGCAGTTAGTGCAGTATGATTATATTATATAACCCTCGTGGCAAATACAGTGTTGATTTGTCACCAGCCAAATATAGATAATAGTACCTGCATATTTATTTTAACGTCGCTCAGTACAAAAAAGCAGAAATATGGAACCACAAACTTTAAAAAAATAGTCGCTGTTGATGAACATAGCTACTACGAAGCGGCATTTCATTGATAATACTACGATGCTGTGCTGTGGTCGAATATCGATCCTCAGTAACATGGTCCCATTGTAACCTTAGGTATGGTTTATGTTTTTTTTTCTGATTTAATGGAAGGATTATTACAGAAAATTTAAACGTAATTTATTTAGTGTACTGAACTGTGTCGTTGCATTTAAGACTATATTAAATAATGGTGTTATGATTTTAATGATATTTTATAAAAACAATACATTTTCTAACAATTTTGTGTCTTTTTTTAAACATTTTTGTATTGGCAACAAAACATGGAAATAACATTGAGCAAGGATTTCATTGAAAAAATTGTCTTTAATGTTAAGATGTTAGTCCTAGGATTTATAGCTATTTACATATTTAAAATAGTTTTCATTGTGATAAGAGCTTTAATGAAATTAAATAAGTACCTATTTTCTGATTACAAATATGCAAACAAAGTTTCTTTTTGTAGTGCTCCCAATGAAGGTAATTTATCTATTCTACCTGATACTACCTAAATAGAGCAGCATTTTTTAATAACGTAGGCATTTAAGCAATTTTCAGATGAAACTTTTTTTGTTTTAAATAGACAAGGCAAAATAAGACTCCGTCTTATTTTTTTAAATTTAGAATGCGTTTTGTTTTTTTTTATTTTTGTTTAATGTTTGTTTATATTCCTATTAAAATGTTAACTTTAAGTAGAAAATTAAAACTTTGAAAACTTTACATGTTAGTTATACGGTTAGTTATGTCATTGTAGCTATGTGAAACTGTCATACAGTAGGTATGGTACCGAATGAACTCAAAAAAAAGATTTTTAGTTATGTACCAATTTCTTTATTTTAGATGTATGTTTTGTTCTGTTATTAAATGTTTAATGAAACCTTTGTTTTATTCCTTACTAGCTTTATCCCGCAACTTCGTATGCGCTTAACTACCCTTCTCGTGGAAATTTCAGAAACTATACAACCAGACACCCACTGAAAGAACCTTTATACCAAGTATCACACCCATGCACTCAAGGAATAAGTTTTTTTCATACCAACTAAAAATCCTATATTTCCCGTGCCTGTGGGAATTTTGGGAATTTTTTTCGTTGCACAACCAGTCACTCTTTGAAGAACCTTCATGCCAAGTATCACATCCGTACACTCAAAGAATAAGATTTTTCATACAAACTAAAAAGTCCAACCCCTTCCCGTGGGAATTTCGGGAATTCCTTCCATAATACAAATAGACGCTTAGTAAGGAACCTTTATATCAAGTATCACATCCGTGCACTCAAGGGATGGGATTTTTTCATACAAACTAAAACATCATATATTTCCCGTTCCCGTGGGACTTTCGGGAATTCCTTTTATAACACAACCAGACACACATTGAAAACCCTTTACACCAAGTTTCACATCGGTGCACTCAAGGAATAAGATTTTTCTTACAAACTAAAAAGTCCGATATTTCCCGTTCCCGTGGGAATTTCGGGAATTCCTTCCTCAGTGCACCCCTACATCCCCTAAAGAATGTATGTTCCAAATTTCAGCTCTCTACGCGCAGTAGTTACGGCTGTACGTTGTCTGTCAGTCACTCAGTACCTCAGTCAGTAACGGAACAGTTTTATATATATTGATTTCTGTCATACATGATTTCTATGTAGCTTTAACCATTAAGGCTGCACACGCGACGGAAGCTTAAAAAATCAAGTAATTTCTCCCGTTTTCCCAACATTTCCCTTCACTGCTCTGCTCCTGTTGATTGTAGCGTGATAATAAGTATACTATAACCTGCCCAGGAGTATGAAGAATAATTTTACCAAGTTTCGTTAAAATCCGTCGAGTAGTTTTTGTTTCTATAAGGAACATACAGACAGACAGACAAAAATTTTACTGATTGCATTTTTGGCATCAGTATCGATCACTAATCACCCCCTGATAGTTATTTTGAAAAAATATTTCATGTACAGAATTGACCTCTCTACAGATTTATTATAAGTATAGATAGATAGATTAATGGATGGTGAAGAGGAAAAAATTCGATGCCAGAAGCCGCAGGTTCAAGTCCTAGATATTTGTAAAAGACACGAAACTAGTAAAAAACTTGTACCTAAGCTTTTCTTTCTCTTATATTATTGGCGTAGGTATCTAAAGATATTTTAGTGGTTTAACTTTTTGAATAACGCCTACTTTTTTCAGTCTTCGAAAAAAAATTCTCTGGCAAATTTATCAAACAAAGTATTACTCGGCGGAATAAAATAAATAAACAAATAAAATCCCCAGAAAATGACACCAACTACATGGCCCCAAAGTAAGCATAGCTTGTGTTGTGGGATACCATGTAGCGAACTATGAATATAAATAGTGGATATTATATTATGGGGGAACTTAGAATATAAATATGTCGGCGGTGTCTAGCTAGAGCCTTATAGTTTATTTCGATTGTCTTCGGATGCCAGCACCTTCTTGGTACTTGACAGAGTCTACGTCACGAGTTTGTCACCAGAAAAAAGAATAATAACAATACAGAAGATGGACACGAGGAAAGTGTTCTTCAAGCAATTATTCAAGACAACCTGATCTTCAAGAGATCATTAACAAGATAGTAGAACTGTCACGCAGCCAAGATCAATCAGTTCAGCACCACAAGAATTGTCGACAGTAGAAAAACCGACTCGCCCTAAAGACGCCCACACAAAAGACTGTATTAGAGAATCATGATTGAAATCCCCAAGATGTTCTGATGTTGGATAAAAGAGAGGAATCACCCCGTTTCCGACAAATATATAAACACCCAGACACGGAACATTTTTTTTTCTTGAGATATTAGGTACCTATGTTCATTAGTGACACAACGTACCTACAACTGCGGTAATTTTATAAACTACACGAATTTTTACCCCTGATTTTGCTTATTTTAATGGGCTAATAAATGTCATAATAGGTTAAGGCCTAATTTTCTTCGATCAGGTAAAGATATCTAATGTACCCGATATTCAAACTCGTCTAAAGTTTATTGCCATTCTATCTCAATGTCATACTATTATAGAAAAATCGTAAAACAATTTTATTTGACGACCACTTTGGTTGTGGGTTAGATTCCCGCCCGGAACAAGAAAGGAAAATGTTCCTGGTCTGGATGTTTATCTATATATGTACTTATTTATATTCTAGGTTCCCCCTAGTTCGCTACATGGTATCTCATAACAAAAGCTCCGCTTATTTTGAGGCCATATCATCACTTAAAAATATTTAAAGGTGAGGTAGACTGTCCGAAACTACTAGAAAAAATATACTTTAAAGTTCCCAATTATTCTTTTAGGCATAGGAGTAACATATTTTTTTCTAAACCCAACGTTTTATATACTTATTCTCAGATTCAATAACTAAGATTAGGATATGAGGTTCAGTCATCAACTGAAAATTGTACCACTATACTTTAATTGAGTCTATTTTTAATTCAATATCTAAATTATAATTTTTTTTTACACGACTGCATATTGTTAGTTTGAAGTGTACATTTAGTTGATAACTTGTAATTGGCCATGTACATCATATTATTGTTGGTTAGGTACCTAGTTGTAATGTAATTAGGCTGTAAGTTTTCCTGTATTCTAAAAATAAAAAAATAAATGTTGGTATGATTGTCTGGAGATTTTATTTATTTAATGAAAAACGCATGGAGTGATTGTAAACTGAACACATCAAATGAAAAAGATAGTGCTCCATAAACTCCTGCGCTAAGGTGTTAACAACATGAAATTTTGTTTTTCAACTGACTTTCAAAAAAAAGGAGGAGGTTCTCAATTCGTCTGTATGTTTTTTTTTTGTGTCTTTGTTACACGATATTTCGAAAAATTATGAATCGATTTTGAAAATTCTTCTTTCATATGATAGCAGATACTTCATAGTTGGTCTCATATAAATTTCTTCGAAATCGGTTTAGTACTACGTTGAAAATTTAAAATTTTTGAATAAATATGTATGATTTCGGAGAGTGTTTATGTGGATAACATTATGACTCAGCCAAAGTTTTGACGTGAAATCGGTTTTTTAATGCTCTGCAATCGTTGATTATACATACATACATAACCTCACGCCTGTCTCCCTTTAGGGTAGGCAGAGACAAGGGAACACCAATTGCTTCGATCCAGACATACCTTTTCGCTTCCTCCACGTTCATTAATCTTTTCATACATGATCGCCGGTTACGGGTACTTTTAACTAGGCCCTTTTTAAGAACGTCGCCAATTTGATCGGCGTACGTTCGCCTAGGGCGGCCCCTTCCGACAGCACCATCCATTCTTGCTCTGTACACCTCTTTCGTAAATCTACTTTCACTCATCCTTTCCAAATGTCCAAACCACCGTAGCATACCCTTTTCAATCTTAGTCACTACATCTTCTTTCAATCCGCATCTCTTTCTTATTTCACTATTGCGCACCCTATCTTTCAATTTCACTCCACACATGCTTCTCAACGCTCTCATCTCCACAGCATTAATTTTACTTTCATGTCTCTTCTGCCACACCCAAGATTCACTAACATACATAAGCGTTGGTGCCAAAACTCCCTCAAGTACGGCAAGACAAGCCTTATTTGGTATAGTTTTGCTTGCCATTATCGAATATCTAAATCGTTATTAGATAGTCTCGTATTTTTACGCGTGCGAGGTAGTCGTGCGTTTGCGTCGATAATACTTGAAATCAAATTTAATTTCGTTTGGAGTTTAATCCGTAGGCTGCAGCTGTGCTGCACTGCAGCCGAGCGGAGTTCTTAAATAACTTACTGTTTTGATTTTACAATATGAATGAGAATAATCAAGAAAGTGCGTACGATTCGTTAAAAGATAAATTATCAGTAGAATGTGACGGCGATATTGTAACAAGTGAGTGTGAGAGTGAGATGGAGATACAGGAGGTGATAAGAGGAGCAACTTATGATAAAACAATACCTATGGAACAAACAGATTTACCAAATAAAATGCATAAAAGAAGGTTAGAATGTAGTAATGAAGATACGATGGAAAATAACTGGACTGTAGTCTCAGGAAAGCGTTAAAAATCGACGTTGAATACGAATGAACCAAATAATTTGGAGTTGTATATTAATTCTAAAGATAAGCTTCCTAAACAATTTGCTTTAGCGCGAACATTAAACGAAAATGGAATAAAGCATACTTCAAAACTTAAATATCTCAGCCCCTACAGAGTTCGTCTTGAGTTCGAAAATGAAACATCTTTAAAAAAACTCATGAATTGTGAAGCTTTAATACATAAGGGATGGAAATTTCAACGTGCTCTGGAAGTGAGTATGTCTTACGGAGTCATAAGAGATGTTGAACTTGAGTTAGAAGACAGTGACATTTTAAATACCATATCGTGCCCAGGAACCGAAGAGTTATTATCTGTGATGAGACTGAATAAAAGAAGTGCTGGAGGTGAAGGATGGAGTCCATCAGAAACAGTAAGGCTCTGCTTCAAGGGACCTACACTTCCACCTTATGTAATGGTTGATCAATTAATAATCCAGGTTGAACTGTACGTTTTTCCCGTGACACAATGCTCCAGGTGTTGGAAATTGGGTCACAGTAAGAAGATGTGTACAGCCAAAGACATAGTTTGCCCAAAATGTAGCGGTCCCCATGAAAATTGCGAAACAAATGTGTTTAAGTGTGCAAATTGTAATGGCGACCATATGGCGTTGATTCGATCTTGTCCTGTTTTTCAGAAAGAAAAAAGACTGCGAGAGATAATATCTGAAAACAACTGTACCTACCGTAAGGCTCTTAGTATCTATGGCCCGCCTACACCTAAGCCGCGAAGTATTTTAAGTACTGACGAAGCTATACAGGATTTCCCCTCTCCGATTCTTCAACCATCAACATCTACTATGAAAGTGGCTACAGGTGTGAAGGACGTTAAAAGAACAATCAAGTCAGCCTCATCTCAGAAATATAAGTCTAGCCCTGAATTTGTTAGAAATAAAAGCAGTTCGTCAAATACATCAAAACATAACGAACAAGAAAAAGAATGGAGGGCAGATTTATCAGACATTGAATCAATAGATAATGAATTTATTGAATTTAAGAAACAACAGGAGACTAATATAAATAATAAGGAAAATTATTCATTTAGTGACAATAATTAATCTTTCAACTTTATTACTCATAAAGTTGAAAGATTTATTATTTTTGAAAAAATTAACACTTAACCAAAAAATTAAATATGCTATAAAATTAGTTGTAGAGTGGCTTGTAATTATTAATGTAGATCTATCTGACTGGCCTGTACTAAAACTGTTATTAGATTTTTTAAATGGCTGGTAATATTTCAAAAAAACACGATTTAAATATATTGCAATGGAACTGTCAAAGTGTTAAACCAAAAATGGCAAGTTTTGTACCACTTTTAATCCAAGAAAAAATCCACATAGCTGCTCTATGCGAGACATGGCTCGAACCGGGAAGCGAATTCCGGGTAAGTAATTTTAATATATTTCGTGCAGATAGAAATGATTCGTATGGTGGGGTAGCAATTTTAGTTCACAGTAGTTTAAAAGCATCGGTTAAATCTTTAATTCTTAAAAATTCGGGTATTCAAGCTCTGCAGATTGAAATATGTAATGTAGATTTCATTAAAAATGTAATTTCAGTTTATTGTCCTTCATCAGTTCGAACAAATCAAAGCGACTGGGATGAGTTGTTTAGTAAGTTTAATAGTAAATCACTTTTATTGGGAGACTTCAATGGTCATCATACAAATTGGTTTAACAGGTCAGATAACAGAGGAAATCAAATAAAAGACGCATATTTAGCTAGCAATTTTGTGGTTTTAAATGATGGTAGGTATACAAGAATCAAATTAGTCAACTCTATCTTATATTTCGCTTGTCACATGTGATATAGCTTCATACTTTAACTGGGATGTTATGAATGAATCCTTAGGTAGTGACCACCTTATGCTTAAAATTCGTTCTACCTGCGAACATAAAAAACCAGTTAAAAAGAGAAATTTCAAGCACGCAGATTGGGTTTCTTATAAAAATACTTTAGAGCAAAGCTTCACCTTATACAAATTATCAGATGATTTGCAGACTTCCTATGATGATTTCGTTAACTGTATTTATAGAGCGGCGGACTTACACATACCTTTTATAAAGGTTAATCAAAACCCTGAGTCTAAATTTACCCCTAAACCTTTTTGGAATCCCGAGCTCTCTAAATCTGTAGCTATACGTAGGCTAGCGCTTAAGCAGTTAAGACAAAATTCGACGCCTAAAAATTATATATTTTATAAACAAAAATGTGCTGAGACTCAGAAACTTATTCGAAAAGCTAAAACCAAAAGCTGGCAGGATTTTTGCAACTCTACAAGTCATGAAACTTCAGTAACTGATATGTGGCGAAAAATGAAGTGGCTAAAAGGTCGTAGTCATAGTAAAAACCATATTAGTACAGACGCAGCAAATCAGTTATTGAAATCTCTTACTCCTGACTTTGTTTGTCCGCAACAACCACAATTTACATCTGACTGTACTATCCTTCAGAAAGATATCTCCCTTCAGGAGCTTGCTAAATGTATTAAAAAGAAGGATACATCTCCTGGATGTGACGATATTTCACACTCCATGATATTACATATGCCAGAAAATGGTAAAGCCATGCTTGTAAAATTATATAATATGATTCTTTCATCAAATTATGTTCCTGTACAATGGCGAGATATTGGTGTGATTCCGATCCCTAAACCAGGCATTAACTCTCAAAATTTAACATCTATACCTAAGACCAATATCGCTAATGTCTTGTCTTTGTAAAATATTCCATTGCATTTTAAATAAGAGGCTTGAATGGTACTTAGAAAAAATAACAAATTTTCCAATAGCATGACAGGTTTTCGTAAAACTAAATCTTGTTTAGATAGTTTGAGCATTTTGACATCAAAAATATTAGTAGGATTCTCAAAGGGCGAGTCTACCATTGGGTGTTTTGTAGATATCAATAGTGCTTATAACAATGTCGACATAAGTAAACTAATAGATGTTCTCAACTACCTAAATGTGGGATCAAAATTATGTAAATATTTATGGAGTTTCTTAAATAATAAGAAACTTAAAATTAAAAGTAATGATTTAGAGTTGTGCAGATATACGAGTAAAGGTCTTGCTCAGGGTGATCCTTTGTCACCTTTGCTTTTACCTTTAACATAGCCACCATTGAGATATGTAAAGTAATTGAAAATGACGTATCTGTTTCTCAATTTGCTGATGATTTTGTGGTGTACCACACGGGGAAAAATATACACAGAAGTACTGAAATTTTACAGTTATCACTTAATAATTTTAATAAAGAATTATTTGCACTTGGTTTAGAAATGTCCCCCACCAAAAGCAAAGTTTGCGTTTTTACTAGAAAAAGACAGGCCGATATTGTTAATTTAAGCTTGAATGATATAAATTTACCAAATGTGGCACACGTCAAATATTTAGGATTGTGGTTGGATTCAAAATTAAAATGGTTAAAACACATCAATGAAATAAAGTGTAAAGTCACAAAATTTATAAACATTCTTAAAGTACTGGCAGGATCTAGCTGGGGTGTTCATCCTAAGCACTTAAGACAGTTATATATATCAATTGTTCGCAGTAGAATAGATTATGGTAGTTATTTATATAGTAATAGTGCAGTGTCTTATTTGTCTTCGTTAGATAAACTACAAAATCAGTGTTTGCGAGTTATAGGTGGCTATATTAAAAGCACCCCAATCCATGTGATGGAGGCCGAGTTAGCTCTACCTCCGTTGTTCGTGCGAAGACGTTTTCTGGCTGAAAAGTTCTGGCTTAAAACTAGATCTATAAATAGTAATGACTTGATAATGGATCTGAATGTTTTATCATGTTACTTTTCTAGTAGTGTTAGTAGGCAGGCAAGAGTCCCACTTTTAGTAACCGTACATGATTTTTTTTAAAACGAAATATTGTTCTCAAGTTACCAATTAGAAATGTTTGGCTTGAACGTATGGATCAGCTATGTGGATTTAGAAAATATAATTTATACACACAGTAATGACTTAAATGATTCGAAGCGACATTTTGATCCGAGTATTCTTAGGAGTAAGTGTTTTGATTGTTTATCTCGTTATAGTAACTCTTACAAAATCTTCACGGATGCTTCTAAGGGTATTGAAGGTATCGGAGTGGCTTTTTATCCTCACCGCCAATTTAGTGTGAAATTATCATTAAAATGTAATATTACTATTATGCACGCAGAATTAATTGGGATATCTAAAGCTCTGTCTTACATACAAAATATTGACAAACCAAGCTTTGTGATTCTTACCGGTTCACGTAGTGCCTTACAACATATTAAAAAGTGCACCAATAATTTAAGGGGGACTCCCATCGCCTATGATATAATTTAAAAAAATTTAGCTTTACTTGAACTTAAAAAGAATATTGTATTGCAGTGGGTTCCCTCCCATGTGGGTTTGTCAGGCAATGAAGCTGTAGATACTTTGGCTGGAGAGGCGGTGAGGAATGGAATAACATTGAATTTCAAACCTTTCTTTATGGATATAATACCGCAAACAAAATTAACGTGTTTAAAAATTTGGTCAGAATACTTCCAAGAGAAATCCAAGAAAAAGGGTATCTGGTACCATACTATACAACCTGATTTACCTCTCAGACCTTGGTTTGAGAATTACAATCTTGACAGGAATACTATTGTTACTGCTCTGAGAACTCGATCCGGTCATATTCCATCAAACAAATTTGCTTTTATGATGGGTAAGTCTGATTCACCAAACTGTGTCAATTGTGATTCTATAGAAGATATATATCATATTATCATGGAATGTGAACGGAACGAAAAATTGCGAGATACAATTAATTTTAAAAAATATAATTAATGTTTAATTTTAAAAAATATAAAAATAACTCCTAATATTATACTCTCTATCCCCACCTCACAGGAGGCTCTTTTTATATATAAATTAGTTTTGTCGGGGTTGAAGTCCCGTCAATTGTGATTTAAGATGTGCTTTTTAGTTGTAAGAATTTATTGTCAGTTAAGGTTATGATTTATATTGTTTCTTTTTGTTGTTTTAAGATTATTTTGTAACATTAAATTATAATTTAAGATGTTTTTTTATAGTTTTAAGATTCTTTTGTAAGTTTCCTATGAAGGTGACATGGTCATGTTTGACCAAACCTTCGTTCTTTAAAATAAAGATTTAAAAAAAAAACGTTATTATATATATTCAAAATTGTTGATTATCTGTTAGAAATATTCCCTAACATTCAGCAAAGAAACTTTGAAGTACATTTGTTAGCTAAGATAAGAATTGTTAAGTTTCTACATTCGTTTATTTTTTTATTTATTACGAGCTTTTACCGAAACTTCGTACGCGCATAAACAGAAAAGTCTTATTTTTCCCGTCTCCGTGAAAATTTAGGGAATTATTGAAGAACCTTTATATCAAGTATCACATCCATGCACTCAATGAATAAGATTTTTGCATACAAACTAAAACATCATATATTTCCCGTTCCCATGGGAATTTCGGCCGTTGACAACGTACCTAGGTACAACGTAAAAACGGGCCGTTGGTATTGGCTGTAAGTTGTCTGTCATTAACGGAAGAGTTTTATATATTAAAATTATGTAAGTTAAATAATTGTTCCTTTACAAATAAGACTTTATTCCAATAAGACTTAAAACTTGGTGAAACAACTAGTTCTTAGGCTGAAGTCACTTACGGCGTCCCTCAAGGAAGTGTACTAGGACCAACTTTTCTTTTAGTCTACATCAATAAACTCTGTAATTTTAAATTGAATAGATCAAATATTTTTTCTTACGCAGACGATACCGACATAGTCTTCACTGGAAATAGATGGAACATGGAATAAAAACAGGGCCTAAGCGAAGTTTCGGAACAGCTCAGAGATAATCTTCTGATGCCAAACACCACCAAAACTCATTATATGTGTTACGCTCTCTATGATAAATATCAGCCTTAAGATAATTTCTAGATAAAGGTACACGAATGTGGCTTCGCGTGCAATAACTGCAACTGTCAAAAAATTTAAAAAGTCACTGTAAAGTAAGTATGTTACACCAAAGACTATCTTGGTCTCCGCAAATTAGTCTTCTGTGAAATAGAATAAAAAAGGTAACATGGATATTTAAAATATTAAGAAACGTTGCTTCAAAAAAGATGTTCAGAATATATAAAATCTTAGTTCAATCTGTAATAACCTACTGCCTCTCAATATGGAGAAGTGCTGCTAAAATGGAATTTCTAATCGTGGAAAGAGCTCAAAGATTACTTCTTAAAGTGCTTTTCAACACACTTGCTCGTAAAGTGAGCGTTATTCTATTGAATTTAGAACTATAAACTGGGCTATAAGTCACGCGTGTATAATATATTATACCCTAGTGCATAATATAATGAATGCTACAAAGTTGAATTGTACCTTTGTGCAAATTACATGCGAGTAAACAGAGCATATTTTATTGATCCGGGTTATACATTAAATATATGAGCGCGCGCGTCCAGGCGGCGCGCGTGCAGCAGCATGCAGCGGCACGTACAGCGCCTCCAAGAATCAATAGCGTGTGTACGTGTAATGGGACAGGGTTACTGATGCGCAGCAGCTAACAGCTGCTTCAAATAAATTTCATGACCACGTATGTCTGTCTTTTACTCACAAGTGTGTTGAAAAACGTCGTATGTAACAAGTGAGCAACTTAGCTCACTTGTTACATAATATACTATTATTTATTTATTTGGTACAAACTGTACGACAACGACGACATCGCATATGTAAACCAAAAATAAACTTTAGTTTCAATTGATGGAATATTCATAGAGCGAGTTTCGAGTATCTAAAACTATCGTTGATTGCTTAATGCATAACATTGAAAAAACCTCTCTGTTTGCGTAGATAAGACCTAAAGTTGGCGTAAATTTGGCGTCCATTTCAAAAAGTAAATGAAACAATTTCATCTCGAAAACAAAAATTAAATTAATAATATTTTTTAAGTTTTTGCATTTAATAATGCTCATTTATTCTTAAATATTAACTGAAAGGTGAGCGAGAGGTTCCAGGTTCGAGTCCAGGTGATTTTTTTATCATGTTTTTTCAGTTAAGTATTTAAAAGTTATATTGTTACAGGTACTTTTTTGAAAGTACCCTCATGCTATCTCATATGCATGCCTTAATATTGTTTTGTGACAAATATGTCGGAATTATTGACAAACTGTCAATTGTCTTGACAAATAAGTCAGAGAACAATTTCTTAGAGATTTCGACAGGTCAACCTAAAATTGTCTGTTTTATTAAACAGTTTTGAAGCGTGACAATTTTGTCAGTATTTGCCTGTCGCATTCGGACTTAATTGTCATCTTTATTAAACGCCACTTGTCGCGACAATTCGACTTATTTGATAAAAAGAGACAAATTTGTAGATAAGACGCGTTATTTAAATAGGCCCCTAGCATGGTCCCGCGATATCTTGACTTTCACAAATATTGGACTTTTTAGTTTGTATGAAAAATCTTAAGTATTCCTTAAAGCGAGGATGCAGCATATTTGCGCTTTTCTGAACACTTATAAAATCCAGTAAAATGGATATGATTTGCATGAAAAAAATATTCACATAACTTGAACATAGGTATAACAAATATCATTATTGAAAATTGGCTCGATACAAAAAAAATCACAAACATGACACTAACTTGCAATTGAAAACACATATTTGACGACCGGCTGGTGTAGCGGTAACATACATTGCCTTCTATGCCAGAGGTCCTGGGTTCGAATCCCGGTGGCGGCGGTGGATATTTGTGTGATGAACACAGATATTAGTCGTGGAGTCATGGATTTTTTATGTTTATTTAAGTTTATTCTAATAAAAAATACCTATGCATTTATTCAATATGTATGTTTATTTATTTCTTAAGTATATCAGTTATCTAGTATCCATAACACAAGTTCTTTAAGAAACTTAATTTGGGCTAGATAATGTTGTGTGCGTGTCAGAAATATTTATTTATTACGAAACGCCTTCATGGATTTGTATAAAAAATCCATGACAAAATAAATCGTACAATATTTAGCCGATTTGTAGAGTAAAAATTTTGATAAAATTATATTTTTTGAAAATAAACCAATTAAACGTTTTTGCGCTTGCTTACGGTTCAGAAAAACGAATGTTATGTTCAGTGAAAATCCTTCCGTTTTCGAAATATTAGACATTTTCACAATATAAAAAAAAAACACATTTCGTCATTCTTTTTGGCGCCAATACTACGAATGATGATTTTTTTATATCAAATTTTTGAGTACTCTTGGATAAACTAAAACTTTTATAATAATGCTATAATTTCAGATCGTTTTTAAAATATTTTTTTACACAGACTCAATGTTTTTGAATTTTATCTTGAAAAAAGTACTCTGCCTTGGTTAAAAGAAAGTGTAGGTATGGCATTTTGAATGCCAATTTCATAAAACTAGCTTAGTTTTCGTGGATTGTGAAATGCCATATTACATGGTATGATCTAGCTTCAGACACAGAATAAGTAATAGTCTTCGGATTTGGAATAATTTTCTTTTAAAATGAGGTAGACCAAATTTTTAAGATATTACAAGTTGATTCCAAAATTAAAGAACTGTGGCAGATCTCCATACCAAGAATTGTCTTACTTATGTTAAATGGAAGCGTAATAATGGATATATGTTTAAGGTTCGGTATTAGTACCAGAGTGTACAAGTGAGTCTATTTTTATTCGGGAAAGCTGAACATATATCACGGTGTTTTCACTAAATTTCGTTAGTATCACTAAGATATAGATGGCGCTGTTTATAATTTATAAAATTAGAAAAATGCCATAGACAATGTCTCTTTCATCCTACTTTTCATTCTTCGGTTCATTCAATCAATCACCTAACCGACTCAATAAATCTATCTTTCACTCGTTAACTGTGTTCGTTACTGCGCACCCGTTTTCGAATGTTGTTTTTATCGCTTTTTTCTTGGATTCCTTTTACCCACAAGCCGGCCACCATTTGGACTGACGCTCCCTTTTTTAATTCTGACCCGGCTATTCTACTGGATTTCGGAAACAATGCTGCAATTCGACCTTTGCATGTTTATTGGAATTTTGATCGTGATAACGATTTTCTGATATAAACATATTTCATATACTTAATCATGATAATCATATTTGAGGAGTCTTAAATATTCTTAAAGAAAAATACAGGGAAAGTTCCCGACTGGTTCTAGTAAAAGTTTCCGTCACTAAGTTCTAGATGGCGCTAGAGCTCCGTTTTAGCTGATATCTCTATCTCAACCTATAAAAGTTACTTTATGACATATTATTATATCGATGTTTATATTTTTAGGTCATGAATGAACAATGCAATAACAGAACAGTACCTACAATAATCAAATCACTAATGTCAGATTAATATTAAATCAAACAGAAACCGTTTATGTCAACCTACCTATCACTCACTGCCAGTCGAGGACTAAAGAAGACCTGAACATTTCATTAGATTTTATGTAAAATCGATTCAACATTGAATCGATCCTGTGACACTTTGTTAGATTTTTTTGGATTTAAAAGTTGTATAGCTTCAAAGATAATACCATATTATTATGTATAAGGTCGAATAACAATATATTAGTAATATTTTAAAACCAGAACAAATTATAGAAAGGTTAACTGAATCGATTTTTCATATAATAATACTTAGATTATTGATCGCATACTGCTTGCTCCTGTCACGCCATTACGTATGATTACGAACCTAGTTCGTTATCATTTGATATGCCTTTTATCTTCATATACAGGGTGTCTCGCTTACCCTATATAATACCTTCTCGGAGGTATTCTAGTTCCCATAATGATAACAGAAAAAATGTAAAAAAAGAAAAATTCGAAATTCATTTTTAAATTTTTGTATGTCATCATAGTACTAACTAGGTTCGTAATCATTTGATATGCTTTTTATCTTCATATACAGGGTGTCTCGCTTACCCTATATAATACCTTCTCGGAGGTATTCTAGTTCCCATAATGATAACAGAAAAAATGTAAAAAAAGAAAAATTCGAAATTCATTTTTAAATTTTTGTATGTCATCATAGTACTAACTAGGTTCGTAATCATTTGATATGCTTTTTATCTTCATATACAGGGTGTCTCGCTTACCCTATATAAT
Organism: Stenoptilia bipunctidactyla; assembly: GCA_944452665.1. Classification (NCBI taxonomy): domain Eukaryota; kingdom Metazoa; phylum Arthropoda; class Insecta; order Lepidoptera; family Pterophoridae; genus Stenoptilia; species Stenoptilia bipunctidactyla. The sequence goes on from OX101746.1 coordinate 18,969,086, forward strand.
ACCTTCTCGGAGGTATTCTAGTACCCATAATGATAACAGAAAATGTGTAAAAAAAGAAAAAATCGAAATTTATTTTTAAATTTTTGTATGTCATCAATAAATTTCGAAATTTTCTTTCATGCTGCAATCCTTATGGGTAATAGAATACCTCTGAGAAGGTATTATATAGGGTAAGCAAGACACCCTGTATATAAAAGCTCCGGTTTTAAAGAATATATAAAAATAAGTGAAAATATTAAAAATCGTAGACAAATAATTGATATTGTATTGTTTTTATGAAATCCAAGGACTGCAAAACAACCTCGACAAAATTCTGCCACCATTCTTGGCCTAGCTCAGTGTACTGTGGTCGAGGGAACTCAATGAAACACGTGTTGTTATGTTCAAAGTTGACAGTATATTCGCCTATATTATATTCTAGATACACACGTTGGACGAGTGGCGTTAGGGCCAACGTTGGAGCCAACGTGTGGAGCCGGCCTAATGTAGGTATAACTACCAACTATTACTTATTCTGTGGTATAACACAACGGGGAGGCGCATTTTGACAAAAAATAATATATTAAGTTAATTGTTATTTTTTGTACCGACATGTTTTTGAATATCATTAAATACATGAAATCTTATTACAACAAATAATTTGAGACAATTTAAAATTATAAAAAAATGCTTGTAGAGCAAAAGGTCTATTACATTTTTAATATTATTAAACACGTTTATAATTATATCAGTTCATATTTTCTCTCTTCACAAAAATATGAAAAAAATGCACATTATATTTAAAACATTAAACTAATGCTACTATATCCTAGATACTCACTTCCTTTAATTATATCGAACTTATCCACTAACCTATTTACTAACTTGCTTAGCAGCATTGACAAAACCTAGGCAGAAATGAAAATTTTATATTTGACAGTTTATAAAGGTAAAAAAAAAGTCAAAAACACGAATAAAAGATATCTCTAAAAAATGAAAATTAAAGTTGTAAAATGAAAATATTTTAGTATCCATTGCTATTATTGAATACCTAATACAAACAAAGGCATAAAAATATCTAAAAATTAAGGAAAATAAATGTAAAAACAGATATATTAGCTATAAGTATTACAGTTCAAAAACAAAAATCTTGTAATAGCTACATAAAATAATAAACATACAAAAAAAATTAGACGTCATTAAATAAAATCTTTACTTGCACTTCATTCCTTTTATTTCTTTTAGTTTTCATATTACTTGTGTGAGTGTCAGAAATATTGATTTGATTGATTACTATGTATTTATAACTTGTAAAATAACATTTCATTATTCACTTAAGCCCGACAAATAACGACGAGAAGACGGGCACGAGCGAGAGGCAGCGATCCTTGTCACCCATCAACAAGACGACTACGTGCGCTGTCTCACTTGCGCAGGAGTTAATCGGGATGGAGGCCACTACTACTACTGCGGTTCCGAAACAGACCGGTTTTGCGGAGAGGGAACGTCGAAACCGAGCTATTGATTTAAATGAGGCGGGCCTCACCACTGTTGAGTGCATGCAAACTAGACGCAATATTTCAACACCGATATCTCAGAGCGAAACTGTGAAACAAAGCGCGCGACTTTCGCATGATAATAATTATAAGGATGAATGGACCGTAGTAAATAGGAAAAAAAGTAAATATCGTTTTATGGGATGCAGTGGCAAAGCGATAAATGAACAGAATGGTAATTTTAAGGCAGCGGATATTAAAATTCCGCTTTTTATTACCAATGTTAATCAACAGACATTGGAGAGTGATATAATCGATTATATTAAAATGAAAACAGGCGAATCAATAACATTGAAAAAGATAAAAATGTCGAAACAGAAGCCGTATAATGCATTTAAAATATTGGTACCTCAAAAAAAACTATCAGTATTTATGAATGATACGTTATGGCCAGAAGGTATATCCTTTCGGAAATTTGTTTATTTAAAGAAAGACACGTTTAATGATATTAAGGGTGTAAGAAATGTTAGAACGGCCACTACCAACCATAATAATGCTTAGTTCAACTAACATGATTAGTTTTAATTGTAAATCCATGACAAGGTCAGCTGACTACATCGCGTCCTTGTGTAAAATGGCAGACATAGTGGCACTTCAGGAGACATGGCTCTTGCATCACGATCTTCCATACTTGGGCACCATTGACGACGACTTCGCTTACAGGGGAAAGTCGGCGGTGGACACGTCGGCGGGAATGCTACGTGGACGTCCCTATGGCGGAGTGGCGATACTGTGGCGTAAAAGTGCATTCAGTGATGTTTCGGTCGTGGAATGCAGGAGTGTACGGTTGGCTGCAGTGAGAATAACCAGTAGTGATCGTACAATACTAATATTCTCAGTGTATATGCCTACAGATAGTTCTAATAATTTATCGGAAATGTGTCAGTGTATGGGTGAGATTAGTGCTATAATTGAAGAAAGTAGCGTTGAATCGGTTTACATTTTAGGAGACTTTAATGCGCACCCAACTCAATTATTTGGCATAGAAATGTTAAACTATTGTATAGAACAAAAATGGAGATGTGCAGATATTGAACTACTAGGCATTAATTCTGGTTCTTATACTTATTTAAGTGATGTCCATGGAAGCGCTAGTTGGTTAGACCACTGCCTGGTGTCTGAGGCCTCCTGGAGCTCGGTGACAGCTGCTAGGATTTTGTATGATGTGTCATGGTCAGATCATTTTCCTCTCTTAATTCAATGTAATTTAAACAAATTGAAACCCAAGTTAAGTTTATGTAGACGTAATATTATTAATAAGATCAATTGGGGCGAAAGAAATTCCGAACAAATTAAAATTTATTCTAATTTATGTAATAATAGCTTTAGGGATTTCCATTTTCCACCAGAATTTCATAAATGCAGTGATAGTTTGTGTAATAATAGTGCACATCGAGTTGCTATAGACAATATGTACTATAGTATAGTTGATATATTGTGTCGGGCATCCGAATGTAGTTATAATAATATCAAATCTTGTAAGAAACATGTCATAGGATGGAATAAGTATGTTAGAGAAGCCCATATAAAGGCGAGAGTTCGTTTTCACAAATGGCTTTTAGGCGGAAAACCAACAGAAGGTCCATTATTTGAGGAAATGTATGGTAGCCGAAAATATTTTAAAAAACAATTAAAGTATTGCCAAAATAACTGTGACCAAATTAAAATGGATGTCATTGCTAGTCTTCACTCTTATAAAGATTTTAAGGGCTTCTGGAAGCAAACTCGTAAAACTAATCCGAGGGTTTCTAATCCGTCCAGTGTAGGGGGTGAAAGCAATAGTGCTAAAATAGCGCAATTATTTGCGAACAATTTTAGTGTTACGTCGCCTTTGAGCGTGAATATGCAGACGGCGGGGTCGGAGGGCGAGGAGAGTTTACGAAAGTTAACGGTGCGCTTTTCTGCTAACGACGTGGCTACCGCGATACGGGCTATGAAGAAGGGTAAGTCTCCAGGTCATGACTCATTGAGTGTGGAGCATTTGAGGCATGCAGGCGTACATCTGCCTCGTGTGCTGTCTATGTTCTACACTCTGTGTGTCGGGCATGCTTATTTACCTGAAGATCTGATGAGGACACTGGTAGTACCTATAATTAAAAATAAAACTGGCGACGCTTCTAATGTGAATAATTACAGACCCATTTCTTTAGCGACTATTCTGGCTAAGGTATAGGACAGTCTGCTTGAAAAACAGTTAAGTAAAAATTTAATATTGAATGATGCCCAGTTTGGCTTTACCGAGGGCTTATCTACTGAAAGTGCAATATATTGCCTTCAGCAGACTGTTCAATATTATACAGCTAGAAATACTCCTGTCTTTGCCTGCTTTCTTGATCTCTCTAAGGCCTTCGACCTCGTTTCTTATGACTTATTGTGGAGGAAAATGGAAAATGACACAACTATACCAATAGACGTAATTAATATATTTAAGTTTTGGTATAAAAATCAAATAAATTGTGTAAAATGGGCGGAGTCAATGTCTGCGGAATATAAGTTGCAGTGCGGGGTGAGACAGGGGGGTTTGTCGTCTCCTAAGTTATTCAACCTTTATGTGGATGGGCTGATTGCTGAGCTCAGTAGGACTATGGTTGGTTGCTCTATTGACGGGGTAATTATGAACAATATGAGCTATGCAGATGACATGGTCTTGCTGAGCCCATCAGTTGGCGGTCTGCGTAAATTGGTTGCGATATGTGAGCGATACGCCGAGGCTCATGGCCTCAAGTATAACGAAAATAAAAGTGAACTATTAGTATTTAAATCACAAAATAAGACTTATGAAAATATTCCACCTGTCTTTCTAAATGGCACGCCACTAGTTAGAGTAAGTGAATTTAAATACTTGGGGCACTGGGTCACGGAGTCTATGCTCGATGACTTAGACATTCAAAGGGAACGTAGAGCTCTGTCAGTCAGATGCAATATGTTGGCCCGTAGATTTTCACGTTGCGCAAGTGAAGTTAAATTATCCTTGTTCAGAGCTTACAGTCAAACCTTCTATACGTGCAGTCTATGGGCAAATTATACGAAGCGGGCGCTAAATGATTTGAGGGTTCAATATAATAACGGGTTTAGGGGCCTGTTGGGGCTGCCGCGCTACTGCAGCGCATCAGGAATGTTCGCAGCGGCGCGGGTGGACGACTTCCACGCGATAATGGGTAAGAGGGCGACCTCCATGATGACGCGCGTGCGAGGCAGCACCAACAGACTGCTACTCGTTTTCAAAGATCGTTTTGAAGGCCCTATAATGGAGCACTGGCTAGATTTACATGGAGCGTGCTGGTCTAGTGCTAAATGACAGTACTTAATTATATAAATTTATTTTCCATATTATTTTATTGCATTTATTAAGTATTTTACCTGACACACTAAAATCTACCAAATTATTTTCAAAATTGACATGACACTGTAATTTAAATTTGATTTCTATGTTTAAAAGTGACATTTAATATTGATAATGTTCTGACATTGTAAATTATGACATTTAAAAATTTTATAACTTCGATATTAAGACTTTGTTACTTACACTTTTATATTTTTTTCCAAATTTGACATGCTGCTACTGTAATAATTTAATTAATTCTACTGACATTTAAATGTGATGATATATTCTTTTTATATAATTTATTACTGTATGCTTTACTAACTCTAGTTATTTAAGTTAAAATTGTTACTAACATATTATGGATTACTGTTATCTGAAATAAATGATTATTATTATTATTATTATTATCTATCAAACACAATCATTATTCCGTCATTATGTAGGTATGGTTTTGTTTTTTTTCAGTCATCGATCGCGCGTCGTGTCACTCGCACGCACCGTAGCGAAAAAATAAAATAAGTACTACCCGACCGACCGTACAAAATGAATTGTACTAAGTGTAACAAAACTGTATCCGAAGGAGTGAAGTGTGGTCAATGTCAAGGACATCTTCACTACAGCTGTGCTGGAGTAGCTGAAGCAACCTATCGGAAGATGGGTGCTGAGAAAAAATCTGCATGGAACTGCGTAAAATGCCGTACCCCGCAGACGCCGACCGTTACTACCGGCAGCATTTATCAAAAAACATGCTGTAACAATAACTCTGCCATGATCGAGGAAATAAAACAATTAAGAGAAGATTTCACTTTGGGAATACAAAATCTCACATTAAAATTAACCGAAATAGAATCCAACTTGAGTCGTTTTGATGAACGTCTTACCGTAGTTGAGAACAAAGCGAACTTAATAATGAAGCTACAATCCGACCTAGCAACCTCCAAAGACAAAATTACTCAACTGGAACACATAAATAATGAACGTGAACAATTTGGAAGAATAAACAATGTCGAGATATCTGGTATACCTATAACAAAAGGAGAAAATCTAAACCATATATTACACTGCATATGTAATAAGATCGGACTAAACATAAGTGATACGGATGTGAACAGTATTAATCGCGTGCGTCGTTATACACAAATTGAACCTGCGAATAATAGTGGTGATGGTGTTAAAACAAAGCCGAGACCGCCAGCAATTATCGTGAATTTCACGCGACGCCGGAGCAAGGATCAGCTGTTAGCGGCGGCGCGGGCGCGCCGTGGCCTTACTACCTGCGACCTGGACCTTTCGGGCCCCTCCACACCTATCTACTTTGGAGACCACCTCACGCCGCGTAACAAGCTGCTGCTGAAACGTGCTCGAGAACTCAAGGCCCAATTAAATTACTCATATCTATGGATTCGAGATTGCAAAATAATGATGCGTAAATCTGATAAATCCCGTATTACATACATATCTAGTGAGAGTGATTTTAAAAAATTAAAGTGACAATTTCAATTTTGTTATATAGTTCCTACACTTATTACAGTAAACTATAATCCAACGGTAAAGTTAACTTGCTTTTTTCATAGACCGAATAATTATTGTAATGATGTTACATGTCAGTCATTTTTCCTATCAATAATATATACCTACCACTGCCAAATAATAAAACCTTTTAATGAAGTAATATTTCGTGCTCATTTTGTGTTCTTGTTCTTGTTTATAATAACATATTATTTCTTGTTGGTTCCCGTAAAAATCATAGTTAAACAGATATTACAAACTTATTACTTATTCGTTTACAAACATTACTTGGTTTACTATAATTGCATACCTTTATTAAGTGTTAACTACTTCCATATGTTTTATATTTTCAATCTATTGGTACCTACATCGCTCATATCTACGACGCAATATAAAGTTGTTAATTTGTTTAAATTCATACTTAGATATGCCTTCTAAACAATTTAATGGTTATTATCAAAATGTGCGGGGACTTCGAACTAAATCACTTAATTTCTTTGCAGAGGTTTCGCAGTCTGAATATGATTTTATATGTATCACAGAAAGCTGGCTTACAGCTGACTTCTATGATCGTGAGTATTTTGACAGTAGGTATGTAGTTTATCGCTGTGACCGGTGCGCTAGCACGAGCGGCGAACAGCGCGGCGGCGGCGGGGTCATCGTCGCTGTCCGCGTCGAGTATGTATCACTGCGGCGAGACTGGCCGACGCCCGCGGCTTCGGGTTCTGAGTGCGTATGGGTTTCTATTTTATTGGAACAAAATAAGTACCTAAATATTGCATGTTTGTATACTGTGCAAGGGGCGGGTCACAGTGACGCAATTCGTGCATTTTTGGATATCACTAGTGATTTAATGACGGAAAGACCCAATGATATATTTTTGATTACCGGTGATTTTAATATTTCTAAAGCAAATTGGGTTGACACTGAGTTAAATCATTCCGACTTAATAACTAATGGAGATTTCTGTAGTCAATTGTTAAGTGATTTTTTATCTTTTTCAGACACAAAACAATTTAATAATGTTCGTAATGTAAACAATCGTATACTGGATTTAATAATAAGCAATACGGATTGTCGAGTTGAAGGTTGTCAATCACCTTTATTAGCGGAGGATTCACATCATAGGTCCCTTATTTTGGAAATATCAGTTGTAAACATACAATATATAAAAACAAAGTTTTCGAGTACTTATAATTTTTGTGGAGCTAATTATGAGGATTTGAACGAAGAATTACTAAAAATTAACTGGCGTGATACGCTGGGTTCCTTATCGTTGGATACTGGTATAGATGTTTTTTATAATATCTTAAATAACTTAATATCACTTTATGTACCCTTTCGTACTGTTAAATCTTCTTGTTCTTCTCCTATATGGTACACAAAGGCTTTAAAAAAGGTTTTGGCTTAAAAAAGAAAGTACCATAGGCTATGGAAAAGTTATAATAATCCATTAGATTATGAAAGTTTTAAGATACTTAGAAAACGGGCAAAATTATTGGAAAACGAATGCTATAAAAATTACATTGAATTCTCTGAACATAACATTAAGATGAATTCTAGGTATTTTTGGACTTTTGTTAAAAATATAAAATCGACAAACAAATTACCTCAAACTATGTACTATAAAGGTTGTGCTGCAACTGAAGGGGAAGAAATTTGTAATTTATTTAATGAACATTTTCACTTAGTTTTTGAACCGGCTGATTCAAACTTATTACCTGAACACTTAGACCCCCCTCAGAATGCTCCAATTGACATAAGCACTATAGAAATAACCCAAAGCGTTGTTCTGAAATATTTAAAGTCTGTCAATGTAAATAAAGGGGCTGGCCCTGATGGAGTACATCCGTTGCTTATAAGTAAGTGTTCTTCCGCGTTGGCTTTACCTCTAACGATTTTATATAATAAATCATTAAAGGAAGGAATAGTCCCAACTATTTGGAAAACAGCATGGATTACCCCTATTCCTAAAGGTTCAGCTAGCCCAGACATTGAGAAGTACCGTGGCATATCCAAATTATGCCAATTCGGTAAAATTATGGAAAAAATTGTTACAGATCAAATTTTTCAATGTGTTAGAACTGTTATAAATCCTAACCAACATGGTTTCTATCCAGGTCGCAGTGTGGAGAGTAATCTCCTTATCTTCACTGAACTAATATTAAATGCAATGAACAATAATCACCAATTAGACGCAATTTACACTGATTTTGCCAAATGTTTTGATAAAATTTGTCACTATACCTTAATGATTAAGCTTTGGAACCTTGGAATACACGGTGATTTGTTCCGATGGATTAAATCCTACATAAACAATAGAAGCCAGGCAGTTGTTCTTAGCGGCTATTTATCACAATATAAAACCATAAGTTCTGGAGTTCCCCAAGGTTCACACTTGGGACCCTTATTGTTCAACTTATACATTAACGACATTAATAATTTTGTTCAGGGATCAAATCTCTTACTTTATGCTGACGACACAAAAATTTTTAGAATAATAAAAACTGTAGAGGACTGCGAAGCTTTACAACGTGATTTATTTAAGTTTGAAAGGTATTGCCAAGACAACAAAATGTACTTAAATTTGGATAAATGTCATGTTATTAGTTATAGTCGAAAACTAAATACAATCACGCATGATTATAATCTTTGTGGTAAAGAAATTTCTAGAGTAACACAGATTCGTGACCTGGGGGTCATCATGGACTCCAAACTTACATTTATCCCTCACATAGACTTTAGTACTAATAAGGCTTATAAACAACTAGGATTTATTTTGAGGATAGGCAAGCCTTTTAAACACTCCTTGACTTACAAAGTCTTATACAATAGTTTTGTTCGTCCTAATTTAGAATTTGCTTGTACTGTCTGGCATCCCTTCTTTAGGTCTCATATTGATAGAATTGAAATCATCCAAAAAAAGTTTATTAAATCTCTTGCCTACAGAACAGGTTATTCTTACATTGACTATGAAACCTCTTCTAAGCGATACAACTTAATGTCATTGGAAACCAGACGAAATTATTTTAATGCCATTATGATGTTTAAGATCTTGAATAACACTGTTGATTCACCCGCATTATTGCAAAATATCTTATTTCGAGTGCCTCGTAGATGTGAGCGACTAAGTGTTAAGAGAGACTTATTTTTTGTAGAAAAAAGCAGAACTTGTTATGCGCAAAACAGCTTTGTTAAAAGAACATGTACCTTTTATAACTGTTATTTGAAGGATATTGATTTGTTTTTAGGCCACTCGCTGGCCTCGTTTAAAGCTTCCCTAGTAAGAAAATTGAACTTGTGAAATTTTGTTATCTTTTTTGTATGGGTTTTTTGATACTTATGTTATTTTTTTTTTTTTTTTTTGTTTTTGTATGCATGGTGATGGGTAATTCATTTGTAATATTTAGGAAACTAAAGGTCTAAATTTGTAAATTTTTTGTAATATTACCTAAGTATTTTGTGTGACTGTTTGTTTCTTATGATTAAATAAATAAATAAAAAATAACAGAGACGCATTATAGAAATGCTCAAAAGTTCGAAGATCAATATTTGAAACAATATACTTATTAGTTACTAGCTGTTGCGCGCGGTTTTACCCGCGCAATTTCGATTCCCGCGGGAATTTCGGGATAAAAAGTAGCCTATACGGATTCGGAAGAATCCCTCTAAGTAATGGTAAAAGAAATTTTGAAATCGGTTCAGTAGTTTTTGAGCCTATTCAATACAAACATACAAAAACGACCACTTTGGCGAAGGGGTAAACCTATCTGCCTCAAACGCCAGTGGTTGCGGGATCGATTCCCGCCCGGGACAAGAAAAAAAAATGTTCCGGGTCTGTGTGTTTATCTATATATGTATTTATATTCTAGGTTCCCCCCTAGTTCGCTACATGGTATCTCATAACACAAGCTTCGCTTACTTTGAGGCCATATAGTTGGTGTGATTGTCTGGGGATTTAATAATTATAATTAATAATAATAAAAATACAAAGGTTTCCTCTTTATAATATTAGTATAGATGTCCCAGTTGCCCCATCTATCAAAGACAGCTGTGGCAACTGTGATTTATTTTATGATCATGTCCCAGTTGTCCCCACTGTGGGAATTCCTAAAGGGGGCTACTGGGATATGCCGATTGATTCATACAATCGAATCATTTTTTAAAACAGGAACAGAAGGAATATTTTCTAAGTGCTGATTGAACGCTATCACTAGCTCTTTGGAGTTGGTAAAAGATAAACCTCTCATCAAATTTTATGGTGGGGGAAAATCCAGAAATCACAGGGTCTTAGATCAGGGCTATGTGCAGGATCATAGTATCTGCTTTGTGATATGCACTACGTACATGTTAATGAAGTAACTTGGTTTTATTACTCACATAGTTGACTTGTCATTCCCATTTAAAACTGCTGTGTTTTAGTAACTAAAATTGAAAGTAATTTTATTACGAACTTGTTCAAAATAATCGATCTTAATAAATAAATATGTACCTATTAATTAGCTTTATAGTATTTATGTTTATGTATTTATTGGTTAGGTATTTTTTTAAACTCAATAAATTGCGTTAAAATCCATAAAAGTGCTTAATTTAAATTCTTTTATTTATAATACTCTTGTTAAAAGACTTATGTATGACTTAAAAATTATAATATTAATGCATTACTCTACACTAGTGCGGCGCAATTCCAAGACGTAAGTATGAAGCGCGCGCGGACGACTCGATCCGCCATACGCCAGCGTTCTAGACTACTTTAGTACTTATTTTCATCTAGGTATGTTCTAGACCCGCGCCGCGCGTCTGTACTTACGATACCGAGCCGGGGACGGCGCTACAATGGCGCCTTAAGTTCACGGGTGTGATACTTGGCACAAAGGTTTATCAATAAGTGACAGGTGATGAAAGCCCGCATAACAAGAAATATTGTTTTCTTTTATAAAAATCTTATTGCTTAGGTGCATGGATGTGAAACTCGGTATAAAGGTTCTTCAATGGGTGTCTGATTGCGTTATGGAAGGAATTACCGAAATTTCCACGGGAACGGAATAGGTAGGACTTTTTAGTTTGTATGACAAATCTTATTTCTGGACTGCACAGATGTTAAACTTTGTATAGGTAAAAGTTCTTTCAATGGGTGTCTGGTTGTTTTACAAAAGCTATTTCTGAAATTCCCACAGGAAGGGTACGTGCCCTACTTAAGTGCGAACGAAGTTGTGGGAAAAAACTCGTTAATTTTAAGTTACTATGATACTGCGATAAGTAACTTCTAAACGTACTAGTAAGGAGATATTTAAAAAATAATTCCACCTATTTTTAAGTACGTATCGCAAAATTTACTGAAAAACTGTGCTTTCATTGAAGGCTCAGGCCGTATACAGAAAGAAAGCTGGAAACTTATAAGCGCTTACCAGCGCTTGGCAGCGCTGGTGACCCGCGCAGGAGAATATATGAACGCGCGCCGTTAAGCACTGAACGATGCCGACAAGTCAAACTGGTCAGCGCTGGAAAATCATCGTCCTATGAGTCCGACATTTTGCTTGGTCTGCCTCAACCTGCTTCCTTTGTGTGGAACGGACCAGCGCTGTCAAGCGCCGGTAAGCACTTATGAGTTTCCAGCTTTCTTTCTGTATACGGCCTTACCGCATACCAACGCTTCATTGTTAGACATTGTAAGTAATCTGTTCTCCATGGTTGATAAATCTACAATTTGTGATAGAATAGTAAAGAGTAGAAATTATATCGTGCACCCACCACTTGACTTAATCTTAACAGACATAGATATTCACCTTTTTTAAATCCAGTACCTACCAAGTCTTAAGTTGATCTCTCCTCTCCCCCACCTAAAAAAAAGAGTTCTCCACCAAGAACAAGAGTGGCTGGGTAACAAAATGCCACCTGAAATGGAAACGAAGAACTGATGGAAACTTGAAAAGAAGAAAAATGCACAGAAGGCAGCACGTTCTAAACCTGTCAAAAATGTTTAATTGAATCTGAACTTTATATCCTCGATATTAAGTTAAAAATTGATTATAGAAATTTGACAGATTTGTAACGCTTGATCTGCTGCCATCCGTAAAATTCTGTACATTAATAAAAAAAACTATTTAAAAATTACTTTTTATTGATGACTAATAACTGAGAATACGAAACAATTTATTTAAAATTCCATAAATTCATATTGTACTACAAACGTTCTGATCTGTTTTGGACCTAAATTAATAACCAAGCCGTTATCTCTTATCCTGTTCACATTTTCGGCTCGGGGCACGTGCTCGTTGGACCCAAATTCCTCATTAAAGCTACGACTGAATTCCTGTTTCTTCTTCCACTCCCAATGTTCATGTTGTTCAATCCATTGGTTAGCAGCTAAAAGCGTTTCTTTCGCCGAAACCACACGAATGTGTTTAAATAACTTAGACAAGTCCACACTTCTGTTTAATTCCTCCTCTTTGAGGCCAGTTTCTTTTGACAATACATTTTCTAGTCTTAAAAGTAATGAGTCACCTTCCCATGGTTCTAAAGTTAAAATATTAACTGCTTTATCTAAATTATCCAAACCAGAGAACCTATTCCTCATTTTCACCCAATCTTGGTATTTTAATTTGGTAGCGTCTGCAAACAATACAACAGGCTCGTATTGTGCTTCGATTTCAACTCTTCTTACGACTACCGCTTCATCGACGTTGTCGTATTTAGTGGGAGCCAGTAAAAATTTATGCGATCCTCGTACAACAATGCCTGATCCATTTTCCATTTCATTCAGCGCTTCGGAAACACCAAACGCGTCATCCGCTAGAAGCCTCCTGTGCACCATTATCTCGATCTCACCTTCATTCATGGATGTTCCGCCGCAAGATCTATCAGTCAACACAATAAATTCTACATCTTCATTCTGCAAACTAATCTCGTTATTGATAGGGTAATAATTACCCGGGATAGGTTCTGTTAAAGTGACATTCCATTGTGGTCGCTTGTTTTTGATCCTCTTAATCATCTGTCTGCCATTTGAATCTGTGTAGAATTCACCTCCATTTTTTACATTTATTGAATGTGTCATAATGAATTCTTTACCAATCCAATCGTCTACGCTAATAGGTCCTACGGACCATTCTATTTCATTATAAGGTAGGTATTTGGCATCGTTAATTCTTAGTACATAAGAAACATTATGTGATAGGATATTGTAATATTCTTTTCCGATAAAGTTTTGTACGTTTGTGTATTCGAGAAGTTTTAGATCCGTGGGTTTGGTCGCGTTGGGTCGCAGTATGTATGCCCCTGATGATCTGTTCTTGTACTCCTGGTTATTGCCGGCACAAGCTGGGTAGAACTTCGCCCCGTGTTGGATCGTGTAGCGGTCTTGTGAGTGGGTTATTGAACCAAGGATGTCTACAGAAGTCTGCACCTTAAACAAAATGATTAAAATATTATACAAATGCTTAAAAAAAAGCTTGTGGACGATGGGTCTTGAACATGTAATTCGATATCACAGGTTAAGCAATATTCGACCCGTTTAGTACAGAGATGGATGACTGACCATAATCATGTGATGAGAAATCATTATTTTGATTATTATTAAACAGTGTGTTAGGCTACGGATTTCGGGTACTTCAGCCACGTATACTACATTAAATTTTATCGACAAAATACTGTACAAAGGGGGGTAGCATCCCTCACTCCTCTGAATGACAGCCGTTTTAAAATTTAATATCTTTCAAATAGGACCAGTTTTGTGCAAGAGGCGACATAAAAATGTGAAAAAATGAGTTTCAGTGAACTCGTAGTACTTAGTACGAGATATGTATAGTGTTTTATCGATAAAATTTAACGTAGTATACGTGGGTGAAGTATCGGAAATCCGAAGCCTAACACACTGTATATTCTATTACGACTACTTTCGTACTTTGGAGATCACACATGATTTTATTTAGATTTGTTTTGACTTGCCATGTTGGCATTTTTATCGATCAGCGCCGGACCAGCATGGTGATATTACGGTCTATTGATGCCAACTTTTGCTTGCTTTTATGTCAAATACATTCTTTCATTTCATCAAACCTTACCAGGCGCAGTCGCATACGTAGCATATACAGTAAAAAAAATAAGTATGGACTTTCATACAAATTTATTTAATTATTTTACAACAAAATATTTTGACAACCCTAGTCAACCCAGTAAAAGCTATCGATCGACGTGGATTGTTCCAGTCGTCCGTCGATCAGCGGCGTCGATCGATTGATGTGTCAACATCCTTAGTTACCCATCATTTTATTTTTACGCCATCTGTTATCGAATAGATTTCATCAAAAGCTAACAGCTGTTCTTAGGGTTCACACTTAGATATTTTGATCTAGACTTTGAACTGGGTTTTCGGCCGAACAGTAAGGATAACAAATTTATGTTACCGATATTTATAAACTACATCATCAAACATACAATCCCTTTAAGTATTATCTCTTCATTTAGTTACACGTTGTATATAAAAAAAACTCATATGGGTTATAAATGAGTATTCTGTGAGTATTATATTATTTTCCATTTATATATAGTTTCAAAATCTTTATGACTTTTTTACGTTTGTTTTTTGTATTACTCTTTTTGATATTATATTAATTTACATTTGACCAGCAAATATTTGCACGCCTTATGTAAGGCAGAGTGTGACTGTCTTAAATATATACAATGTAACAACTGTCTATGTACCACATTCTAGCAAATAAAGGATTTTGATTTGATTTGGTACTTAATGTGAAAGCGTTCATTATCATCACAACCCTTTTTCCACTGCAGAGTCATGAGTCTCCCATGGATGAAGAGGAGGTTAAAAGACCACGATAACCCGGCATTCTCAATCATCATCATCATCACGACTCTTTGTAATGAGCCCACTGCAGAGCTATGAGTCTCTCCCCTGGGTGACGAGAAGGTATAGGTCATAATCCACCAAGCTGGCCCAGTGCTGGGTGGTGGTTGTCAGCATTTTCAGGGCGCCGAAAATGGCTTCTGACAAACCCTAACGACTACTGTATACAAGTATACAGCATCCGGTACCGACTGCTTAACGTGCCCTCCGAAGCACGGAAGTCGCCGAAATGAATGGTCGGCGGTCACCCATCTAAGTACCGACCGCGCCGAACGTTGCTTAACCTGTGATATCGTTTGATACACACAGAAACCATGGCGCCATGATGGCATTCTCAATACAATCTAGATAACAATGAAAAAATCAATACTTATAATGTTGGAAAGAATATTGAAGTACCTACAGGCAGACTCACCTTATTCTGAGGGTTGTCGCCTTCTTCATCGAACCGCTCCACTATCATGGTGGCTGAAGGGTCATCCGACAGCATCCTCATTTCTTCCTCGTTCAGCATTGACATTTTGTCTTTGTCTCTGTAAAAACAAACATAAATACTACTATTGCTTTCATGCTGGACTGGAAGGGAGCAAAAGAAGAACATGGAATGTAGGTAGGTTCCAGCTGCTTCTCTTCCTGGGCATACTATAAAAGTCAATTAGGGACTGACATTTTTTGACGTTGTTGTGGGCGATAAGAAGACCCCGTGTCACTTCAATAATAATAATAATAATTCTTTACAACAGCATTAGTAACATTTTACAACACATTTTAAAATGTTACTAATGCTGCCATCCTTGATTATGCTGATGTTTGTTATTTGGATCATCATCATCATCATCATCACAACTCTTTGTAATGAGCCCACTGCAGGGTATGAGTCTCTCCCCTGGGTGATGAGGAGGTTTAGGCCATAATCCACCAAGCTGGCCCAGTGCTGGGTGGTGGATGTCAGAATTTTCAGGGTGCCGAAACGGCTTCTGACAAACCCTAACGACTACTGTATACAAGTATACAGCACCCGGGACCGACAGCTTAACGTGCCCTCCGAAGCACGGAAGTCGCCGTGAGAAATGAATGGTCGGCGGTCACCCATCCAAGTACCGACCGCGCCGAACGTTGCTTAAACTGTGATATCGTATGATGCACACAGTAACCTCGGCGCCACGACGACTTCATTTGACGCTACAGAAGAACGTTACTTGGAACGTTATTTGGATGCTACAGAAGAACTTCTCAACAAGTTGGAGCGCCTGCAAAATCTTTGCATTCGCTTTATCTTTGGCCTGAAGAAGTTCGATCGCATCTCCGCTTATCGCAAGCAACTTCGATGGCTTCCAATACGCTACCATCGAAACACTAGAATCTTTTGTCTCCTTTTCAATATCCTTAATAATCCACTCACTCCTCTCTATTTGCGTGAAAGGTTTTTATACTCACACTCTCAAGATACGCCATGTAGAGCACACGTGCGTACTCTTCTACATATGCCTTCTCATAAAACCGATTTTTATTCCTACTCTTTCTCCGTCCATGCAGTCAGATTGTGGAACTCATTACCTCATGTCATTCGTGAGTGTAAAACCATATCTAGTTTCAAATATAAAGTCAAAGATCACTACTTTTCTCTACTGTAAGTTATAGTATCCACTCTACTTACATGAACAGTAGTATGAATTATGTATTTATTATAATTAGTATTATGCATGTATTTTTAGTACCTATATAAAGTTGTAATAATATTATATGTATGTATTGGTATGTATATATATTTATTAGAATTTAAATAGTTTGTAGTATGTTATGTATTAGTACATACTATGATTGCATTTTGAACAAACTCTCCAGTCTTAGGTCTGCTGTAAGAGATTTCAATAGAGATAAGCTGTACCTTTGTACTTATTTTGATTATGTTTCTTAATATTGGATCTTAACTTGTGTGTACATAAATTGTAAAATAAATAAATAAAATAAAACATTTTAAAACATTTGCACAAAGGTGGCCTTATCGCTCAAAGCGATCTGTGCCAGGCAACACAGTAAGGACAGGACATGAATAGAGAAAATTAGGGTGGGCGGTGGTACAGATTTCATAACATAGACTACATACAAATAATTACATATCATACATACTGATCATAAAAATTAATAAATATTTTAATATATTGTTTATATATAGGGTCGCCACATAATAGTCAATAATATTTTAATAGCAGATTCAGAATGGAGAGTGGGACTGAACTTCGAAAAAAAAATTTTTTTTCTACATTTTTCATAAATTAAAGTTTCAAAATACTTCTAAGTGCATAAAATTTTAGTTTAATCTCTAATTTACGACTACATAGCAAGATGAGAAAACGTTTCCATCTATTTCTATCAAACAATAAAATATTTGTTACATTACCAAACAATATCTATACGTTCTTGCGCGGCACAAGCAAACGAGCCGAAAGTCAAATTCGAGCCGCCCGCGCCTACTATATTTGATTGAAAGCACGCCACGCCCCCCTCTCGTCAGTCTGTCCAGAGATTCAAGCGCGCGAACACTAAATCGATAACTAACAAAAATGTCGAATTACGCGATTATAGCACGTTTAATCCACAGTCACAGACGCCGGCAGACCTCGATTTCCGGTTCACTCGAAGAAGACGTGCTGGAGTTTTTTGAACAGCATCCGATAGCCAGCACAAACGATGCGGCTCAGGTTTTCGAAGTCAGCAGCTCGTGGGTGCGGCGCTTGCTGCGACGAGAGGGCTCAAGTCTTACCACTTTACGAAAGTGCAAGAACTGAAGCAACTACCTATGTTCCGCGTGTGTAGTCTATGGTTGGTTGCTGAAGCACATTCTATGGACTGACGAGTCCACCTATCGCTGTTATCAAAAGTGATAAGGATACTTTATGGATAGTCAAAATTAATAAGCTAAACATGACAGGTTTTGTGTTCAGTATATGGGCTAATGGGACTCCATGTACAGCAGTTATTGTGAATGTGATAAGTTATCAGTGACTAATACCTAGCACGGTATTTACCATCAGCGACAGGACGCAAGGTAAAAATGTAAGTTATTTTTGTACGTTATACCTACACTGTACATAGTTATAAATAAGGTTATTCCAGTTACTAAACACGTCATTCTAACATTTAATTAATTGTAAAATCAATTTATTTGTTTTAACAAAGACTTCAAGCACGAATGCTTTATTTTAAGTTCATTTTTAATTTAATGAAGATCAAAACTAAAACACTTTTAGATACAATTAGTTTAACGTGAAATTGATAGTCAAAAACCTGTAACAGTAGTGTGATGGGACATTAGAATCACTTTTATCATGATGTATGACGTAATTACAGCTGATTCCGCGCTAAGTAGGTAACTAGGTCACGCAAACACACGGGCGCGCGTCAACGACCTTCGCTCGGATGCGTAGGTATTTACTATTCGCGTAAGATTATTGTTTTGGTGAAGTGATTTTCTTAAAAGAAATAGACTAGAATAGAATAGATTTTTATTTTTTGCTATGTACCTAGTCATGAAGTGTGGATTAAACTTAAATTTTATTCACTAAAAATAATTTTGAAATTTTAATTTATGAAAAATATAAAAAAAAAATTACTTCATAATTTAAACCAACACATCATTGTTAACCCAATTTTAAAATATCACAGACTATTATAAATTGACCCTGTATAGACTTACATATTAATGATACATACACATACTTATTAATAAGTTACGATGAGCAGTGTTTTACGAGGTGATAGCGTTTAAGCATCCTTTTGAAGGTGTTAGGACTGGGAGCTTTGCGGATCTCTAAGGGTAAATCATTCCAAAGCGACACCGATCGCACAAAAAGGGATTTACTTAAGAATCTGGATGTATGTGATGGTGTTGCAAAGAGAAGGTTTGAGGAAGAGCGCAAGTTACGATCGTTCTTAATGAATCGACAGTTAAAGCGGTTTTGCAGGTAAACAGGAATGGCTTTATCATACAGAATACAATAGTCTCTCTCAATCATTATAATACCTCCAAATTCATCGAACGTGACATCAGATGGTTTTACAGCCTAGTGATAAAAGTTGGAGATCCGAGTCTATTCACAGATAAATCTGGTCCAAAAGGGCTTATAGGAATCAGACAGCAGATATAACTGTCTGCCTATGGTATGCATGTACAAAACAAATCCAGTATTACATATTATGTGTAGGTTTTATTCTCAGTGTGCTTACATTGGAAAACTAATATTACAAGTAGGTACCGAAGTAAATAAAACTTGTTAAGGAACACAAACATTGCGCAGGTATTAAACTTGCGACCACTGTTGTCTGAGGTAGATACTGTTACCGCGTCGCCACAGTGATTGTCAAAATTGATCAAAAATGTTTACTGTATAATTGTAAGCAGTGGATATCAGGGTTTTTCAGGAACGATCGTAACTACCGAAGCGTGTAAAAAGAGACTTATCCGAATTCCTAATACAAAGTGTCTATTAAATAAGGTGACAGATCACCTTTAAAAATATTTCTTTTCTCATAACTCTTGTTTATTATGCGGCTTTTACTCGAAAATACAATAACGTTTTAGTAAAAGTTGCAGAAGAAACAAAAGTGTTAGTTTCTTCGACCGGATGCTCATCACATTTAACTTTATCGTGACTGAAATAAGGTACAAAATAAGTAGAATTTTCCAAAAATCCACCTACCTATTCCTCTCGGATTCTTTCGCTCTGCTACGACCAATATTAAGCGCATCAAGTTGCTCCAAGCCAACAACAACATCAGCTTTCTTGTCTTTTAGGATATCCAAATTAACTTTAGGCGAATTAACAAATACCATATCATGAACATTCCATGTCGGCATATCTGGAATATTAGCTATCACTTCCTGCATATTAGGCTGGATATCAGATCTCTCTCGAATATTCTTCCAGTAATCAGTGATGTTTTCATAGTATTCATTCTTGCTTTTGTTCTTTGTATTTCGCTTTCTTCTTTTCTGCTGTGTCACGTAATATGTAACAAATCCAAGTGGTTCTAATTTTGCCGGGAACACTATTTCGTATTTGGCTGGGGTCCGGTATTTTTCCACGAATCCTTTAAACATTTCTTGGGTCACCGATTGTACTAATTTTCCTGGAATATAAAAAGGAAATTTAATAAAATACAACTGACACACCGATCATGTGGCCCAAAAGCGACCTTTTTAAGGGACTGGTGAGAAATTTCAGATACTGAAGGAGAGCACTCTGTACTCGATTCTGGACATAATTATCTAAGAAAAGTAAGTAAGTACTTAATTTTTCACTAGAATTCCCATTCATAAATAATGTTTTGTTGCTATTACTTTACTTATGCGTGATTGACATGAACGTGACCGCAACAGGGACCGGAAAACCCCTTTATTTGATTAAGCCTATTGATAGGGTAACCCTATCAAAATCTTACCATATGGAAGTGTAACCCTATTGATATGGTAAGCCTATCGACGTGGTAACACTTTAAATAAAGTTAACTACTTTCGGATGCGCTTACCCTGTGATAGGGTTAGCCTATTTCTATCTCTTTCCGCGCATGCTGTTGAATTCGGAAGTATAATTCGAAGTGCGAGATTGAATAGATGGTGATATTTTTGATAATTTGATATTCTTAGAGATTAAATTTGCCTGCAGGTTTTAAAACCCTATTGAATCGGTAACCTTCAATAGGGTTTTCGATAGGCTTACTGCTTACATGAAGCTAACTCTATTGATATGGTAAGCCTTAAATTAGGGTAAGTCTTCGATACGGTTACCAAATTGGTAGGGTTTTTTAAAACAAGTCTATGAAAAACCCTATCAAAAACCTCTTTAAGGGTAAGCGGTTCCGGTCCCTGGACCGCAACTAACTAATATTTATTTATTATTGTTATATTTTTCTCTTCATGTATGATCTTAAACTATCACATCCTCGAATTTCAAAAGTGACCCACTAGTCACCCTGTATAAGCTAGTTGTCTAAAAAACTGACAATTCACGGATGGCGTCGAGCAGACTACGAGCGTCACCCACACAGGAGCATCTAACAGGCACAATTCGTGCTCGCGAGCCGTCCATCCTCAACTAGGGGTTCATGCTTGAAATTGCGTGAAATTGAGCATCGAGCATTTTTTTATTTTATTCAAAAAACAATAAATGTACGGATAGCTTTGAGCAGGCCGCCAGCGCGCTTTACTGCGGCTCAGTTCGTGCTCGAGAGGCGTCCAAATCATGGGAACTTTTTATTGCAGGTTACATTACTAGTTCCATTACAGCAATCTGTAAGCACTTTAACCAACAGTTTGTGAATTAGCCCAACTTGCAACCGAACCAAAGTAAAACCGAGGTCGTAGTTAATATTGCTGCATTATCGAATAATATACCTGCACAGGAGGCAGACAGCGACGATGAATTTCAGTTAGATAAACTAGACATGGGGAAAACTTTATACCTACTTAGATAAACTCAAACAGTACTGAGCGGAGAGGGAGGTGTCGCTCTTGCGTTTCTTTGGCGCTTGTTTTATGACAGTTGTAACTGACACAACCAACCCGCGTGACAACTACACCCTACGACGACCAGTTCGTATAATGGTCATGGTGGTTAACATACATTGCCATCAATTTCAGAGGTCCTAGACTCCCAGCGGCCCGGCGGGCGGCGCGGCGGTGGATTTTTGTATAATGAACATATTAGCTACAGTACAGATAGCCGTCTGGTCATGGATGTGTAGCGACATCTACCGACGCGCCATAGAACGACGCCATAGAACTATTAAAGTTTATATAGCGACTAGCAATATACACAACATCCCGACATCAACCGTCGGGCCGTGGGCCAGGCCTGCCATCCCTTTTCTTGGGAGTGGGCACAAGCATCCGTTCCTACAGATGTTTATTTAAGTTTTTTATCCATATTCTTCTTCACACAAGTTCTTAAATTTAATTTGGGCTTATAATAAGGTGCAACGGTTAGAAATATTTATTTGTTAATTATTTACCTTCCGGATCTCTGACATCGTACAGTCTCTCGTCGACCACAGGAACGCGCAACACGTGTGTTCTGGGCCATGGTAAGGGATTGTAAATATTTATCTAAAAAAAAAATATAAAAGCTTTATAAGTTATTTCTTTACTTACAGTTTTGCGCGGTTATACGTGCGAAACTTCCCATTAATTTTAAGTTTTAAATTACTGAATAAATATGATAAATAAAATCTGCGGATCAGGACTCGAACCTGGGACCTATCGCTTGCCGGATGAGTGCTCTTCCGTCTATATATCTCAAAGCTATAGGTACAGGCAGCAATACTTATAACGTAAAAACATGTTAATATGTTAAGTAATTTCTATGGTGAGCCAGAAACCAATAAGCTTGCAGTCTTATTTGTATGAAATTAAGAACTTATTGCCATAATCTATCATTAGCAGTAAAGTTTTTAAGAATTGATATAGGTTAGCTATCATCCATCCATCCACTGCCAGTAGACGTCCACTGCTGGACACAGGTTTCCACGTCGCTCGGTCCCGCGCCGCCCTCATTCAACGTTTACCGGCGACTTTGACCCGCTGCCTTATCACGTAACTTGCAAGAGTAAAGCGATGGCATGAATTGCGCAAGATTTGCTAAAAAATAACTAATTCGTATTACGTTACAGCAAAAACAAAGCCATAACAATCCGACGACTGTGCTGCCTCTATCGTACAGTCGATGTACTAAAAGTGCATATATAATCCCATTGACTTTCATAACTTTCGTGTGTACTTTTCTGCGAAATTTTAAAGGCAAACATCTGTTTTACATTTTATTAGTTTCTTTTTTACTACCAAATTGTTTTTGGCGCTAGTGTCGTAGCAATAAATGCATTCTGCGATCAACGAACGATTGAACAGCTATCGCTTACATAATACGACGTAAAGCAATGGATCGCGCGTCCATGTCGTGATTACTGCGCCATTATAGATGATCGCTGATATTTACGTTATAAGGCAGCCGGTCCATCTTACGCCACTCGACAACTCTTCTGCCCCAACGGCCATCTGTTCTGCGAGCTATGAGCCCGGCCTATTGCCACTTCAGCCTTGCAATCCTTCTGGCTATGTCGCGTCGATGACTTTGGTTCGCCTGCGAATTTCTTATAAGTTTAGCTATCAAGTGTAATAAACAAAGCTCACCGCAAACCGCTCTGCGCTTTGAATAACTTCGCACCGACTCTCGTTGAGCGCGCATCGCTTGAAGCTCAGTACTGGCACCTTGGTGACGTCACCCTGCGCTATTTTACTGCAACAAACAAATTAAATTTTTACTTACTATACTCCCAATTCTGGCTACAATTCGTCTTCGACGGAATACTCACACTCTCTCCCTTTTATTTGGTATACTGTTCAACCCTATCCTGCCTTCATATTAAAAAGAAAGATTTATATTCCGGCATCAAGACCATGAACGTAACTTGCGATCATCTAGCAACTATTTGTTAGTAACCCCACGTCATAAAACCCCTTTTTATCAGCAATCGTTCACGGTAAAAGCCATATCCTTATGGAACTCATTGCCTTTGTCACTTCACAATGCAAAATCTGTAGACTCCTTTAAGAAAAATGTTAAGAATTATTACCTTCAGACTACTTCTCCATAAATTTAACTACGCTCCAAATATATTTGTGTATTTATGTCATTTATTTAATATTGTTAAATTACATTTATTTATAAATATGTTCTTTTTTTGTAAATAAAGGTTGCCTGGAAGAGACCGCTCATGAGTGATAAGGCCGCCTAAATTATCTTGAATCCAGTTTTCCTTCTAAATACAATATTTTAATTTGTTTATATCCTGTTGATTCAGCCAATAAAGTGTATTTGTATTGTATTGTATACTAAAATTGTTTTCTCATAAGAGCGTTCTCTTCTATTGTGAGAGAATTCTATTGTGCCTGCGCAGGGATGAGCATACTTGCAGTGGTAAAAAAGCTTTAATACGTGGAATGTACAACGTCTTGATGGCAGGGCTATGTACCGCCCTGCGAGGACGTAATGTTGCAGAAGGAGGCGGCGGAGCGATGCCGGGAGGATGACGCCTCCTCGGCACCTATCCGCCGTAGGCGGAGGGGGGACGGAGAAGGAGATACGCTCACCTACTCCCTCCCGATAGCCAGCCGTAGCAGGTGAGGGGACCTGATGCGGTTACTAGGGCTATGGTAGGGAAATGATTTCGTGTACTGGACCATTTCCGTCGTCAGAGGGCGCTTCCGTCGGCTGAGTGCAACCCGCCGGGGCTCACGGGTAATGCCAATGGTGGTACCGCGAGCTCCACTTATGGCGGATGAGGTACACCTGGAGGTTTTTAGTGTGTGGGAATAGAATAGAATGTCATTTATTCGCAGAATATGGTAGAAAAAAAAGTTCTCAGATCTAAATGTAGTGTACAGCATATTCAACCGTCAATATCGGTCAATATCAAATTTTTGTCCACTTTTCCATTTAACAATTCAAGATATTATATTACCAAACTTATTTACTTATTTTTAATTATATTATTAAATGTCATGCATATTAAATCATTGTCATTCATTTAAAAAATTGTTTATTAGTATATTATGTAACAAGTGAGCGAAGTTGCTAATTACAGTCGAGGGCTTAATAATGAGCCGAGACTGTAATTAGCAACGCTCACGAGTTACATACGACGTTTTTCAATACACTTGTGAGTAAAAGACAGACTTGATAACAAAGCTGTGAATTGTGATTGAAAAATGGCGCCGAACCTCGCGCATGCGCGTAGGTTTTTTTTTTCCGTCAAATGTTTCAATGTCTGTATAGCATATACAGCCTATTTTAAGTGAAAATGTTTAATTTGGAGTGGTAAATGCAAATATTTTAATATTTTATGACAAATGATTGTAAATTGTGAATAATTTGTTTAATATACAAATTCATTTTACTAATATAAGGCGCAAACATTTAAAAATGTATATGGATTTGAAGTGGTATAAAACCTCTTTGTTGTTTCTGAAAATATTTAGTGTATAACCCGGACCAATAAAATATGCTCTGTTTTCTCGCATGTTATTTGCACAAAGTTACAATTCAACTTTGTAGGATTCATTATATTATGCACTAGGGTATAATATATTAATGCACGCGTGACTTATAGCCCAGTTTATAGTTCTAAACTCAATAGAATAACGCTCACTTTACGAGCAAGTGTGTTGAAAATTATAATACTGCTTATCTAAAAAAAAATATACAATGCTTTTTTAAATTTTATCACAGTCTGGATTTTTATTGTCTTGGGTAATTTGTTATATAATAGTATTGTCATACAGTATACATTTCGTCTATACAATTCTAGCTTTTGCATGGTTCATCTGCCGGATCATACTCCCATACCCGCCGCTCCTCCTTGGGCGGTCGGGGACGTGATTGCACGTTTTCCTCCAGTCAAAAAAAAGGGCTATGTACCTACCGCAAAATACGAGTATCACCGCTCCGGATGTGATGGTGTCCCGGCAATATTTTATGAAAAGCGAATTGATCTCACCTGCAATCGTCATGACTAAGGTGAGAGTGAGGCTAAACGCAAGTTTAGTCATGAATGAAAACAAATTTTATATGTAGGATATTTTATTATTAATGGATATATACATACATACATTACCTCACGCCTGTCTCCCTTTGGGGTAGGCAGAGAGAAGGGAACACCAATTGCTTCGATCCAGACATACCTCTTTCGCTTCCTCCACGTTAATTAATCTTTTCATACATGATCGCCGGTTACGGGTACTTTTAACTAGGCCCCTTTTAAGAACGTCGCCAATTTGATCGGCGCACGTTTGCCTAGGGTGGCCCCTTCCATCCATTCTTGCTCTGTACACCTCTTTCACAAATCTAATTTCACTCATTCTTTCCAAATCTCCAAACCACCGTATCATACCCTTTTCAATCTTAGTGACTACATCTTTCAATCCGCATCTCTTTCTTATTTCACTATTGCGCAACCTATCACTCAATTACACTCCACACATGCTTCTCAACGCTCTCATCTCCACAGCATTAATCTTGCTTTCATGACTCTTCTGCCACACCCAAGATTCACTACCGTACATTAACGTTGGCGCCAAAACTCCCGCAAGTACGGCAAGACGATCCTTATTTGGTATAATTTTGCTTGCCATTATCGACTTGTTAACCTGGTTGTGCAGTATACATAAAGCTTACCTACTTCTAGGCAACATTGTTGGTGAGTCTTTTTGGGTAGTTAATTTATTATTGAGATACTTATAAGCATTGTTATAAAATATCATCAAAGCATCGGCTTCTGAAAGCTTACTCTTAAAAATCATCTCGAAGATCCAGCGGTGCTTCGGCCCTGCACAGCTTTTTTAATTTGAACAAAGCTCAAATTCGATCATGCATTGAGTACTGCAGTCATCTTTGAGGTGGTTCAACCGAACATGAACTGGAAGCGCTGGATTCCGTTCACCGAAGAGCCCGTAAGCTCATAAGCAACTTAGACCTTATAACTAAAAAATTACAGACCCTAGAGCATTGTCGTAAGGTTGCTAGTGTAACCGTGTAGTACGAATACATTTTGGAGCTCTGTGTGAACGAATTGAACTTACACCATTTTACCATCGGACTACTAGACGCAGACAGAACTTCCATCCATATGTGGTGGAAATTCCAAAAAAGTTTGAACTCTTTTTTGATACAGGATTGACATGTACCACCTTAGTCTTCATGTTCACTTCCCATGGTAGACAAAAGTCCCATTTTTATGAATAAAAAGAAACTTTGGGACTACACAATGATTGTAATATGGTAAGTGTACCTATTATTGTATACAACACGGCTTTTGTACACATTTATTGTGGGAGGTATCCAACTAGTTTTGAACCGTTATATATAACCGTCCATAAGGAGTCGTTCATCAGTGGTGAGTGCCTCGCCTGGCACATGTGCCGCTCTGGCATGACTGCACTCACCCCTGATGCAGAAGATCGAAACTAGTTGAACACCTCCAACAATAAATGTGAGTAAATGCCGCACTATAAACAATAGATTAAAAAGACTCACGAATCATTTTTTCTCAAACATGCTTGGAAATTTTGTGCATTATTTTGACAACCTTCTTCGAGATAAATCGAACTTGCTGTAGGTACTGGTCGAGCAGTGGCCGGCAATAGTTGTATGAAAATCCATATCTCTCGTGTTTAGCGGCCAAATAAATTACTATGTAAAATCATATTTGTAGTGTAATTGAAAACTGGAACGATCGTCTACTCCGCTACATGGCGACCAAAGAGGTAACTTATCAAAGGTTATTTTAATGTCAAACTTGCTTGCACATAAAAAAAAGACCAAAAAAATATTTTGGCGCGCAAAAAACTATTGTTATTAAGTAGTTATTCGTCAACTTCGTCATTGGTTTTAAATACTTGAATTGTACTTTTTAGTTTAATTTCCGCGTATTATTTGAGAAAATTACCTACTATACAAGCCTTGGCCGCAATTAGGCATTGATGGACTTACGTATGTGTGGCTTGGCTTCGCCTCGGCCCACATTCACACGTTCATTCATCAATGCCTTCTTGCCGGCCGCCGCAGAAATGTACTATTAAATTCAATGAGAGATTTTCTATCAGCTCATTAAAAAAACGAAACGGTACAAAAATGGTACAAAAGGCTTCGATAGGTGGCGCTTTGCAAAAGGCGAAGTCTTGTCTGTCATATAGCCATTTATTACACACTGCGTTTTTAAAAGTAAAATAAATTAATTGACGTCTGTATCAGGAATTGAACTTATAAAATAACCATGGATGATAGATACCACTTACCTATATTATAGTATACAGACCTAACGCCTTCGGCTTTTTAAAAGTGCCATCTATATACAACGTGTAACAAAATGGAGAGATAAAACTTAAGGGTTAGCTTCTATACCATACGTAGAATATACAGTAAAAAAATTAGTATGATCGGTGCTGGTATAGACTTTCATACAAATTTATTTAATTATTTTACAACAAAATATTTTCACAACCCTAGTCAACCTAATAAGCTAAAACAAGACCTTCTGATCTTTCCCGCACCGGCTGAACTTTGTAGTATCTGTCTTAGTTATCCATCACTTTACTTTTACGCCATCTATTATCGAATAGATTTCATCAAAAGCTAACAGCTGTTTTTAGGGTAGACACTTACTTATTTTGATCTAAATTTTAAACTTGTTTTTCGGCCGAACCGTAAGGATAACAAATTTATGTTACTGTTACTTATAAACTACATCACCAAACATACAATCCCCTTGAGTATTATCTCTTCATTATGTTACACGTTGTATAGAGGTTTTTCGAACTAAACTTTATGTTCTGTCAGAAAATCCCTCATTGGTAGAGTCTGACCATTGAAAGCTGTCCAGGAAAAAAGGAGGTAATTTTGAAAATCAAGATGCGCCAACTGGCTTCACTCTGCTTAAACGAACTTAATACCTACTATTGCACATAGGTACATCGAATAAATAACGTGCTCCTTTATCGAAGTCGATAAATAAATAGTATCAACTTCATTTGGGCAGGCTAAAACCAGCATTGCCTGATCTTGACTTTTTTAAATTCTCGCTTTTTTTCGTGGACAGCTTTCATTGGTCAGACTGTATCTGTATCATTGTGTGACGTACTTGTAAGCCTGGTTGTGCAGTATGAGCGCGTCGTCGACGGCCTGGTTGAGCATGCGCACGTAATCGTGCGTCACGTGCTGTTTCTCCGTGCCTGTGATCGCGTCGTGGTGCTGCATTACGCCTGCAGCAATTCACGACAGGAATTACAAAAAAAAACCCCAGACACTCACACCAACTGCATAGGCTCAAAGTAAGCAAAGCTCATGCTATGAGATAGCATGTAGGGAACGAGAGGGGAACCTTGGTTGGCTTTTGCTTGGTGGTAGGATCCCTTCTGAGTCCGCCTGGCTAGCGACCACCCTTTATATAAAGTCTGCCGCCAAATGTTACCGCTCCGGCGGTAATGTGTTCCGGTAATATTGTATAAAGAGCCAGTTCCTTCCTAAGCCCGCGTGCTTTCATCTTCGACCTCATCGTCACTTACCATCAGGTGAGATTGAGGTCAAACGCGGGTTTAGTCACTTATAAAAAAAAACCTAGAATATTACATACCTACATATCTATACTAATCTATACTAATATTATAAAGAGGAAACCTTTGTATTTTTGTATGTTTGTATTGAATAGGCTCAAAAACTACTGGACCGATTTCAAAATTTCTTTTATCATTACTTAGAGTCCAACCAATCCGTATAGGCTACTTTTATCCCAAAAATCCCGCGGGAATCGAAATTGCGCGGGTAAAACCGCGCGCAACAGCTAGTATAGGTATAAAGCTGAAGAGTTTGTTTGTTTGTTTGTTTGAACGCGCTAATCTCAGAAACTACAAGTGGGATTTGAAAAATTCTTTTTGCATTTGATAGCCCAACTCTTGAGAAAGGTTATAGGCTATATTATATCCCGAAATTCCCACGAGATCAAAAGTTACGCGGGTAAAACCGCGCGCGGTGGCTCGTCCTATATAAACGCCCAGACCCGGAACACTTTTTTTTCGTGTTCCGTGCGGGAATCGAAACCGAAACAACTGGCGTCTGAGGCAGATAGGTTTACCCCATCGCAAAAGTGGATAAACTGCTATGATTGTTTTCAATTTTTAAATCATGTGATTTTATTTCAAGTGTAAGAGTGGTTAAGAAGTAGGTACATCCGATCCGAACACGATAAAATACGGATCTAGACTTTTTGCATGAACGGATATCGAAAGCCCTAAGTAAGTAGTTGGCTTAGCTGCCATATAAATTAAATATTTAATACGTATTTTCCGTGTGAAACCGTTGCAAGTATGTAAAATCTACGCAATAATAGTATATTATGTAACTCGTGAGCGTTGCTAATTACACTCTCGGCTTGTGAATAATTTGTTTGATATACAAATTTGTTTTACTAATATGAGGCGCAAACATTTAAAAATGTATATGGATTTGAAGTGGTATAAAACCTCTTTGTTGTTTCTGAAAATATTTAATGTATAACCCGGACCAATAAAATATGCTCTGTTTACTCGCATGTAATTTGCACAAAGGTACAATTCAACTTTGTAGGATTCATTATATTATGCACTAGGGTATAATATAATATGCACGCGTGACTTATAGCCCAGTTTATAGTTCTAAATTCAATAGAATAACGCTTACTTTACGAGCAAGTGTGTTGAAAAGAATATTTTAACTTGTTTGATTTTAACGTTGAGTCTGGGACCTTTATTATCCATGTATTCAGATCTGCATAAACAAATCTAATACCTAACACTGAAGCATTTGGTTTTTGTATTATTAATAATAATAATAATTACCGCAACAATCTCAGTCACTATCAGTTTCATAAAGTTTCAGTGATAAGCGCTATCAAGCAATCGGCTGGTGTAGCGGTAACATACATTGCCTTCTATGCCAGAGGTCCTGGGTTCGAATCCCGGCGGCGGCGGATATTTGTGTGATGAACACAGATATTAGTCGTCAAGTCATGGATGTTTATATGTTTATTTAAGTTTATTCTAATAAAAAAAAATGTATTTATTCAATATGTATGTTTATATATTTCTTAAGTATATCAGTTATCTAGTATCCATAACACAAGTTCTTTAAGAAACTTAATTTGGGCTAGATAATGTTGTGTGAGTGTCAGAAATATTTATTTATTTATTTATTATTTAATCTAAAGTAAACCATCTTACAAAAAAATCTACTTAGCTTTAATATATTACTTTATACAAATATTTTTTTTAAACATATTTTTTCTTTTGTTTATTTATTATTTTTCCATAGGTATTCCATATTTATATTTTCAACACACTTGCTCGTAAAGTGAGCGTTATTCTATTGAATTTAGAACTATAAACTGGGCTATAAGTCACGCGTGCATAATATATTATACCCTAGTGCATAATATAATGAATCCTTAAAAGTTGAATTGTACCTTTGTGCAAATTACATGCGACTAAACAGAGCATATTTTATTGGTCGGGGTTATACATTAAATATTTTCAGAAACAACAAAGAGGTTTTATACCACTTCAAATCCATATACATTTTTAAATGTTTGCGCCTTATATTAGTAAAACAAATATGTATATCAAACAAATTGTTCACAATTTACAATAATTTGTTATAAAACATTAAAATATTTGCATTTACCACTCCAAATTAAACATTTTCACTTAAAATAGGCTGTATATGCTATACAGACATTGACACATTTGGCAGAAAAAAAAACCTACGCGCATGCGCGAGGTTCGGCGCCATTTTTCAATCACAGTTCACAGCTTTGTTATGAAATGTGTTTGTTATTTTATGACCACGTATGTCTGTCTTTTACTCACAAGTGTGTTGAAAAACGTCGTATGTAACTCGTGAGCGTTGCTAATTACAGTAATTAGCAACTTCGCTCATTTGTTACATAATATACTATTTCATAACTCCTCCACTTTATCCGGAATAACTCCTGAAATACCTACTGATGTGCTTCAGAATGATTTTATTTAAAGTTCACAATTTATCCATTAAAATGGTGCCATTTTTATTATTCTTAACTAGTTATTAAGTACTGAAGATCGAGCTGAGCCTGTTCCAAATATGAGATTCCATACATTTGCTCGCGACACAAGTTCTTTGAGAAACTTAATTTAAGCTAAATTATATGGTGTGAATGTCACGAATATTTATTAATTGATATAATTGATTGAATCAGGCGTTACTTTGCGGAAATCCATGACAACTACTTTAACAATGTTACCTTGCTAATTCCGCGACTTTTACTTGCACTAGTGATGCAGGAGTTCCTTGCGTTGGTTCGTTGCTTTTCTTGCCTTTTGTTTGAGGGAGGGAGGGCGGTGAACCAACGCAAGGAATTCCTGCATCACTAGTGCAAGTACAAGTCGCTGAATTAGCAAGGTAACATTGTTAAAGTAGTTGTCATGGATTTCCGCAAAGTAACGCCTGATTCAATCAATTATATCAATTAATAAATATTCGTGACATTCACACCATATAATTTAGCTTAAATTAAGTTTCTCAAAGAACTTGTGTCGCGAGCAAATGTATGGAATCTCATATTTGGAACAGGCTCAGCTCGATCTTCAGTTAAAGTAGTTATTTATTAATTGATTTAAAAGTACTTACCTACGAAACTGTGTGTTAAGTTTACGACTATCTACAAACTTACCCATAGTGGCTCTCAGTTCGTCGATGATAAACTCATAGTGTCTCTCCATGTCTGCTAAAACTTGTAACTGTTTGATCATCTGAAAGAAAGACAACAATGAGAGATTTTCTAAAAAAAACAAAAAAAAGTACAAAAGGCTTCGACAGATGGCGCTTTAGAAAAGGCGAAATCTTGTCTGTCATATAGCCATTCATACCACACTGCGTTTCTAAAAGTAAATTAAATTAAATGACATCTGTATCAGAAATTGAACTTATAAATTACCATAGATGATACATACCAATTACCATTATAGTATACAGATTTAACGCCTTCGGCTTTTTAAAAGTACCATCTATAGAGGTTTTTTGAACTAATCTTTAGGACCTGTCAGAAAATTCCTCATTCTAAATTCATGTAAGTAGTCCAAGCTCCTATTTTTTTCCTTTACTTAGCACTTATTTCGAAAAAAAAATACAGTTTCTCCAAAAAAAGCATTTTTATTTTACGAAACATTCCATAACCTCTGCTTGGGATCAAATTAATACGATTTTATTATTATTTATTACATATTTACAAAACTTCACGCCTGTATCCCTTCTGGGGTAGGATGAACATCAGCGGTTATAAAACCATTGACTTTCGAGGTCTTATAATGATAGATAGAGACACGCTTCCATGCTGGACTTGGAGGGAAAGAAAAACATAGAATGTACCAGCTGCTTGTCTTCCCGGGCATATTGTAAAATTCAGTTAAGGGACAAAGGTTTTATTGCCATTTTTGTGGGCGATAGGCTGACCCCCTGTCACTGCAATAGCCTCTCTCCATCATTTTAATACCTGATTTGTCAAACGTGACATCAGATGGTCTTATAACCTCTGGTGTTCTGCCTACTCTATAAGGGATGCAGGCGTGAAGTTATGTATGTATCTAGATAGAGACTATTGCAGTGTCAGGGGGTCAGTCTGTCGCGAACAAAAACGCCAATTTAACCTCTGTCCTTTAACTGACTTTTACGATATGCCCGGGAACAGAAGCAGCTGGCGCATTCTTTGTTTTTCTTTCGCTTCCAGTCCAGTATGAAAGGCAATTATATTATTTATCAAAAACGGTTTAATAGCTACCTAAGACTTAGGGAAATCGTAATCGTGCCAGGAGGGCACTCCTTAGGGGGTGACAAGAGTTCCTCGTCGCTCCCGCTCACGGGGCCTGGACGATCGATGCGATTCGCCCGGTCCTCGTTGAGTGGGTGCAGCGAAGGTGGGGGACTCTGACCTTCCGCCTTGTGCAGGTATTGACCGGACATTTATTTATTTATTTATTTATTTATTTAAGCAAGATACGCCAACAATATGCATACAAAATAATTACAGTCATATTACAAAAATTCTTAAATCTAGTACACATATCAATTACAGGCATATACATCATTCATTATTATTAAAACACACACATTACTCGGCTATATTAAAT
The DNA here is from genome assembly GCA_944452665.1 of Stenoptilia bipunctidactyla. NCBI lineage: Eukaryota > Metazoa > Arthropoda > Insecta > Lepidoptera > Pterophoridae > Stenoptilia > Stenoptilia bipunctidactyla. The sequence continues at coordinate 19,003,060 of OX101746.1, forward strand.
TATTAACAAAAACAAAAAATACAAAGGAAAAATGAATGAAAATTGAATAATATTATGTCAAAAAGGATTTAATTTAAAAAGAATGTCAAAACACACAAAATGAAAAAAAAAATACCCGGTTTTATAAATATTATGTAAAAAGAAAAAAAAAATACAAATAAAAAAAATACATGGTTGTTTTGGTTACTACCTGCACAGGGTCGCCCAGAGGGAGGTGACGACAGAGTGTCACCATTGTGGGGCGGCCGACGACACGGCGGAGCACACCTTAGTGGTGTGTCCAGCGTGGGGTCGGCAGCGGCACGATTTGACGTCTGTCGTTGGAGGGGACCTCTCGCTTCCCAGCCTGGTAAAGGCCATGTTGGGGAGTCGAGAGGCTTGGGCGGCCATGACCTCCTTCTGCGAGGACGTCATGTCGCAGAAGGAGGCAGCGGAGCGATGCCGGGAGGATGACGCCTCCTTGGCACCGATCCGCCGTAGGCGGAGGGGGGGACGGAGGAGGAGATACGCTCACCTTCTCCCTCCCGATAGCCAGCCGTAGCAGGTGACGGGACCTGATGCGGCTACTAGGGCTATGGTGGGGAAATGGTCTTGTGTACTTGATCATTTCCGTTGTCAAAGGGCGCTCGGCTGAGGCTGAGTTCAACCCGCCGCCGGGGCTCACGGGTAATGCCAATGGCGGTACCGTGAGCTCCACTTATGGCGGATGAGGTACACCTGGAGGTTTTTAGTGGGTGGGTCCGGCCATCTGCCGGATCATCCCCACATACCGCGCCGCTCCCCCTTGGGTGGTCGGGGACGTGATTGCACGTTTTCCACCAGTAAAAAAAAAAAAAGGGAAATCGTAATCGGAACATAAGCTTTTACAATCGATGTTTTAAGGCGATTAATGAGAGAATGTAAGACAATAAGACAAGTTATTATGAGAATAGCCAACGCGCGCGGTTTTACCCGTGTAACTTTTGATCCCGTGGGAATTTCGGGATAAAATATAGCCTATAACCTTTCTCAAGAGTTGGGCTATCTAATGCAAAAATATTTTTTCAAATCCCACTTGTACTTTCTGAGATTAGCGCGTTCAAACAAACAAAAAACAAACTCTTCAGCTTTATATATTACTAGCCACCGCGCGCGGTTTTACCCGCGTAACTTTTGATCCCGTGGCAATTTTGGGATAAAATATAGCCTATAACCTTGCTCAAGAGTTGGGCTATCAAATGCAAAAATAATTTAAGATTAGCGCGTTCAAACAAACAAAAAAACAAACTCAGCTTTATATATTAGTATAGATTATTATTATTATGAGATTAAACAATCTCGACCCTGTGTGAAATTAATATCGCACAAAGACTATAAATAGTACAGATAGACTTAAAAAAACGGGCAGTCCCACCCAAAACAAGGAATGAATATATTATAGAAACAAAGGGTGGCTGGGAAAGGATAAAAATGCGAGAAGCCTATGTGCGGTATGAAATGAAAGGTATTGTCTTGAGTTTTCGCGATTTATACTATAAAATAACACTTCTTAACCAGATTTATCGTGAGAGTCTCTCGTGACCATGGGGTCCGCAAAGACACCGAAACGTTGAGTTAAAATTTTAAATGTAATTACTCTTTTACGCGATAAATGCGGTCAAAAAGTGTTTATTTACGTTATAACTTTAAATAAAGCATTAATTGTACAAATTTTACCAATTAATGCTTTATTTTAAGTTATAACTTAACCTCCTTAAGCTGTAGCAGAATATCAGCGTATTGCTTTTAAGCAAATACGGACGCTGAGCTATGGCTTTTTGCGCTGCTATAACACACACTGATTTAGATTTAGTATTTTTTAAGAATTGTTTTAGTATTAAGTTTATAAGTGTGTAATGAAACGTTTTTATCTACCTATCTATCAAAAAGTGTTTTATTTACGAGTCTATACTCTAAGTACTGGTTAAGTGCCTTATCTTAACACTCGCATGTTTGTACCTGTAACTGTGTATTACCCCGCCTTTCAAAGTATTTGGTGGTAGGTCGCGAGGTGAAGTACCCTGTCCAGTAGGCAGTAGGGTCACTGGCGTACGGAAAGAAGTCGTCTTGCTTGATGGGCAGAGTCGGCCTGAAAAACAACGGGTTAAGCATATTTTATTTATTTTATATTCGTTCGTAAGTGTTCGTTCCCAAAATCCAAGAAAAGATATGGCAGGCCGAGGCCCGCAGCCCGTCGGTTGTTGTCGGGAAGTTGTATTGGTAATACCATATATAGCTAATCGCATAAGAAACTTTGATAGCGCGATCTAGGGTCAAATATCGTGACGTCATCGTCGTTTCTATGTAGCGACTGGGGATTGCAATCCGGATACTTCGAAATTCGAAAATAACTATAAAATGCGGATTTTCAAAACTTTAAATAATCCGGATTTCTGTATCAAAAATCTGTATCAAAAACGACGACCGGCGGGTGTAGCGGTAACATACATTGCCTTCTATGCCAGAGGTCCTGGGTTCGAATCCCGGCGGCGGCGGATATTTGTGTGATGAACACAGATATTAGTCGTCAAGTCATAGATATTTAAGTTTATTCTAATAAAAAAATATGTATTTATTCAATATGTATGTGTATATATTACTTAAGTATATCAGTTATCTAGTATCCATAAAACAAGTTCTTTAAGAAACTTAATTTGGTCTAGATAATGTTGTGTGAGTGTCAGAAATATTTATTTATTTTATTTATATTTTATTTCCGATTTATTTTGTGTTTAAGTAGTTCATCACCGTTTACATCACCGTTTGTTTATTGTTCACCTTCAATCAGCTTTAAGCAACAGCTTGATCGCCAACTCTCTATTGTAAAAACGAGCTAGTACAGCAGCAGCCGTCAAGTTCAAGCAGCGGGGTTGATTTATTTGCATTAATACATGTGGAAATGGCAATTTTTGAAAACGGTAGTTTAAGCAATTCAGAAGGCATCTATCACTCTTAGGCATCTATCATTCTTACTTTTTTTTTAATGCAACGCGAAGTTAAGATTCAAACATTTTTAAGCCCTTTTTTGCGTTTAAGGGGCAATAACTTTATTTCTAGCAACGTACAATGTGCATCTTTTAATTTTAAAAAGACTTACTAACAACTGTTCAACGTTGTGCTGAACATCCTGTATATATATTTGTATTTGGTACCTATATTCAAAATTATATAAAACTTCTCAAAGATATTTCGGTGTTTTTGTAGTTTCGTGTTATTTGTGTAAAATTAATCATAATATTAACATTTCATATCAGTTTTATGGTTTAGTATCTTTAACATAATAAGTTTTTCTATAATTCGAAATAATAAAAAAACCATTGTACCTATATTTTTTACCAATATATTTTTTATTTTTTTTTATCAAAATTACCGGGGAGGTGTAGTGAGTGACGCACCTCCTCGTTATGTAAGTATTTGATTATTACACAGTCAACTTTGAACCTGAGTACTCGTCTTTTATAGCTCCCGGTCGTCCAAAATCACAATGGCGCATGAGATACACCTGGAAGTTCATAGTGGGTCTGTCTGACCGTGTCTGCCAGATCATCCCCACATAGGTACTCCACCGCTAACCTCTTGAATGAAAAAGATGGGTATGCACATTTTCCTCCAAAAACTAAAAGGAAAGGACGATAATATGCAAACTATTGCCTCCAAACAGAGAAACTACAACTGTATAAATAACCTAAAGCAATATTCAGACTTACTTTGCGTCCCGGACAGCCTTTAAGTAACAGGTAGGTGTAGAATAGAAAACGTTGATATCAAGCCCGTCCTTGGCAGCCATCAAATTCGTGTATCTGTAAATATTGAAATGAATTAAACATTTGAAATATAATAAAATATTAAAAAACCAGATTTTATAAGCTTTTGATATTAAGTAATTTACATTTTAACTAGAAGATGTTGTTGTTATAAAACCTTATCACAATTTTAAGGGTCTCAAAGGATCATACGAGGAACTAAACGCGTACGCGTAGATTAACCCTTAGATAGATTTAAGGATAAGTATAAAGTTTTATTATAAGATATCCGGATGCAAGAAGATTGTAAAGTGTTATTGTTATTGTGTATGTTTAAAAGATGATTGCTGTTGAGTTTCTTGCCACTTCTTCTCAACAGATCGACTTTCCAAAGTGGTGGTAGATTCAGTTCAATTTGTAAATTGTGAATCATTTCAAATGTATTTAAATACTTACGAAATGAAGATTCTGTTGACTTTGACTTACGGCGAGCCTAGATAGCTTTACCATCCTGGATAAAGGTATCACGAAGGCGACTTATACGAGTGATGCCTTTGATTGGGGCCCTAATTATGGGAGTACCTTTCATATAAAGTCTAGCGAACTGCTCTAGCAGTTCATGAAATCCCAGGTTGTTCTTGAATTTCTGTGCTTTCATTTCCAACCTCACCAACACTTGCCAACAGTGGGATTGGGATCCAACACGAGTTTATAAGTATTTCCAAGTTTTCTACTTGAATGGCGAAGCGTTTCATTCCAACCTATATGTCTTAATTCCTCTTTATTTATATGTCTTAATTCTAAGTTTCATGCCATCCCATTCCCATGCAACTCTTTGATGTTGATATTAAAATAATACATGCAAGACAATAACAAGTACAAATACATTAATTGACCAAGCAAGATCCTGAGCTGCAAACAAGACAACATTTGACAAATTGTTACTTTTTAGGTAAGCTATTTCTCAAAATCCTAAGGCAAGCAAATGACAACACATTGACACAGTTTCTAAAAACTTCAATACTTTAAGTAGTTATATTCTCGTATATTTTAAGTATTTTCTGTTCTATTTACTTGCCTAAAGCCTTCTTGAGTCAATTAAATTAAACCTATACATACAATGGATTGATGACAAAAATGTTTCAAAGAACAAAAACTAGATGGCATTATTTATAAACAAAGCTCTCTGATCAACTCGAACAGTTTCCTCGATTGTTACCTAGATGGCGTTACTGCTCAAGAAACTCACTGTATCAGCTTGTCCAGATTCCTGTACCATATGCCAGCATCCTGATAAGTGAAGTCACCGCCCATTGTGACCAGAACGTTCTTCGTGATGTAGTACTTCCGTTGCTCTTTAACCCAGGTTAGGAACTTGGCCACCTAGTTGTGAAGACAGCGTCAGCAGTGAATTTAATCATGGGTTTTGATTATAAAGACTTATTAATTAATTGGACAATAACGCGAAGGTGCTGCTCACATAAACATATATTCATACCTTTAACCCTTGTGGCAGAACAATTTTAAGAGGCTTGAAAACTATCTGATGTCTTGTTTGGCAAATTTGGAGGTATTGTGATAGAGATAGAGAGAGACTATTGCAGTGAAAGTTTGCCTAACACCCACCTCTGTCCCTTAAATGACTTTTACAGTATACCCGGGAATAGAAGCAGCTAGTACCTACATTTGATGTGTTTCTTCCAACATGGAAGCCTACATGAAAATGCTGCTTAAATCAGCATAAATCTCTTCCAGCAGTCGCGTGGAGATTTTGGTGGATTTAATGTATTGCCATTGGCCTAAAGGAGTTTATTTTAGTAGGTTTAGCAGGACAATCTAAATATGTACAGCCTGCAACAGAATAATGTATACCACCATCTGACGTCGCACGCACACGCGCGTTCATCCATACTCACTCACACCACGAAAGTCACCCAATCCAAGCATAATAAGTGGACGTGCTTACGCACACACGCACACTGTGAAAATACTTTACTTCTGCTGATTCATTAATTTGTTAAACTCGTTCTTAGCTACTCTCAAGTCTCACATGACGAGCTATATGGATGAATAGCAGGCAGACAAGATAATATGATGCTAATTTCACAACTTCAAGTCATAGCGTCCATGGCCTAGCGGTTTAAGTGTCTAGGAATGAGATCAGGACAGGTCAGGTATCGAATCCCACAAAAAAACTGTGATTTCATATTCATTTTTAGAGATTGAAAGAAGAAATATATTACAACTTTTTTGATGTTTTTTATTAAGTTTGAATTTGAAGTAGGTAGCTATTATTAGCGTAACTATTCGAAATAACAACGATGCCTCATTTCTTAAGACAAAATAAGTGGAAGACCCCGATTATCTTTTATTGTGTTGCTAGATTTATTTTTAACTTGTCATATCTTTAGAAAAAAAAGTTAAATCTACCCTCTATTATTTAATATTGTGTAGTCGTGTTTCTAGATGGTTTGCATTCGTCGTTACTTGTTACTACTATCAGATTGTTGTGCCCAAATGAAATTAAAAATGAATTATCATTTAACATTGCTGCAGAGAGCTGAAATCATTGTTTCATTCAATCAATACTTTTCTATCAGGGGAATTGCACGTCGATTGATGATATTTGTAAGTTTTCAGTTAATTATTATTCTGACTTAATCCTTGTATTAAACGTGATCGTTATTTCTATGTTGATAATTTTATTTTCAGAGAAAAACAGTGCAACTATCTGTTCGTCGTTAAGAGGAACCGGGGGATATATCCATTTTTACCCACTCGTTCGACGGCCACCACATATGATGTGAGTTTGCAAACTGTGTGACGACATTTGAAAGCAAGCAACATATATTGTTACAGGTAAATAAAGAATATATAACTTAAAATGAATTAACTTTCTTATGCATGCAATATAATTTGTTTAAACTTCAAGAGAACTTAAGTTTATTTATTCATTTACAGGCTAGCAAAAGAGATATTGATGAACGAAAGCAATATTTGGAATTTGATTCGTCTAGCAATGTAGTTATTTTTACGGATAAACGACATTCAAGTTGGACAAAGATGGCCGTAAAATATTATGGAGGAGAAAATGCCAACGTTATGATGCTCGAAACACCCTACCTGTTAGTTTAAGCGGCCGCATTAAACGCCATCGAGAATTTGTGGGGTCAAATGATTTTAAATTGGGATTCATCACAAGTGAGGTCCAGAGCCAAATTAGAAGGGCGGGTTATTTCAACTTGGGAGATGATGAGAGGATCTGCCTTGTGCTGGAATTTAGTTGACAGTATGAGATCTCGGTTGCAGCAGGTCATAGATTCCGACGGCGCTCAAATTAGCTATTAATAAAATAGTGAGGTAATAGTTGTCTTTTAAAAAGTAGATAATCCAGAGTGAATGATGTTATTGTTGATTAGCTTAGAAATAAGCTTAGCTTAGCTTATTTATAGTTTCTGGCTAATAACATGTTGATTCATATTTACAATGGAATTATTACTTCAATTATATAATAAGTTCATACGCCAAGTGACAGAAAAATTAAAGTGAGAACTGTCATTCAAATCTTTCAAATAACAACTATTACCTAAACTATCATTGTTTTTAAAATTAATCGTTTAATAAATTTGTGAAATAAAAATTCCTAGTCAGACGCAACATATTGTGAAATGCAAAAAATAAATAATTATCTGGAAAAGATTGTGTTGTTTTAATTAGTAGTTTTTACCTGCACCTTATTTTTCGATTGCTTGCACTATATTTAATTCATTGATTAATTAGAATATAAATATAATTAGAATATAGAACATAAAAATTATATTTATATCATTTTAAATTATAATAAATTATTTAAATATTTCTTAATTTAAATGAATATATATTAAGGTTTATTGATGAATATATCTTCATTAAATTTGAACAAAAAAAAAAGATATTGAAGATATATCTTTAAACATTATTAATTTAACAATCAATCAATAATTTAACAATAAAAAAGACTAATATTAATATAGCAACGGAGAAAAAAAATGCAGACCTTTCAGAGTTCTATAATATAAAACAATAATCTGCACATTATACGGCTGACATAGGCTCGTCGAAGTACTGAAACTAAAGATCTATACATCCGTGTAGTTATATTATTTCTTGTTGTGACACGATGTAGTTGGTTAGCTTAGTTAGAATTGATCTTTAGTTGTGTGCGTACGACTGGTGGTCAACGTTATTCTGAGTCTTCCGCACACATACAACGCGAATGCATATTGTATGTGTGCGTGCGTCTGGGGTGGTATACATTATTCTGTTGCAGAGTGTACCTATGTTCATTAGTGACACAACGTACCTACAACTGCGGTAATTTTATAAACTACACGAATTTTTACCCCTGATTTTGCTTATTTTAATGGGCTAATAAATGTCATAATAGGTTAAGGCCTAATTTTCTTCGATCAGATATAGATATCTAATGAACCCGATATTGAAGCTCGTCTTAAGTTTATTGTCATTCTATCTCAATGTCATACTATTATAGAAAACTCGTAAAACAATTGTATTTGACGACCACTTTGGTTGCGGGTTAGATTCCCGCCCGGAACAAGAAAGGAAAATGTTCCAGGTCTGGATGTTTATCTATATATGTACTTATTTATACGTATTCTAGGTTCCCCCTAGTTCGCTACATGGTATCTCATAACAAAAGCTCCGCTTATTTTGAGGCCATGCATGTTATCACTTAAAAATATTTAAAGGTGAGGTAGACTGTCCGAAACTACTAGAAAAAATATACTTTAAAGTTCCCAATTATTCTTTTAGGCATAGGAGTAACATATTTTTTTCTAAACCCAACGTTTTATATACTTATTCTCAGATTCAATAACTAAGATTAGGATATGAGGTTCAGTCATCAACTGAAAATTGTACCACTGTACTTTAATTGAGTCTATTTTTAATTCAATATCTAATTTATAAATTTTTTTTACACGACTGCATATTGTTAGTTTGAAGTGTACATTTAGTTGATAACTTGTAATTGGCCATGTACATCATATTATTGTTGGTTAGGTACCTAGTTGTAATGAAATTAGGCTGTAAGTTCTCCTGTATTCTAAAAATAAAAAAATAAATGTTGGTATGATTGTCTGGAGATTTTATTTATTTAATGAAAAACGCATGGAGTGATTGTAAACTGAACACATCAAATGAAAAAGATAGTGCTCCATAAACTCCTGCGCTAAGGTTTTAACAACATGAAATTTTGTTTTTCAACTGACTTTCAAAAAAAAGGAGGAGGTTCTCAATTCGTCTGTATGTTTTTTTTTGTGTCTTTGTTACACGATATTTCGAAAAATTATGAATCGATTTTGAAAATTCTTCTTTCATATGATAGAAGATACTTCATAGTTGGTCTCATATAAATTTCTTCGAAATCGGTTTAGTTACGTTGAAAATTTAAAATTTTTGAATAAATATGTATGATTTCGGAGAATGTTTATGTGGATGACATTATGACTCAGCCAAAGTTTTGACGTGAAATCGGTTTTTTAATGCTCTGCAATCGTTGATTATACATACATACATAACCTCACGCCTGTCTCCCTTTAGGGTAGGCAGAGACAAGGGAACACCAATTGCTTCGATCCAGACATACCTTTTCGCTTCCTCCACGTTCATTAATCTTTTCATACATGATCGCCGGTTACGGGTACTTTTAACTAGGCCCTTTTTAAGAACGTCGCCAATTTGATCGGCGTACGGTACGTTCGCCTAGGGCGGCCCCTTCCGACAGCACCATCCATTCTTGCTCTGTACATCTCTTTCGTAAATCTACTTTCACTCATCCTTTCCAAATGTCCAAACCACCGTAGCATACCCTTTTCAATCTTAGTCACTACATCTTCTTTCAATCCGCATCTCTTTCTTATTTCACTATTGCGCACCCTATCTTTCAATTTCACTCCACACATGCTTCTCAACGCTCTCATCTCCACAGCATTAATCTTACTTTCATGTCTCTTCTGCCACACCCAAGATTCACTAACATACATAAGCGTTGGCGCCAAAACTCCCTCAAGTACGGCAAGACGAGCCTTATTTGGTATAGTTTTGCTTGCCATTATCGAATATCTAAATCGTTATTAGATAGTCTCGTATTGGTACGCGTGCGAGGTAGTCGTGCGTTTGCGTCGATAATACTTGAAATCAAATTTAATTTCGTTTGGAGTTTAATCCGTAGGCTGCAGCTGTGCTGCACTGCAGCCGAGCGGAGTTCTTAAATAACTTACTGTTTTGATTTTACAATATGAATGAGAATAATCAAGAAAGTGCGTACGATTCGTTAAAAGATAAATTATCAGTAGAATGTGACGGCGATATTGTAACAAGTGAGTGTGAGATGGAGATACAGGAGGTGATAAGAGGAGCAACTTATGATAAAACAATACCTATGGAACAAACAGATTTACCAAATAAAATGCATAAAAGAAGGTTAGAATGTAGTAATGAAGATACGATGGAAAATAACTGGACTGTTGTCTCAGGAAAGCGTAAAAAATCGACGTTGAATACGAATGAACCAAATAATTTGGAGTTGTATATTAATTCTAAAGATAAGCTTCCTAAACAATTTGCTTTAGCGCGAACATTAAACGAAAATGGAATAAAGCATACTTCAAAACTTAAATATCTCAGCCCCTACAGAGTTCGTCTTGAGTTCGAAAATGAAACATCGTTAAAAAAACTCATGAATTGTGAAGCTTTAATACATAAGGGATGGAAATTTCAACGTGCTCTGGAAGTGAGTACCTACCTATGTCTTACGGAGTCATAAGAGATGTTAAACTTGAGTTAGAAGACAGTGACATTTTAAATACCATATCGTGCCCAGGAACCGAAGAGTTATTATCTGTGATGAGACTGAATAAAAGAAGTGCTGGAGGTGAAGGATGGAGTGCATCAGAAACAGTAAGGCTCTGCTTCAAGGGACCTACACTTCCACCTTATATAATGGTTGATCAATTAATAATCCAGGTTGAACCGTACGTTTTTCCCGTTACACAATGCTCCAGGTGTTGGAAATTGGGTCACAGTAAGAAGATGTGTACAGCCAAAGACATAGTTTGCCCAAAATGTAGCGGTCCCCATGAAAATTGCGAAACAAATGTGTTTAAGTGTGCAAATTGTAATGGCGACCATATGGCGTTGATTCGATCTTGTGCTGTTTTTCAGAAAGAAAAAAGACTGCGAGAGATAATGTCTGAAAACAACTGTACCTACCGTAAGGCTCTTAGTATCTATGGCCCGCCTACACCTAAGCCGCGAAGTATTTTAAGTACTGACGAAGCTATACAGGATTTCCCCTCTCCGATTCTTCAACCATCAACATCTACTATGAAAGTGGCTACAGGTGTAAAGGACGTTAAAAGAACAATCAAGTCAGTCTCATCTCAGAAATATAAGTCTAGCCCTGAATTTGTTAGAAATAAAAGCAGTTCGTCAAATACATCAAAAAATAACGAACAAGAAAAAGAATGGATGGCAGATTTATCAGACATTGAATCAATAGATAATGAATTTATTGAATTTAAGAAACAACAGGAGACTAATATAAATAATAAGGAAAATTATTCATTTAGTGTATTACTCATAAAGTTGAAAGATTTATTATTTTTGAAAAAATTAACACTTAACCAAAAAATTAAATATGCTATCAAATTAGTTGTAGAGTGGCTTGTAATTATTAATGTAGATCTATCTGACTGGCCTGTACTAAAACTGTTATTAGATTTTTTAAATGGCTGGTAATATTTCAAAAAAACACGATTTAAATATATTGCAATGGAACTGTCAAAGTATTAAACCAAAAATGGCAAGTTTTGTACCACTTTTAATCCAAGAAAAAATCCACATAGCTGCTCTATGCGAGACATGGCTCGAACCGGGAAGCGAATTCCGGGTAAGTAATTTTAATATATTTCGTGCAGATAGAAATGATTCGTATGGTGGGGTAGCAATTTTAGTTCACAGTAGTTTAAAAGCATCGGTTAAATCTTTAATTCTTAAAAAATCGGGTATTCAAGCTCTGCAGGTTGAAATATGTAATGTAGATTTCATTAAAAATGTAATTTCAGTTTATTGTCCTTCATCAGTTCGAACAAATCAAAGCGACTGGGATGAGTTGTTTAGTAAGTTTAATAGTAAATCACTTTTATTCGGAGACTTCAATGGTCATCATACAAATTGGTTTAACAGGTCAGAAATCAAATAAAAGACGCATATTTAGCTAGCAATTGTGTGGTTTTATATGATGGTAGGTATACAAGAATCAAATTAGTCAACTCTATCTTACAAAAATCTGCACCAGATATTTCGTTTGTCACATGTGATATAGCTTCATACTTTAACTGGGATGTTATGAATGAATCCTTAGGTAGTGACCACCTTATGCTTAAAATTCGTTCTACCTGCGAACATAAAAAACCAGTTAAAAAGAGAAATTTCAAGCACGCAGATTGGGTTTCTTATAAAAATACTTTAGAGCAAAGCTTCACCTTATACAAATTATCAGATGATTTGCAGACTTCCTATGATGATTTCGTTAACTGTATTTATAGAGCGGCGGACTTACACATACCTTTTATAAAAGTAAAGTAAAGTTAATCAAAACCCTGAGTCTAAATTTACCCCTAAACCTTTTTGGAATCCCGAGCTCTCTAAATCTGTAGCTATACGTAGGCTAGCGCTTAAGCAGTTAAGACAAAATTCGACGCCTCAAAATTATATATTTTATAAACAAAAATGTGCTGAGACTCAGAAACTTATTCGAAAAGCTAAAACGAAAAGCTAGCAGGATTTTTGCAACTCTACAAGTCATGAAACTTCAGTAACTGATATGTGGCGAAAAATGAAGTGGCTAAAAGGTCGTAGTCATAGTAAAAACCATATTAGTACAGACGCAGCAAATCAGTTATTGAAATCTCTTACTCCTGACTTTGTTTGTCCGCAACAACCACAATTTACATCTGACTGTACTATCCTTCAGAAAGATATCTCCCTTCAGGAGCTTGCTAAATGTATTAAAAAGAAGGATACATCTCCTGGATGTGACGATATTTCATACTCCATGATATTACATATGCCGGAAAATGGTAAAGCCGTGCTTGTAAAATTATATAATATGATTCTTTCATCAAATTATGTTCCTTTACAATGGCGAGATATTGGTGTGATTCCGATCCCTAAACCAGGCATTAACTCTCAAAATTTAACATCTATAAGACCAATATCGCTAATGTCTTGTCTTTGTAAAATATTCCATTGCATTTTAAATAAGAGGCTTGAATGGTACTTAAAAAAAAATAACAAATTTTCTAATAGCATGACAGGTTTTCGTAAAACTAAATCTTGTTTAGATAGTTTGAGCATTTTGACATCAAAAATATTAGTAGGATTCTCAAAGGGCGAGTCTACCATTGGGTGTTTTGTAGATATCAATAGTGCTTATAACAATGTCGACATAAGTAAACTAATAGATGTTCTCAACTACCTAAATGTGGGATCAAAATTATGTAAATATTTATGGAGTTTCTTAAATAATAGGAAACTTAAAATTAAAAGTAATGATTTAGAGTTGTGCAGATATACGAGTAAAGGTCTTGCTCAGGGTGATCCTTTGTCACCTTTGCTTTTACCTTTAACATAGCCACCATTGAGATATGTAAAGTAATTGAAAATGACGTATCTGTTTCTCAATTTGCTGATGATTTTGTGGTGTACCACACGGGGAAAAATATACACAGAAGTACTGAAATTTTACAGTTATCACTTAATAATTTTAATAAAGAATTATTTGCACTTGGTTTAGAAACGTCCCCCACCAAAAGCAAAGTTTGCGTTTTTACTAGAAAAAGACAGGCCGATATTGTTAATTTAAGCTTGAATGATATAAATTTACCAAATGTGGCACACGTCAAATATTTAGGATTGTGGTTGGATTCAAAATTAAAATGGTTAAAACACATCAATGAAATAAAGTGTAAAGTCACAAAATTTATAAACATTCTTAAAGTACTTGCAGGATCTAGCTGGGGTGTTCATCCTAAGCACTTAAGACAGTTATATATATCAATTGTTCGCAGTAGAATAGATTATGGTAGTTATTTATATAGTAATAGTGCAGTGTCTTATTTGTCTTCGTTAGATAAACTACAAAATCAGTGTTTGCGAGTTATAGGTGGCTATATTAAAAGCACCCCAATCCATGTGATGGAGGCCGAGTTAGCTCTACCTCCGTTGTTCGTGCGAAGACGTTTTCTGGCTGAAAAGTTCTGGCTTAAAACTAGATCTATAAATAGTAATGACTTGATAATGGATCTGAATGTTTTATCATGTTACTTTTCTAGTAGTGTTAGTAGGCAGGCAAGAGTCCCACTTTTAGTAACCGTAGGTACATGATTTTTTTAAAAGCGAAATATTGTTCTCAAGTGACCAATTAGAAATGTTTGGCTTGAACGTATGGATCAGCTATGTGGATTTAGAAAATATAATTTATACACACAGTAATGACTTAAATGATTCGAAGCGACATTTTGATCCGAGTATTCTTAGGAGTAAGTGTTTTGATTGTTTATCTCGTTATAGTAACTCTTACAAAATCTTCACGGATGCTTCTAAGGGTATTGAAGGTATCGGAGTGGCTTTTTATGATCCTCACCGCCAATTTAGTGTGAAATTATCATTAAAATGTAATATTTCTATTATGCACGCAGAATTAATTGGGATATCTAAAGCTCTGTCTTACATACAAAATATTGACAAACCAAGCTTTGTGATTCTTACCGGTTCACGTAGAGCCTTACAGCATATTGAAAAGTGCACCAATAATTTAAGGGGGACTCCCATCGCCTATGATATAATTAAAAAAATGTTAGCTTTACTTGAACTTAAAAAGAATATTGTATTGCAGTGGGTTCCCTCCCATGTGGGTTTGTCAGGCAATGAAGCTGTAGATACTTTGGCTGGAGAGGCGGTGAGGAATGGAATAACATTGAATTTCAAACCTTTCTTTATGGATATAATACCGCAAACAAAATTAACGTGATTAAAAATTTGGTCAGAATACTTCCAAGAGAAATCCAAGAATAAGGGTATCTGGTACCATACTATACAACCTGATTTACCTCTCAGACCTTGGTTTGAGAATTACAATCTTGACAGGAATACTATTGTTACTGCTCTGAGAACTCGATCCGGTCATATTCCATCAAACAAATTTGCTTTTATGATGGGTAAGTCTGATTCACCAAACTGTGTCAATTGTGATTCTATAGAAGATATATATCATATTATCATGGAATGTGAACGGAACGAAAAATTGCGAGATACAATTAATTTTAAAAAATATAATGTTGGTACTCCTAATATTATACTCTCTATCCCCACCTCACAGGAGGCTCTTTTTATATATAAATTAGTTTTGTCGGGGTTGAAGTCCCGTCAATTGTGATTTAAGATGTGCTTTTTAGTTGTAAGAATTTATTGTCAGTTAAGGTTATGATTTATTTTGTTTCTTTTTGTTGTTTTAAGATTATTTTGTAACTTTAAATTATAATTTAAGATTTTTTTTTATAGTTTTAAGATTCTTTTGTAAGTTTCCTAGGAAGGTGACATGGTCATGTTTGACCAAACCTTCGTTCTTTAAAATAAAGATTAAAAAAAAATCGTTATTATATATATTCTAAATCGTTGATTACCTATCTGTTAGAAATATTCCCTAACATTCAGCAAAGAAACTTTAAAGTAGGTACATTTGTTAGCTAAGATAAGAATTGTTAAGTTTCTACATTCGTTTATTGTTTTATTTATTACGAGCTTTTACTGAAACTTCGTACGCGCATAAACAGAAAAGTCTTATTTTTCCCGTCCCCGTGAAAATTTAGGGAATTATTGAAGAACCTTTATACCAAGTATCACATCCATGCACTCAAGGAATAAGATTTTTGCATACAAACTAAAACATCATATATTTCCCGTTCCCATGGGAATTTCGGCCGTTGACAACGTACTTACAATCGCCTCCCGTCCCGGTGTTCCAGTTAAGAAAATTTTCCCTAGAACGTCTTTTGGATCGAAGCTCCGCCTACTTCTCTGCTGCCAATGAAACAATATGGATCTCATATCTATAATCAATATAATATAAGCGTAATTTATCATAATATAAATATACTGACTGGCTTATTTACCTAGTTAAAATAATATGATAATAAAAGGAGCTAACCGAGCTGCCTAGTTTTAAGTGCAAGTGAATTTAGCCTTAAAGGTGGAACATCGGCACATTTTTAGAATAGAATAGAATAGAATAGAAAATTGTTTATTTGATATCTAAGCATACAGAACAACAGAATATAATTTATAACTACACAACAGGTCGAAGATATCAAAAAGGCCTCCGCTCAGCTTAATGTCGCGGCAGAGACCACGACGCTGGTTTTCTGCGGACACCCTTATTTATAAATTAAACATTATATACATATTAAAAACACAATAATCACAAAAAATCAAAGTTAATATAAAAAACAGAAAAATAAAACCAGTAATTTATAAAAAGATACACTAAATAACACATATAAAATCTAAAATAAAATCAAGTCAAATAAAATCAAGTCAAATGTCAGCATATAGTTATAAAATAAAAATTATTAAAAATTATTTGTTTTTTAAGTATTACAGTCATAAAATGATAGTAAAATTGTCACAAACAAATTATACAATTTCAAAATAAATAAATAAAATTGAAATAAAATTAATATATTATTATTAGACAAGCATGAGATATGATAAGTAGGACATAAGAGAAGCAGAGAGAAGCATAGAGAAGCATGCACATATATTCTAATGCTAATGAAATCATTCAGCTTAACCACCAAGTGGAAAGCACACACTCAGAGATACAAGTTAAGTGCAATATGTGCGTGAAGTTCAATAATTAACTTAAAGGAAGGTTTAAGGTTTTACAAAATCAGTTTTATTTATTTATGGCTAGAAGATAACACGTATTTATGTCACGTACATTTACATTTACAAGCTTTTTAGTTTTTGTTGTTCTAAAAGAAACGCTTTATATTTAATTTTGAATGCGTGAACGGAACTAGAGTCTTTAAAATTTTTCGATAGTACCTACGTACAACGTAAAAACGGGCCGTTGGTTTTGGCTGTAAGTTGTCTGTCAGTAACGGAAGAGTTTTATATATTAAGATTATGTAATTGTTCCTCTACAAATAAGACTTTATTACAATAAGACTTAAAACTTGGCGAAACAACTAGTTATGAGGCTGAAGTCACTTACGGCGTCCCACAAGGAAGTGTACTAGGACCAAATTTTCTTTAAGTCTACATCAATAAACTCTGTAATTTTAAATTGAATAGATCACATACATTTTCTTATGCAGACGATACCGACATAGTCTTCACTGGAAATAGATGGAAGGAAGTAATTGATTATACAAACCAGGGCCTAAGCGAAGTTTCGGAATAGCTCAGAGATAATCTTCTGATACTAAACACCACCAAAACTCATTATATTATGTGTTACGCTCTCTATGATAAATACCAGCCCCAAGATAATTTCTAGATAAAGGTACACGAATGTGGCTTCGCGTGCAATAACTGCAACTGTCAAAAAAATTAAAAAGTTACTGTAAAGTATCTTGGTGTCATATTAGACCAAAGACTATATTAGTATCCGCAAATTAGTCTTGTGTGAAATAGAATAAAAAAGCTAACATGGATATTTAAAATATTAAGAAACGTTGCTTCAAAAAAGATGTTCAGAATATATAAAATCTTAGTTTTTTTTTTATTTTTTTTTATTTTTTTTTTAAATAATTTATTAATTTATTGGAGAAAAAACAGATATTTACAATATGGTTAGTAAAATAAAAATGAAATTTAAATCTAGTGTTAGTTAATTGTAAAATCCTTAATATTCTCACTAGGTAAACATAGAATCAATACATAATGAGGACTAAACTTATGGATAAAAAATATATAAAAATAAAAGTTACAAAATTAAAGAAACAAAAAAAAATTAAATATCAAATACAAAATCAAGTAATAATTAATAAATTATTAAACATTAAAAAAATAAACATTAAATGAGATGAAATAAATTATAAAAAATATATATATTATAAAAAATTATGAATTATTTCATTTTAAATCAAGTAAGTATCAGACAAACCAGAAAGTATCTCGTTAATTTCTTTTTTATAACCATGAAGGGTTGCATGGAATATGTCTACTGACGCGAATGTTTTGTTGTATGTAGAGCAAATACGGTGCATTGGAGCCCGATGCCCTTGGTTAGAATTATTTAGATTTAAGCTAAACAGGTGTGTACCTCGTGTTCGTCGTGTCGGAACATTAAATGTGATTTTATTCAATAGATCTGGGCAGTTTACAGCATTTCTTAATATTTTGAACAAAAATACAACATCAGCAGCCATTCTCCTTTTTTCAAGTGACATCAGATCGTATGTGCTAAATAGGACATTATAGGGATGCTTTTCTTTTTTAAAGCGGTAGTGCATGGCTCTAAGGAACTTTTTTTGGATCATTTCTAACTTTTTGTTGTACTTTTTATAGAGTGGATTCCAGATTGTAGAGGCATACTCAAGGCAAGGTCGGACGAGGGCTTTATATAGTATAAGATACGAGGAAGTATTTAGGAAGTTTTTTGCACAGCGTAGTACGAATCCAGACATTTTATATGCTTTTTTGATCAGAATATCAACATGTACGTCGAATATTAACTTGTTGTCGATCAGCACTCCTAAATCTTTGACACACTGTGTTTTCGAAATGGATTCGTTTCCTATTTTAAAGTTTAGATCAACAAGCTTTCGTTTCCTGCTGAAGGTAATGTGCTGACATTTGTCGTAAGCAAGCTGTAGTTTATTTTCTAAGCAGTATTTATGAAATCGATTTAGGTCTTGTTGAATTAGATCGCCATCATATTGATTTTCGACTGGTTTATAAATTTTTAGATCATCGGCGAATAGAACTATATTACAATTATGGAAGCAGTCGATAATATCATTTACGAATATGTTATAAAGCAGCGGCCCGAGTACAGACCCTTGGATTATTCCAGATGGAACGTGAGCTACAGTTGACTCGTGCCCACACATGACCACTCTTTGAGTTCGATTTTCTAGGTAAGACGCAAACCATCTAAGAAGATTCCCTTTTATTCCATTAAATGATAACTTTTTTAGAAGTAGTAAGTGGTCAACTTTATCGAAAGCTTTCCTAAAATCTGTGTATATAGCGTCGACTGGTATACGTTGATCCATATGCTTGAAAAGAGAGTTGGTAAAGTGTGACAAATTTGTAACGGTAGATTTTTTCTTTACAAAGCCGTGTTGATGGTCAATTATCTGATTTTCGAATATTGGATAAAGAGCTTCGTGTACAAGAGAGTCAAATAATTTAGGAATAGTCTGTAATAATCTCAATATGGAGAAGTGCTGCTAAAACGGAATTTCTAGTAGTAGAAAGAGCTCAAAGATCACTTCTTAAAGTGCTTTACGATATTAGTGAAGTGAAAGTGATATTAGAAAAAAAACGACTTTTGCTAGCCACTAATAGGTACTTACTTAAAATTAGGTCCTGAACATTTATCAATATGCCATGTTTAACTGTAAGAAAAGTATAACAAGTTGGCTACTGCCATTAGATTATGAAAAAGTTGAATCTTAGTTGTCTTTACAAACTAAAAGACTTATATAACTTAAAATAGTTAGACAGTACAAATACCTACCTTCAGACACACACACGCACACTCATACATACACACACACACGCACACAATCTCACACTACTCACCTATAATATCAACAAATAACTCTGAGTTTTTAATTTTTATTTTCAACACATTTCTATTTAATTTGTCTTGGTTGAGCTAACTTGATTTTATATACATACTTAATTTAATCTTATTTGCTTATGGTAAGTATGACTTGATTTTATATAATTTGATTGAATTTGATTTGATTTGATAATTTAATTTAAGTTATTAGAATGTAGTTGAGTTGAATTTGATTTAATTGAAATAATTTAATTTAATGTAGGTATTTAATTTGATTGAAGAAGAAGTAGTAGTAGACAACACCAAGACATTGGTGGATAATAGGCGATCATTATCTTCATGAGCCGAGAGATGCACACTTCTCGACAGAGGTCTCCCCCAGGATTCGTCATGTCGTCGTCCGGACCCGCGCCGGGCTCATCCAGCATTTGACGTTCGTAAAGTGTTTTAAGTTTTCATTGAATTTAGTTCGGTTTAATTTTGAAATTTGTTTAGATTAATTATAAGTTTGATTACTGTATATTCTAAATATTATGATTTTAATAAATCTATGGAAGAGCGGGACTACCTGGCGCAAGTATCTCGGTACTTAAAACATAGTCCCTGCCACTAATTTGTATTGCTGTATATTGTTGAAGAAATAAACTTTATTTATTTATTTGGTACAAACTGTACGACAACGACGACATCGCATAAAAAAATAAACTTTAGTTTCAATGTACTTAATTGATGGAATATTCATAAAGCGGTTTCGAGTATCTAAAACTATCGTTGAATGCTTAATGCATAACATTGAACAAATTTCCCAAAAACCTCTCTGTTTTCGTAGATAAGACCTAAAGTTGGCGTTAATTTGGCGTCCATTTCAAAAATTAAATGAAACAATTTCATCTCGAAAACAAAAAATAAATTAATAATATTTTTTAAGTTTTTGCATTTAATAATGCTCATTTATTCTTAAATATTAACTGAAAGGTGAGCGAGAGGTTCCAGGTTCGAGTCCAGGTGATTTTTTTATCATGTTTTTTTCAGTTGAGTATTTAAAAGTTATATTGTTACAGGTACTTTTTCGAAAGTACCCTCATGCTATCTCATATGCATGCCTTAATATTGTTTTGTGACAAATATCTCGGAATTATTGACAAACTGTCAATTGTCGTGACAAACTAGTCAAAGAACAATTTCTTAGAGATTTCGACAGATCAACCTAAAATTGTCGATTTTATTAAACAGTTTTGAAGCGTGACAATTTTATCAGTATTTGCCTGTCGCATTCGGACTTAATTGTCATCTTTATTAAACGCCACTTGTCGCGACAATTCGACTTATTTGATAAAAAGAGACAAATTTGTAGATAAGACACGTTATTTAAATAGGCCCCTGACATAGTCCCGCGCCATATTTGTGACTTTCACAAATATTGGACTTTTTAGTTTGTATGAAAAATCTTAAGTATTCCTTAAAGCGAGGATGCAGCATGTTTGCGCTTTTCTGAACACATATAAAATCCAGTAATATGGATATGATTTGCATGAAAAAAATATTCACATAACTTGAACATAGGTACTAGTCCAGTCAAGGAATGAGGTGTAGAGTGCGTGAGCAGGTAACTAAACGATTCCTTCAGAAACTTGTTTAGGGGGCTTAGGTTGTTAACATACCAAAAGTCCTGACTCCTAGGTGATGAGCGGGGTGAGGAGGGGGGGGTAAAGGTACGAATTTTGGGTTTTTCGCTCATATCTCGAAAACGGTGCATCGGAGAGAAATATTTTTAATTATTAAAATAGAGTTCTTAAAATTATCTAAAACTTTTATATCATATGTTTTTTTCTAATTCCTAACCGTTTTCGAGCTATACCCTCGGAAAAAGTTGAAATTTACAAAAAAAAAACAATTTACGTCAAAATATTCATAAACATTGCATCATATTGTCTAAACGCATTCATAAACGAAAAGTATGAATAGGAAAAAAGTTGTAGATTTTTAAATTTCCTTTTAGAATATATATACATATGCTGATTAATGTCCAACCCGCCTAAAGTTACAGCTATTTTAAAACTTGTATAGCATTTTGAAATTTTCAGAAAATTAGTTTGTATATCATATTCTTAACCCACAACCTTTGTTCGTTCATCTTATAACATAATATATGGCCACTTATAAGCAAGTTATTAAATAAAGTAGAAAAAATAATGATGATGACAAATTTCACACTTTAGTCTACAGATAGTTTCGTTACACCAATACAATAATAATTGTAAACCCCATTGTTCTCAATATATTCCTAATGTTTTACTCTCGACTTTAAAAGTAATCAAATTTTCATCCTCTTTGAACTTGAGGGCCCAGGCAATGATTGTTCTTCCAGGGCATCTTCTTCCTCAGTAGCGGGTGGCTCTTGCAGAATGGGCTCTACATCGTCTTCATCGTCCTCATCGTCAACAGGCACACTGTTCAGGCACTTCCCTTGACAATGGATGCCCGCTGCAGAACAGGTGAGCATCGCTTTTCGGCAGCCACATTTTCCAATTACACAATCAAAATATAGTTTTCAGAAGAACCTCTGGTCGCAGGAGTGGAAACAATCAACAGGACAGCAAGGTCTACATCCTCACCAACGACAGCCACAGAGTTGTGAGTGGATTGTTCAACAGCAGTCTTCACGATTAGGATGTCAGCGTCATCGGTAGCCTGAAGAGTATGTATCTCTTTCTCCTGCAGCTTTATCTCCAGTAAGGAGATGAAGTTAGTTTTGTTGGTAGGATTTGATAAAAAGTCTTCCTGTTTAACAGGTATTTGTGTGTCCCATGTCAAATTGATGTCGGCTGACCTTTTTAGTCTGTAACGACGCATTTGTTCTTGTGATTTAGTACTATTGGCTGTGTTTGCGTACCCATCAAACACTACAGTGCGAGTAGTCCCAGGATAATGGTGGTCGACGTAGGTGATATAACTATTACAAATAGTCACAACCGATGCATCTTTTGGCCAAATAACTCTGTGGAGTAGAAATCCTCCATCGACTACAATGTTCATTTGAGGCAGAAGAATATCTTTCTTGGTTGGCTCAAATAAGTTGTACAGCACTGATTTGTTTGTCTTTCTCATGCCACTTTCGTTGAACAGTGCTAAGGGAAATGGGACCAACTCATACTCAAAATATATCATCAAATCCTCATCTGATCGTTTGCTTATACATATCCGGTGAAAGAGCAATGTTGGGTCAACTACTACCCTTTCATCGTGAACTTTTATCGATGAGCTGACAGAAGATATTGGCAATGCCCGATCCTTGCGCGATAACTTAAAATGCTATAAAAGTTTTAAAATAGCTGTAACTTTAGGCGGGTTGGACATTAATCAGCACATGTATATATATTCTTAAAGGGAATTTAAAAATCTACAATTTCTTTCCTATTCATACTTTTCGTTTATGAATAGGTTTAGACAATATTATGCAATGTTTATGAATATTTTGACGTAAATTGTTTTTTTTTTTGTAAATTTCAACTTTTCCCGAGGTTTAACTCGAAAACGGTTAGGAATTAGAAAAAAATATGTGATATAAAAGTTTTAGATAATTTTAAGAACTCTATTTTATTAATTAAAAATATTTCTCTCCGATGCACCGTTTTCGAGATATAAGCGAAAAACCCAAAATTCGTACCTTTACCCCCCCCCTCCTTCCCCCGCTCATCACCTAGGAGTCAGGACTTTCGGTATGTTAACAACCTAAGCCCCCTGAAGAAGTTTCTGAAGGAATCGCTTAGTTACCTGCTCACGCACTCTACACCTCATTTTGGGTCATTTATTGACTGGACTATACCTATAACAAACCGATGTGTAAGACAAAAACATGATTAATGAAAATTGTCTCAATAAAAAAAAATCACAAACATAAAACTAAATTGCAATTGAAAACACATATTTCTACGAAATGGCTTAACAAAATAAATTGTACAATATTTAGCCGATGTGTAGAGTAAAATTTTTATAAAGTTATAATTTTTTAAAATAAACCTATTAAACGTTTTTGCGCTTGTTTTGGTTCAGAAAAACGAATGTTATGTTCAGTGAAAATCCTTCCGTTCTCGAGATATTAGACATTTTCACAATAAAAAAAAACACATTTCGTCATTCTTTTTGGCGCCAATACTACGAATGAAGATTTTTTTATATCTAATTTTTGAGTACTCTTGGATAGATGTCATAACAAACTAAAACTTTTATAATAATACTAATTTCAACTAGTTTTTAAAATATTTTTTTACACAGACTCAATGTTTTTGAATTTTGTCTTGAAATAAATAGGTACTCTGCCTTGGTTTAAAAAAAGTGTAGGTATGGCGTTTGAACGCCAATTTTATAAAACTAGCTTAGTTTTCGCGGATTGTCAAATGCCATATTACATGGTATGATCTACCTTCAGATTTGGAACAATTTTCTTTTAAAATGAGGAGACCAAATTTTTAAGATATTACAAGTTGATTCCAAAATTAAAGAGCTGTGGCAGATCTCCATACTTACCAAGAATTGTCTTACTTATGTTAAATGGAATTATTTAATAATGGATATATGTTTAAGGTTCGGTATTAGTACCACAGTGAGTCTATTTTCATCCGGGAAAGCCGAAAAAAACATTCATCGGTGTTTATACTTATTTTTAGGTCATGAATGAACAACACAATAACAGAACAGTACCTACAATATCAAATCACTAATGTCAGATTAATATTACTACCTACCATGATTAAATCAAACAGAAACCGTATATGTCAACCTACCTATCACTACCAGTCAAGGACTAAAGAAGACCTGAACATTGAATCGATCCTGTGACACTTTATTAGATTTTTTTGGAATTAAAAGTTGTATAGCTTCAAAGATAATACCATTTTATTATGTATAAGGTCGAATAACAATATATTAGTAATATTTTAAAACCAGAACAAATTATAGAAAGGTTAACTGAATCGATTTTTCATATAATAATACTTAGATTATTGATCGCATACTGCTTGCTCCTGTCACGCCATTACGTAGGTATGATCATTTGATATGCTTTTTATCTTCATATACAGGGTGTCTCGCTTACCCTAATAATACCTTCTCAGAGGTATTCTAGTAGCCATAATGATAACAGAAAAAATGTAAAAAAAGAATAATTCGAAATTTATTTTTAAATTTTTGTATGTCATCAATAAATTTCGACATTTTCTTTCATGCTGCAATCCTCATAATAGAATACCTCTGAGAAGGTATTATATAGGGTAAGCGAGACACCCTGTATATAAAAGCTCCGGTTTTAAAGAATATATTAAAAATAAGTGAAAATATTAAAAATCGTAGAAAAATAATTCATATTGTATTGTTTTTATGAAATCCAAGGACTGCAAAACAACCTCGACAAAATTCTGCCACTATTCTTTGCCTAGCTCAGTGTACTGTGGTCGAGGGAACTCAATCAAACACGTGTTGTTATGTTCAAAGTTGACAGTATATTCGCCTATATTATATTCTAGATACACACGTTGGACGAGTGGCGTTGGAGCCAACGTGTTGAGCCGGCCTAATGTATAACACAACGGGGAGGCGCATTTTGACAAAACATAATATATTAAGTTAGGTAATTGTTATTTTTTGTACCGACATGTTTTTGAATACCATTGAATACATGAAATCTTATTACAACAAATAATTTGAGACAATTTAAAATTATAAATAAATGCTTGTAGAGCAAAAGGTCTATTAAATTTTTAATATTATTAAACACGTTTATAATTATATCAGTTCATATTTTCTCTCTTCACAAAAATATGAAAAAAAATTATATTATATTTAAAACATTAAACTATGTAATGCTACTATATCCTAGATTCTTACTTCCTTTAATTATATCGAACTTATCCACTAACCTATTTACTAACTTGCTTAGCAGCATTGACAAAACCTAGGCAGAAATGAAAATTTTATATTTGACAGTTTATAAAGGTAAAAAAAAAGTCAAAAACACGAATATAAAAGATATCTCTAAAGGTTGTAAAACGAAAATATTTTAGTATCAATTGCTATTATTGAATACCTAATACAAATAAAGGCATAAAAATATCTAAAAGTTAAGGAAAAATAATTTAAAAACAGATATATTAGCTCGTATTAGATAGTATTACAGTTCAAAAACAAAAATCTTGTAATCAATATATATAAAACTGTTCCGTTACTGACTGAGTGACTGAGGTACTGAGTGAATGAGTGACCGACAGACAACGTACAGCCGTAACTACTGGGCGTAAAGAGCTGAAATTTGGAACATACATTCTTTAGGGAATGAAGGGGTGCACTAAGGAAGGAATTCCCGAAATTCCCACGGGAATGGGAAATATAGGACTTTTTAGTTTGTATGAAAAATCTTATTCCTTGTGTGCACGGATGTGATACTTGGCATGAAGGTTCTTCAAAAAGTGACTGATTGTGCTACGAAAAAAATTCCCAAAATTCCCACGGGCACGGGAAATATATGATTTGTAGTTTGTATGAACAAAACTTATTCCTTGAGTGCATGGGTGTGATACTTGGTATAAAGGTTCTTTCAGTGGGTGTCTGGTTGTATAGTTTCTGAAATTTCCACGAGAAGGGTAGTTAAGCGCATACGTAGTTGCGGGATAAAGCTAGTAGCTACATAAAATAATAAACATACAAAAACAATTAGACGTCATTAGATAAAATCTTTACTTGCACTTCATTCCTTTTAGTTTTCACATTACTATGTATTTATAACTTGTAAAATAACATTTCATTATCTATCAAACACAATCATTATTCCGTCATTATGTAGGTATGGTTTTGTTTTTATAACAGAGACGCATTTTAGAAATGCTCAAAAGTTCGAAGATAAATTTGAAACAATATACTTATTAGTAGTTACTAGCTGTTGCGCGCGGTTTTACCCGCGCAATTTCGATTCCCGCGGGATTTTCGGGATAAAAAGTAGCCTATACGGATTCGGAAGAATCCCTCTAAGTAATGGTAAAAGAAATTTTGAAATCGGTTCAGTAGTTTTTGAGCCTATTCAATACAAACATACAAAAACGACCACTTTGGCGAAGGGGTAAACCTATTTGCCTCAAACGCCAGTGGTTGCGGGTTCGACTCCCGCCCGGGACAAGAAAAAAAAATGTTTCGGGTCTGGGTGTTTATCTATATATGGTATCTCATAACACAAGCTTCGCTTACTTTGAGGCCATGTAGTTGGTGTGATTGTCTGGGGATTTAATAATAATAATAAAAATACAAAGGTTTCCTCTTTATAATATTAGTATAGATGTCCTAGTTGCCCCATCTATCAAAGACAGATGTGGCAACTGTGATTTATTTTATGATCATGTCCCAGTTGCCCCCACTTTGGGAATTCCTAGAGGGGGCTACTGGGATATGCCGATTGTTTCATACAATCGAATCATTGTTTAAAACAGGAACAGAAGGAATATTTTCTAAGTGCTGATTGAACTCTATCACTAGCTCTTTGGAGTTGGTAAAAGTTAACCTCTCATCAAATTTTATTGCGGGGGAAAATCCAGAAATCACAGGGTCTTAGATCAGGGCTATTTGCGTGCAGGATCATACTTGCACTACGTACATGTTAATGAAGTAACTTGCTTTTATTACTCACATAGTTGACTTGTCATTCCCATATTAAACGTTCAACGTTTTTACATATCATATTCTGCTGTGTTTTAGCAACTAAAATTGAAAGTAATTTTATGTCGAACTTGATCAAAATAATCAATCTAAATAAATAAATAAATATGTATTTATTTGCTTTAGGTATAGTATTTATGTTTATGTATTTATTGGTTAGGTATTTTTTAAAACTCAATAAATTGCGTTAAAATCAATAAAAGTGCTTAATTTAAATTCTTTTATTAATAAGTAATACTCTTGTTAAAAGACTTATGTATTACTTAAAAATTATAACATTAACGCATTAATCTTCACTAGTGTGGCGCAATTCCAAGACGTAAGTATGAAGCACGTGCGGACGACTCGATCCGCCATACGCCAGCGCACGGTGTTTTCACTAAATTTCGTTAGTATCACTAAGATATAGATGGCGCTATTTATAATTTAAAAAATTAGAAAAATGCCGTAGACAATGTCTCTTTCATCCTACTTTTCATTCTTCGGTTCATTCAAGCAATCGCCTAACCGACTCATTAAATCTATCTTTCATTCGTTAATTGTGTTTGTTACTGCGCACACGTATTCGAATGTTGTTTATATCGCTTTTTTCTTGGATTCCTTTTACCCATAACCCGGCCACCATTTGGACTCTGACGCTCCCTTTTTTAATTCTGACCCGGCAATTCTCAAATATGTATATTATTATTATAATCATGATAATATACATATTTGAGGAGTCTTAAATATTCTTAAAGAAAAATACAGGGAAAGTTCCCGACTGGTTCTAGTAAAAGTTTCCGTCACTAAGTTCTAGATGGCGCTAGAGCCCCGTTTTAGCTGATATCTCTATCTCAACTTATAAAAGTTACTTTATGCGCCAGCGTTCTAGACTACTTTATTTTCATCTATGTTCTAGACCCGCTCCGCGCGTCTGTATTTACGATACCGAGCCGGGGACGGCGCTACAACAGGGCCTTAAGTTCACAGGTGTGATACTTGACACAATTATCAATAAGTGACAGGTGATGAAAGCCCGCATAACAAGAAATATTGTTTTCTTTTATAAAAATCTTATTGCTTAAGTGCATGGATGTGAAACTCGGTATAAAGGTTCTTCAATGGGTGTCTGATTGTGTTAAGGAAGGAATTACCGAAATTTCCACGGGAACGGAATAGGTAGGACTTTTTAGTTTGTATGACAAATCTTATTTCTGGACTGCACAGATGTTAAACTTTGTATAGGTAAAAGTTCTTTCAATAGGTGTCTGGTTGTTTTACAAAAGCTATTTCTGAAATTCCCACAGGAAGGGTACGTGCCCTACTTAAGTGCGAACGAAGTTGTGGGAAAAAACTCGTTAATTTTAAGTTACTATGATACTGCGATAAGTAACTTCTAAACGTACTAGTAAGGAGATATTTAAAAAATAATTCCACCTATTTTTAAGTACGTACCGCAAAATTTACTGAAAAACTGTGCTTTCATTGAAGGCTTAGGCCGTATATAGAAAGACAGCTGGAAACTTATAAGCGCTTACCAGCGCTTGACAGCGCTGGTGACCCGCACAGGAAAATATATGAACGCGCACCGATAAGCACTGAACGGTGCCGACAAGTTCCGACAAGCTTCAACACGCGCTGGTCAGTGCTGGGAAATCATCGTCCTATGAGTCCGACATTTTGCTTGGTCTGCCTCAACCTGCTTCCTTTGTGTGGAACGGACCAGCGCTGTCAAGCGCCGGTAAGCGCTTATAAGTTTCCAGCTTTCTTTCTGTATACGGCCTTACCGCATACCAACGCTTCATTGTTAGACATTAAAAGTAATCTGTTCTCCATGGTTGATAAATCTACAATTTGTGATAGAATAGTAATGAGTGATAGAGTAGAAATTATATCGTGCACCCACCACTTGACTTAATCTTAACAGAGATAGATATTCACCTTTTTTAAATCCAGTACCTACCAAGTCTTAAGTTGATCTCTCCTCTCCCCCACCTAAAAAAAAGAGTTCTCCACCAAGAACAAGAGTGGCTGGGTAACAAAATGCCACCTGAAATGAAAACGAAGAACTGATGGAAACTTGAAAAGAATAAGAATGCACAGAAGGCAGCAGAGCGGACGTTCCAAACCTGTCAAAAAATTGTAATTGAATCTGAACTCTATATCCTCGATATTAAGTTAAAAATTGATTATGGAAATTTCACAGATTTGTAACGCTTGATCTGCTGCCTTCTGTAAAATTCTGTACATTAATTAAAAAAAACTATTTAAAAATTACTTTTTATTGATGACTAATAACTGAGAATACGAAACAATTTATTTAAAATTCCATAAATTCATATTGTACTACAAATGTCCTGATCTGTTTTGGACCTAAATTAATAACCAAGCCATTATCTCTTATCCTGTTCACATTTTCGGCTCGTGGCACGTGCTCGTTGGACCCAAATTCCTCATTAAAGCTACGACTGAATTCCTGTTTCTTCTTCCACTCCCAATGTTCATGTTGTTCAATCCATTGGTTAGCAGCTAAAAGCGTTTCTTTCGCCGAAACCACACGAATGTGTTTAAATAACTTAGACAAGTCCACACTTCTGTTTAATTCCTCCTCTTTGAGGCCAGTTTCTTTTGACAATACATTTTCTAGTCTTAAAAGTAATGAGTCACCTTCCCATGGTTCTAAAGTTAAAATATTAACTGCTTTATCTAAATTATCCAAACCAGAGAACCTATTCCTCATTTTAACCCAATCTTGGTATTTTAATTTGGTAGCGTCTGCGAACAATACAACAGGCTCGTATTGTGCTTCGATTTCAACTCTTCTTACGACTACCGCTTCATCGACGTTGTCGTATTTAGTGGGAGCCAATAAGAATTTATGTGATCCTCGTACAACAATGCCTGATCCATTTTCCATTTCATTCAGCGCTTCGGAAACACCAAACGCGTCATCCGCTAGAAGCCTCCTGTGCACCATTATCTCGATCTCACCTTCATTCATGGATGTTCCACCGCAAGATCTATCAGTCAACACAATAAATTCTACATCTTCATTCTGCAAACTAATCTCGTTATTGATAGGGTAATAATTACCCGGGATAGGTTCTGTTAAAGTGACATTCCATTGTGGTCGCTTGTTTTTGATCCTCTTAATCATCTGTCTGCCATTTGAATCTGTGTAGAATTCACCTCCATTTTTGACATTTATTGAATGTGTCATAATGAATTCTTTACCAATCCAATCGTCTACGCTAATAGGTCCTACGGACCATTCTATTTCATTATAAGGTAGGTATTTGGCATCGTTAATTCTTAGTACATAAGAAACATTATGTGATAGGATATTGTAATATTCTTTTCCGATAAAGTTTTGTACGTTTGTGTATTCGAGAAGTTTTAGATCCGTGGGTTTGGTCGCGTTGGGTCGCAGTATGTATGCCCCTGATGATCTGTTCTTGTACTCCTGGTTATTGCCGGCACAAGCTGGGTAGAACTTCGCCCCGTGTTGGATCGTGTAGCGGTCTTGTGAGTGGGTTATTGAACCAAGGATGTCTACAGAAGTCTGCACCTTAAACAAAATGATTAAAATATTATACAAATGCTTAAAAAAAAGCTTGTGGACGATGGGTCTTGAACATTGTGGTGACTCGGAATGAACGAGTGAATGGAATAAAGATTGAGGCATCGAGGCGCCCTCTCGTATCTCTGTTATGGCATTGACCGGTTGACAGCGCGTGCGAGTGGACGTGTCGACTCCTCTGACTAAGTACTGATTGTGTTTTATTTCACCCAGTGCTAGTAGAAATCGGCGGAACGCCACAAACATGTAATTCGATATCACAGGTTAAGCAATATTCGACCCGTTTAGTACAGAGATGGATGACTGACCATAATCATGTGACGAGAAATCATTATTTTGGGTTATTATTAAACAGTGTATTAGGCTACGGATTTCGGATACTTCAGCCACGTATACTACGTTAAATTTTATCGACAAAATACTGTACAAAGGGGGGTAGCATCCCTCACTCCTCTGAATGACAGCCGTTTTAAAATTTAATGTCTTTCAAATAGGACCAGTTTTGTGCAAGAGGCGACATAAAAATGTGAAAAAATGAGTTTCAGTGAACTCGTAGTACTTAGTACGAGATATGTATAGTGTTTTATCGATAAAATTTAACGTAGTATACGTGGGTGAAGTATCGCAAATCCGAAGCCTAACACACTGTATATTCTATTACGACTACTTTCGTACTTTGGAGATCACACATGATTTTGTTTAGATTTGTTTTGACTTGCCATGTTGGCATTATTATCGATCAGCGCCGGACCAGCATGGTGATATTACGGTCTATTGATGCCAACTTTTGCTTACTTTTATGTCAAATACATTCTTTCATTTCATCAAACCTTACCAGGCGCATTCGCATACGTAGCATATACAGTAAAAAAATAAGCATGATCAGTGCTGGTATGGACTTTCATACAAATTTATTTAATTATTTTACAACAAAATATTTTGACAACCCTAGTCAACCCAGTAAAAGCTATCGATCGACGTGGATTGTTCCAGTCGTCCGTCGATCAGCGGCGTCGATCGATTGATGTGTCAACACCCTTAGTTACCCATCATTTTATTTTTACGCCATCTGTTATCGAATAGATTTCATCAAAAGCTAACAGCTGTTCTTAGGGTTGACACTTAGATATTTTGATCTAGACTTTGAACTTGTTTTTCGGCCGAACAGTAACGATAACAAATTTATGTTCCCGATATTTATAAACTACATCATCAAACATACAATCCCTTTAAGTATTATGTCTTCATTTAGTTACACGTTGTATATAAAAAAAACTCATATGGGTTATAAATGAGTATTCTGTGAGTATTATATTATTTTCCATTTTTATATAGTTTCAAAATCTTTATGACTTTTTTACGTTTGTTTTTTGTATTACTCTTTTTGATATTATATTAATTTACATTTGACCAGCAAATATTTGCACGCCTTATGTAAGGCAGAGTGTGACTGTCTTAAATATATACAATGTAACAACTGTCTATGTACCACATTCTAGCAAATAAAGGATTTTGATTTGATTTGGTACTTAATGTGAAAGCGTTCATTATCATCACAACCCTTTTTCCACTGCAGAGTCATGAGTCTCCCATGGATGAAGAGGAGGTTAAAAGACCACGACAACCCGGCATTCTCAATCATCATCATCATCACGACTCTTTGTAATGAGCCCACTGCAGAGCTATGAGTCTCTCCCCTGGGTGACGAGAAGGTATAGGTCATAATCCACCAAGCTGGCCCAGTGCTGGGTGGTGGATGTCAGAATATTCAGGGCGCCGAAAATGGCTTCTGACAAACCCTAACGACTACTGTATACAAGTATACAGCACCCGGGACCGACTGCTTAACGTGGCCTCCGAAGCACGGAAGTTGCCGTGAGAAATGAATGGTCAGCGGTCACCCATCCAAGTACCGACCGCGCCGAACGTTGCTTGACCTGTGATATCGTTTGATACACACAGTAACCACGTCGCCATGACGGCATTCTCAATACAATATAGATAATAATGAAAAAATCAATACCTACAATGTTGGAAAGAATATTGAAGTACCTACAGGCAGACTCACCTTATTCTGAGGGTTGTCGCCTTCTTCATCGAACCGCTCCACTATCATGGTGGCTGAAGGGTCATCCGACAGCATCCTCATTTCTTCCTCGTTCAGCATCGACATTTTGTCTATGTCTCTGTAAAAACAAACATAAATACTACTATTGCTTTCATGCTGGACTGGGAGGGAGCAAAAGAAGAACATGGAATGTAGGTAGGT
Source organism: Stenoptilia bipunctidactyla (assembly GCA_944452665.1). Lineage (NCBI taxonomy): Eukaryota > Metazoa > Arthropoda > Insecta > Lepidoptera > Pterophoridae > Stenoptilia > Stenoptilia bipunctidactyla. The sequence continues at coordinate 19,036,209 of OX101746.1, forward strand.
ATCAGCTGCTTCTCTTCCTGGGCATACTATAAAAGTCAATTAGGGACAGACATTTTTTGACGTTGTTGTGGGCGATAAGAAGACCCCGTGTCACTTCAATAATAATAATAATAATTCTTTACAACAGCATTAGTAACATTTTACAACACATTTATTCTGCCCATCCTTGATTATGCTGATGTTTGTTATTTGGATGCTACAGAAGAACTTCTCAACAAGTTGGAGCGCCTGCATTCGCTTTATCTTTGGCCTGAAGAAGTTCGATCGCATCTCCGCTTATCGCAAGCAACTTTGATGGCTTCCAATACGCTACCGTCGAAACACTAGAATCTTTTGTCTCCTTTTCAATATCCTTAATAATCCACTCACTCCTCTCTATTTGCGTGAAAGGTTTTTATACTCAAACTCTCAAGATACGCCATGTAGAGCACACGTGCGTACTCTTCTACATATGCCTTCTCATAAAACCGATTTTTATTCCTACTCTTTCTCCGTCCATGCAGTCAGATTGTGGAACTCATTACCTCATGTCATTCGTGAGTGTAAAACCATATCTAGTTTCAAATATAAAGTCAAAGATCACTACTTTTCTCTACTGTAAGTTATAGTATCCACTCTACTTACATGAACAATAGTATGAATTATGTATTTATTATAATTAGTATTATGCATGTATTTTTAGTACCTATATAAAGTCGTACGATCGTAAGATCGTACCTACCGAAGCGTGTAAAAAGAGACTTATCCGGCTTCCAAATACAAAGTGTCTAATAAATTAAGAACAGATCAAATTTAAAAATGTTTCTTTTCTCATAACTCTTGTTTACTATGCGGCTTTTACTTGAAAATGAATCGGAAACCTCCGTCAATAACCTTTTCTTCGACCGGATGCTCATCACATTTAACTTTATCGTGACTCAAATAAGGTACAAAATAAGTAGAATTTTCCAAAAATCCACCTACCTATTCCTCTCGGATTCTTTGACTCTGCCACGACCAATATTAAGTGCATCAAGTTGCTCCAAGCCAACAACAACATCAGCTTTCTTGTCTTTTAGGATATCCAAATTAACTTTAGGCGAATTAACAAATACCATATCATGAACATTCCATGTCGGCATATCTGGAATATTAGCAATCACTTCCTGCATATTAGGCTGGATATCAGATCTCTCTCGAATATTCTTCCAGTAATCAGTGATGTTTTCATAGTATTCATTCTTGCTTTTGTTCTTTGTATTTCGCTTTCTTCTTTTCTGCTGTGTCACGTAATACGTAACAAATCCAAGAGGTTCTAATTTTGCCGGGAACACTATTTCGTATTTGGCTGGGGTCCGGTATTTTTCCACGAATCCTTTAAACATTTCTTGGGTCACCGATTGTACTAATTTTCCTGGAATATAAAAAGGAAATTTAATAAAATACCACAACTGGCACACCGACCATGTAGCCCCAAAGTGACCTTTTTTATTCAGGGTGACTGGTGACAAATTTTAGATACTAAAGGGAGCACTCTGTACTCGAATCTGGACATAATTATCTAAAAAAAGTAGGTACTTAATTTTTCACTAGAATTCCCATACATAAATAATGTTTTGTTGCTATTACTTTACTTATGCGTGATTGACATGAACGTGACCGCAACTAACTAATATTTATTTATTATTGTTATATTTTTCTCTTCATGTATGATCTTAAACTATCACATCCTCGAATTTCAAAAGTGACCCACCAGTCACCTTGTATAAGCTAGTTGTCTAAAAAACTGACAATTCACGGATGGCGTCGAGCAGACTACGAGCGTCACCCACACAGGAGCATCTAACAGGCACAATTCGTGCTCGCGAGCCGTCCATCCTCAATTAGGGCGGGCGTTCATGCTTGAAATTGCGTGAAATTGAGCATCGAGCATTTTTTTATTTTATTCAAAAAACAATAAATGTACGGATAGCTTTGAGCAGGCCGCCAGCGTGCTCTACTGCGGCTCAGTTCGTGCTCGAGAGGCGTCCAAATCATGGGAACTTTTTGTTGCAGGTTACATTACCAGAACTAGCTCAACTGACAATCTAACCAAAGTAAAACCGAGGTCTTAGTTAACATTGCTGAACCTGCATTATCGAAAGATATACCTGCACAGGAGGCAAACAGCCACGATGACTTTCAGTTAGATAAACTAGACATGGAGAAAAGTTTTTACTTAGATAAACTCAAAGAGTACTGGAGAGGGAGGTGTCGCTCTTGCGTTTCTTCGGCGCTTGTTTTATGACATTTGTGACAACCAAACCTTGTGACAACTACACTCGTTCTCTAATATTAGCTACAGTACAGATAGCCGTCTGGTCATGGATGTTTATTTAAGTTTTTTATCCGTATTCTTCTTCACACAAGTCCTTCCTTCCTTCAATTTGGGCTATATAATAATGAAATCAATTCACACTTACACTCACACTCACACACCTACAGTAACACAAGATTTATTTGTTAAAATTTTAATTTTAAGGTCTGTGGATTTTGTAACTGATTAATAAAAAAAATAATAATAAGGTGCGACGGTTAGAAATATTTATTTGTTGTTTACCTTCCGGATCTCTGACATCGTACAGTCTCTCGTCGACCACAGGAACGCGCAACACGTGTGTTCTGGCCCATGGTAGGGGATTGTAAATATTTATCTAAAAAAAAATATAAAAGCTTTTTTTAACTTATTTCTTTTCTTACAGTTTTACGCGGTTATACACGCGAAACTTACATTAATTTTATTTTTTTTAATAAATGAATAAATATGCTAAATAAAAATCTGCGGATCAGGACTCGAACCTGGCAACTATCGCTTGCCGGGTGAGTTCTCTTCCGTCTATATATCTCAAAGCTATAGGTACAGTCAGCATCAAAAGATGATGAACAGATTGAATTTTTTTAAATCGCTTTTTCCCATATTGTGCCTAAATAACGAATAATATTGACTAACTTGTATGTATAGTTATAATAATAAAACATAGAAGTTGGTCAATATTAGTCGTTATTTAGGCGCAATATGGGAAAAAGCGACTTTGAAAATTTCAATGTGTTCATGAAATTTTGATGCTGACCGTACCATTAAATTGAGCTACGTTAGCAATATTTTTAACGTAAAAACAGAATAATATGTTAAGTAATTTCTATGTTGAGCCAGAAACCAATAAGCTTGCAGTCTTATTTGTATGAAATTAAGAACTTATTGTCATAATACCAACGTTTTACCTAAAATTAAAACGTAAATTAAATCACTTACCTTAATTTGAAGCCTAATAATACTTGAGAGAGATACCATCGTTCTGTCCTTTTTTCGCACGATCTTTCCTTCATATACCTACTCTATTGCCTTCTCTTTCTTTACCCCACCACCACACAGGTAGCAGCTGTGCTGAATGCGTTAGGATTTTGACTCATTGAAGTCGTTGTGTAACCAGGCAGAATTAAAAAATATTAGGCTTCAAATTAAGGTAAGTGATTTAATTTACGTTTTAATTTTAGGTAAAACGTTGGTATTAAATAACTTGACCGTTAATTTGAAGCCTAATAATACTTGAGAGACGTGTTTGATATCGCCTGGTGTGGTGGTGACGTCAATGTGAATACGAATAAAAGTTAATAAGCCTAAAATAAATTGACTTGTGGTATTGTTTTACAATGCCAGGGAGATGTACATAAAAATAACCTATTATAGCATTTTCAGTAACGTAATATCAATTACCTTTCAAATACACAGGAATAAGCAACAGTTGCTAACAAAAACTACAATTAAGTAGGTAGTTTAAATTAAATAGAAATATAAAATATATTTCATCCACTGCATTAAATTGACTTGTTACTCAATTTCATTTTTTTGTCATTCTTACTTATTTACAATAAAATCGTCCAAATGTATTTTCAGAACGCCAGTTATCTCTAGTCAGGATTTCATGCAACGGACCATTTTCCACACAACTTTTTGACGCCACAGCGGAACGGAAGCTGTTGGCTGAGGCATTGATACCAGTGTGGCGCACGTGACCCACACCAGCAACTTTTTTTTTTTTTTTTTTTTCTTTCTTTTATATACATATATACTAATATAACCCGACTAGGTTGCGAGAGGCTAGTATAGGTTTCCCACGTATAGTTTATAAATACATTATCACACTTACTTTTGATTATTATGTCTTTTCCAATTAAAATGAACTTATTTACCCAATAGACTGGGTCCAAGCATCTATTTTTTTATATTTCAAAAGGATTTTCTGTATTAGGATTTTAGCAGGACAAAAAATAAAAATATAACATTATCAATATTCCAGATCGATGATTTGGTGCATTTTTGTCGCGACCAGTGCAATAGATTATAGGATTCGCTTGACAAGAGGATGTCCTCTCAGCCGTTCAGTTCGTTCCGGGCTACAAAGCGTGGAGACGACGACGGCTTTATTATTAAGAGAGTTTTTATATTATGATGCAGGTCTGCCAGAAATTGAGCTTAATCTGAGCCAGTTGGTTCGTTTACAGACACTTGCTGGACCACGGACCACGGACCACACTTGACCACGCTGGTTTATAATTATTTATTGTAGAAGCTCACCAACCTTTCATGAGCAATCATTTTTGTTATTCTGACCAGTTTGTCGGTTTTTTTTTTTTTTTTTTTTTTTTTTTAAGCTATTGCATAGCTTCTATCGCGGGCCTGCTGCAGGCCGGCCGCCCGGTCAGTACGTCCTAGCTCTGTATGACGTGTCGTAGCCGGTGCTGGTGTCAGTGGACGCCAGCAGCGTGGCTCAGGGCGCGGTGCTGCTGCAGGCCGGCCGCCCGATCAGTACGTCTTAGCTCTGTATGACGTGTCGCAGCAGAACACCTTATTTTGTTGCAATAGCTTTACCGCGGCAGTCTCCGAGTGTCACACGTCTTTTTTTTTTTTTTTTATATGTAAGCCACCCTGGTATTAGAAGTTCACGCCTTATAGTTAAGTCACGGTATTTTTGCCCACACATGAATATCGACTTTGGTACTAGGTCGAAAACCTGGATACCTTGTCAACGTGTAAAGATACAACGACATACAAAGAGTGAGCCAGCACTATTTAGACAACATTCAGTGGAAAGATTCGCACATGTACACATCGATATCATCGGCCCGTTGTTGCCTATATTGAGTGATGGCTACAAATACTGTGTTACAATAATAGACTGCTGTACACGATGGCCGGAAGCAACATCTGTGCAAGACATTCGGGTCTATACGACTATCAGGTGAACTGTCGAAAAAAATAAATAATGAAAATACGCTACGAGTAACGGAATACGATTAGATTAACCAGCTACGCGCCATGAAAGAACTGAAACCAACATTAGCTCCGCACGCAATCAAGCGCAGTATTTTTGGACACTCGGACTTGTCATCGTGCGATCACGTTTTCATAAGATGCGACGCAGTGAAGACACCACTCGCACCGGCACATGAAGGCCCGTTTCCTATACAGAAATGAAACAGAAAAGTTCTCCCGATAAAGTTACCGACTCGAGAAACTACTATAGCTATCGATCGATAGACTGAAACCAGCGTATATCATCGCCTCACCACTGCCGCATGACGACGTCCTAGCTCCGACCGCAATACCTCGCAGCATACGACACTACAAACTATTCGAAGTCACGAGGCGTCAAACCACCAATAGGCTTCGCTTGAGGGGGAGCACTGTAGCTACCCTAGCAACTAGCAACTAGCTGCTGCTAATTAATTAAGCTGTATCAATTTAATAAATAATTCTCTTTCTAATCTCCAGCCCTGATAGTTTAATTTCAATATCAATTGAGAAGCAGCTAAATACACCATAGCGCGTATTCCGTGCTCTCGAAATTTCTGGGCAACTCAATTGCATACAAGCAAAGTCCCCTAGTGCAAAGCTGAGCCCGAAGGGCAGCCAACTCCTCTGTCCACGGTATCGTATAGTGAACAGCATGTTATTAAACTCTCCACAAAACAATTAGAAAACAGTTCAAAACCGACCTGAAAATTTTAAAACTTGTTGAGTAAATAAAGGGAATCACATCCACTACATCATACACTGCAGCGAATTGCATCACAAATCTGTGGCAGCGGATATCATTTTGCAAGCAAGAGGAACATTGATTATCAATTTCACTTAATATCTTTATATTCTCATAAGCCAATAATAATTTGAAATGTATTACTTCGTCATAACCTGGATAGAACAACTACTTTAGTACTTATATTAATCTATGAGAACAACCAATCACGGATTGATAATTGATCAACTTAACCACAGACTAAGAAGATTATGTTCATAAATTGCCAGCATTCAAAATAACATCAATCACAAATCATACATTGCAGCCACTGGAGCTGTCAATTATTTTCGTTCATAAATTAATATATACGTAATCTCGGCTCGATTTATTGTCTACTCTGCTGTTGGTTGCAAGAAATTACCCCTTTCTTTCCACCGGTTGTGAAAGTTTTTCATGGAAAATACTCGAAGAGTCAGTATCGTTTGGATTTTTCTCTCCTATCTAGGTGGAATGAGGGAGAGCCTTAACGTCCTTGTGAAGATGCGTTAGATTTACGACCATGTGGTCAGTATCACCTGGATTTACCTCTCCTATCCTGGTGGGATGAGGGAGAACCTTTATGTAGTTGTGCAGATTCGTTACATTTACGACCGTGTGGTCAGTATCGTCTGGATTTACCTCACCTATTCTGGTGGGATGAGGGAGAACCTTTACGTACTTGTGCAGATTCGTTAGATTTACGACCGTGTGGTCAGTATCATCTGGATTTACCTCTCCTATCCTGGTGGGATGAGGGAGAACCTTTACGTACTTGTGCAGATGCGTTAGATTTACGACCGTTTGGTCAGTGGAGTCTGGATTTACCTCTCCTATCCCGGTGGGATGAGGAAGAACCTTTACGTAGTTGTGCAAATTTGTTAGATTTTCGACCATGCGGTCAGTATCGTCTGGATTTTCCTGTCCTATCCCAGTGGGTTAAGGGAGAGCCTTTAAGTCCTTGTGAAGATTCGTTAAATTTACGACCGTGTGCCTGCTTACTTCCACGACCTCGAAAGGGCTTTCTAACATTATGATAAATGATGGCATGAGGGAGGAGTTTACTTAACATGACCTTATTTAAAGGATCCTTGACAGAAGCTAAAATAACCTAATATTTGTCCAATCAGGATTGTCAAAGCTTTGTATAACTTTAAGAATTTCAGAATAATTATGAGGTGTTTTTGAAACTACAGATGTGGCTGTAGGTTTTGTGAATCCCAGATCGTTCAGATTATGTTCGTCGATTATAGGATCATCATTATAAGATGTCTAACCGAACAAGATTAAGATAAGATTCTTTAAAAATGCTACATCTTAGATTAACTGTCCTATTATGCCGTAATTATGATTCCGCTTTCGATTCTGACGGTAACGGCGCGAACGCTTTTGACTAGAAGAATTACTCGAGCTTCTGATCCAGAACTACTAGACGAAGAACTACTCAAATTCGTCGTCCTTGAGATAGTTTGTACATATGAAGTACTAGTACTACATTGTTTTGATCACTTATTTTTAAACCACGATGCAAATAATAAATTTCGCTTACCAAAGGAAACTAAAAGGTAGATAAAAAACAATTCTAAAACGAACGTTAACAACGTTAAACTTATTTTGGAGCAGGTATAACATTTTATAAAAATTGAATTATAAATTATGACACGTTGCATTATAAATAACAATAGCCGTGCGAAATTTATCAAAGAAAACACATAGGCAAGTAAAATAATTAAGATAAAATGAACTCACCAATGTCAGCTTTAATCCGAAACAAGTTTTAGAAAGATAAATATGTACCTTCAGTAAACACTGTGTCTTCTCTGATATAGACAAGTTGTCAGGACAAGAACAACGACGTCAATGAGTCAAAATCCTAACGCATTCAGCACAGCTGCTACCTGTGTGGTGGTGGGGTAAATAAAGAGAAGGCAATAGAGTAGGTATATGAAGGAAAGAACGTGCGAAAAAAGGACAGAACGATGGTATCTCTCTCAAGTATTATTAGGCTTCAAATTAACGGTCAAGTTATTTAATCTATCATTAGCTGTAAAGTGTTTAAATATGAATTGATATAGGCAGGCCTGGCTCACTCCGCGCGGTACATCCGTTATTTACCTACAGCGAAGCGCTCCGCCGGCGGATTTCGAATGTCTCGAGTGTCACGCGCGCGCCCGTCGGGACGTTGTAGATACCTACCTGCCTAATAGCACTCACAGTAATTCTATGATCGAGGTCGCAAATAGTATTTAAAAATGGACATAAAAAGAAACATATATTCAATTAGATTAGGTATGCTTAGATTTGATTATGTTCAATTTAGCAAACAAAACATACTAATTATTCGTCGTAACTTTTTTTTCATTTTGTACTTTAGGTAAGTTGAAACAATATTTTTTACAAAGGTAGAATAACAGTAATACCTTCATCGGTAGATACTTAATTACAAATAAGGAGATTAATTATTCTTCACTAGGCAACAACCCTAGCAGCGTAAGAAAAGATAAGAGGCGATAGAAAGAGACAAAACTTCTAGGCATATAAATTTGCAGGTACGTAATGCTGTGCGAGCTGAATTCCACCGTATCGCGTCGTAGCAAGACTCGAATTTATCTAGATCTTCTTGCGGAGTAATTCTTCTGTACCAACTATTACTTATTCTGTGATATAGGTTAGCTATCATCCACAGCCAGTAGATGTCCACTGCTGGACACAGGCGTCCCCCAAGGTTTTCCACGTCGCCTCGGTCGGTTTAAGGTATGGCATACTCATTTGGGGTAATTCGGTTAAAATAAATGAAGCCTTAGAAACAATGTATTCGAGCAATTGCTGATGTAGATTCTTGGACGACTTGCTGTAACTTGTTTATATATCTATGAAACGGCATTATTTGTAAAAATACACCCGGAATGTTTTGTGGAAAAAAAAGAAATCTTGAAATTTAATACAAGATTTCCAAATAAATTATATTCACCAAATGTCAAAACTGAGATATGTATTAGAAATAGTTATGCCATGTGTATTAAAATATTTAATAAATTACCAACAAAGTTAAAAAACTTGCCACTGACAAAATTTAAATTTATCCTACGCCGATGGCTAATAGAGCAATGTTTTTATACAATTCATGTTTTAATAAATAAAAGTATCTGTTTTTTTTTCTAACCTAAGAAGACATAATATTAAATATTTAGTTAAATGTATGACTTTTTTATTTGATAAATTTTAATTGAATTATATAGTTATTAATTGTTTATACACTTATATTGCATGCTGTTAAATATGAGCTCAATGACGAATATTTACCACCAAATGTATATACCGCCATATTTGAAGCAATAAATTAATTTTTTATTTTGATTTGATTTTGGTCCTGCGCCAACCAACGTTTCCCATCCAAGGTTTACCGGCGACTTTGACCAGATCGTCAGTCCATCTTACGCCACTCGACAACTCTTCTCTTCTTCTTCTGGCTATGTCGGTGACTTTGGTTCGGCTGCGAATCTCTTATAAGGTTAGCTATCAAGTGAAATAAATAAACAAAGCTCACCGCAAACCGCTCTGCGCTTTGAATAACTTCGCACCGGCTCTCGTTGAGCGCGCATCGCTTGAAGCTCAGTACTGGCACCTTGGTGACGTCACCCTGCGCTATTTTACTGCAACAAACAAATTAAATTTTTACTTACTATACTCCCAATTCTGGCTCCCAATTCGTCTTCGACGGAATACTCACACTCTCTCCATTTATTTGGTATACTGTTCAACCCTATCCTGCCTTCATATTTAAAAGAAAGATTTATATTTCGGCATCAAGACCATGAACGTAACTTGCGATCATCTAGCAACTATTTATTAGTAACCCCACGTCATAAAACCTATTTTTATCAGCAATCGTTCACGGTAAAAGCCATATCCTTTATGGAACTCATTGCCTTTGTCACTTCACAATGCAAAATCTGTAGACTCCTTCAAGAAAAATGTTAAGAATGAATGAGAAGAAGAATGTGAATAACCTTCAGACTACTTCTCCATAAATTTAACTACGCTCCAAATATATTTGTGTATTTATGTCATTTATTTATATGTATTAAGAAATATTTATCTATTTATATATAAGTTTATTAGTATTATATACCATTCATATTGTATATAAATTATTTTATTTTATTATTATAATGGCAATGCAAACCCCAAGTACCAAATAATTATTTTTAGTATGTTCTTTTTTTGTAAATAAAGGTTGCCTGGAAAAGATCGCTCATGAGAGAAAAGGCCGCCTAAATTGTCTTCAATCCAGTTTTCCTTCTATATACAATATTTTAATTTGTTTATATCCTGTTGATTCTGTCCATAAAGTGTATTTGTATTGTATACTAAACTTGTTTTCTCATAAGAGCGTTCTCTTGTACTGTGAGAGAATTCTATTGTGCCTGCGCAGGGATGAGCATACCTGCAGTCGTAAAAAACTTTAATACGTGGAATGTACAACGTCTTGATGGTAGGGCTATATACCGCCAAATACGAGTATCACCACTCCGGATGTGATAGTGTCCCGGCAATATTTTATGAAAAGTTAATTATTCTCACCTGCACTCATCATAACTAAGGTGAGAAACACATCGACAGCAAACTTAAATTTGATTCCCACGTTAGCTACATTACAAGTAAAGCCTCTCGTATTCTAGGCTTTATTAAAAGGAACACTCGTAACTTCAAAGCTTCTAGTAAACTAATTTTATACAATAGCCTCGTTCGTACACATCTTGAATTTGCCTGTGTCGCATGTAACCCTGTGTGCAATACCAATTCTCAAAGTCTCGAGAGCATTCAACGGGCCTTTACAAGAAGTGTTGCGTTTTTTCTCCAAACATATCGCTTTTTTTTTTTTTTTATAAGTGACTAAACCCGCGTTTGACCTCAATCTCACCTGATGGTAAGTGACGATGAGGTCGAAGATGACAGCACACGGTTTTTTGGCTTCGACGTCCATATGAGCAAAGTATGAAACACTTCAACATGTGCTCGTTGCGAAATCGTCGCTCTGTTGCTGACTTAGCTTTTCTGCATAAAGTACTAAATGGCAAAATTTCCTGTGCTTACATTCTCAATAAAATAAATTTATCGATACCATATAATTACCCGTGACACCCTATTACCAAAATCTTTAGTATTCCTAAGTGTCGATCAAATATGGGCATTCATCACCCATCTCCAGAATACTATCCCAATACGATTACATTTCTGCTGAACTACCTGAGCTGGATATTTTTAATGATAATTTGCATACATACAAAAATAGACTTTTTGTCCAAAATAAATCCTAAATCTAGCCAAGAAAAATTAGTAATTTCTAAATATTCAATGTTTAACTTTATTTATTTATTTTTTTATTCCAGAATATCGCTGTATTATTTTGCTTCACTTTGTTATTATTATTAATAATTTTATTTTTATTATTGATTCTACTTATAAAAAATGTACCTGAACTATTTTACTTGTAAATTTTATTATACAGGGTGTCCCAAAACTCGACGTCAACCCGGAACCGGGTGACAAGGCAAGTCATGCTGGTTATCAGAAAAATGTTTAAAAAAATCTAAGTCACGTGTTTTCAAAATTATTGGCATTTTAAAAAAACACGCAAAATTTCACACCCTATGACAGTGTTTTTGCTGCTGTTGCCACAAATGTTCACTTTTGGAAACTTTTTTTTTGATATGTAACCCTGAATAATGCTTCTCTAAACTGTTATCAACATTTCAAATCCAGCTCCTCGAGCTTGCATAAAAATAGGACTTATTTCCAAGAAAAAAATTAAAAATTAAAAATGGCCTAGTTTTAACTGTCTGCATTGAAAAAAAATTGTATTACGCGAGTTTGGCAAGTTGTGTCAAAAGTTGGCGCATTTAGTAAGGATCCCAAAATGGTATGACACGTGGTAAATTGTAGTTGCTATCATGAACAAAAAAAAAATTCGTAAAAATCCAGTGTTCAACAATTTTTTCTTACCTGGTTAAAAAATATTCTAATGGGCCCAAGGTTTTCCAAAGAGTCGTAAATTGTAAGTTGTGACAAAGGAGTCTTTCTAGGAAGTGTAAGCGAGATAGTATTTGTGCTAAAGTGATTGATTGAGACGGAGAGAGTCACCTTCTCAAGTGCGAGCGAGACAGGTATGGACGCTAAAGTGACTGAGATGGAGAGAGTCATTTTACCAAGTGCGAGAGAGACAGAGAGTGACGCCAGGTATTCGCTATTGTAGATACACATTACAAACCAGTCAGTACGTTACGTTCCTTCGTTTACTGCGCTTGTTTTCGTATTCGTTTGTGTTGATTTCGTACTGTTTACTTTTGGCTATGTTTATGGACTTGTGATTGCTTGCGATTTAGATTCGGACTGTTTGTTTTCTCTTAACGACGACCTTTGCTTTCCTCTGGACTATTGTGTGAGTGTGTGACAAGTGCCGAGATGTTTTCGTATACCACTCGCGAATACGCTAATATGCACCTTATTTATGGTGAGTGCAGGTGTAATGCCAGTGCTGCTGCCAGACTTTACCGCGAAAGGTACCCAAACGCTGCTCGTTACCCCGATCATCGGGTGTTTACGAATGTGCATCGGTTGCTCTTCTCAGAAGGCCGCCTCCCAAATCAAACGCATGGTGGAGGCAGACCCACCAACCCTATGGAAGAAGAAGTTCTACAGGCTGTCGAAGAAGACCCAAGTACTTCAGTAAGAGCTATTGAAACGAACACCGGAGTGCCCAAAAGTTCAGCCCACCGTATTTTAAAAAGAAATGACCTACACCCATACCACGTACAGCGAGTACAGACATTATTACCCGGTGACTACCAAAATAGGGTGAATTTTTGCCGGACGATATTGGAGAGGTACAGAGATGACCCACTTTTTCTAACAAAAATTTTATGGTCGGACGAATCAACTTTTAAAAAGGACGGCTACGTGAACATGCACAACCTGCATGAATGGCGTGTTGAAAACCCTCATTTAACGAGACAGGATCGGTCCCAGTACCGATTCAAAGTTAACATGTGGACCGGAATTTTGAATGGCAAAATAATTGGTCCTTTTGAGTTGGCTGATGCATTAACTGGCGAGGTTTACTTAGACTTTCTTCAAAACCATCTTCCAAATTTATTAGAAGACGTGCCGCTAAGCATTTACAGAGAAATGTGGTTCCAACAAGATGGGTGCCCAGCGCACTTTGCTCGCCCCGTAAGAGAGTACCGCGATGAAGAGCTTCCTGGGAGATGGATCGGGCGGGCTGGACCAATCTCGTGGCCGGCCCGTTCACCGGACTTGAATCCTTTAGACTTTTTTTACTGGGGAGCTGTTAAAGAAAAAGTTTACGAGAAGCCCATTGGGAGTGAACATGAATTACGGCAGAGAATAGCTGAAGCAGCTCAATTTGTAAATAATGGACGATACGCTAGAAAGATAGCTCGATCTTTTTTAAAAAGATGTCGCGCTTGTATTGCCGCCGAAGGAAGGCATTTCGAACACTTATTATAACATTTTAAGAATTATTGTAAATTGTATTAATAAACATTGGTATATAAAATTTTGTTTTATTTAAAATTGAAACCTTTAACAATAAATGCCTATTCCAATGCACACACTAAAAAAAATTAATTAAAAGTGAACAATCTGTTCATTCAATAAAGATAGACGAGTACATCAGTAAAATGTACAATTCAGTTAAATTTAATCAGTGTGTACATTGGAATCGGCTCCAATGTAACCAACGATAAGCTTTGCAATTTTAACCAAGTAAGAAAAAAAGTTAAAAATGGGTTTTCATGGAAATATTTTTTTTTGTTCATGATAGCAGCTACAATTTGCCATTTTGGAATCCTTACTAAATGCGCCAACTTTTGTCACAACTTGCCAAACTCGCGTAGTACAATTTTTTTTCAATGCAGACAGTTAAAACTAGGCCTTTTTTAATTTTTAATTTTTTTCTTGGAAATAAGTCCTATTTTTATGCAAGCTCGAGGAGCTAGATTTGAAATGTTGATAACAGTTTAGAGAAGCATTATTCAGGGTTACATATCAAAAAAAAAAGTTTCCAAAAGTGAACATTTGTGGCAACAGCAGCAAAAACACTGTCACAGGATGTGAAATTTTGCGTGTTTTTTTAAAATGCCAATAATTTTGAGAACACGTGACTTAGATTTTTTTAAACATTTTTCTGATAACCAGCATGACTTGCTTTGTCACCCGGTTCCGGGTTGACGTCGAGTTTTGGGACACCCTGTATGTTATGCTGTTGGTGTACCTATTCATAATAAATAAATAAAAATAAATAAATAATGAAAACAAATTTTATGTGTTAGGGTATTTTATTATTAATGGATATACTTGTAAAGCCAGGTTGTGCAGTATACAGAAGCTTACTTCTAGGCAACATTGTCGTTAAGTCACTTTGGGTAGTTAATTAATTATTGAGATACTTATAAGCATAGTTATAAAGTATCATCATAGCATAGGCTTATGAAAGCTTACTATTAAAAGTCATCTCGAAGGTCCAGCGGTCATTCGGCCCTGCACAGCTTTTCAATTTGTACAAAGCTCAAATTCGATCATGCATTGAGTACTGCAGTCATCTTTGAGGTGGTTCAACTGAACATGAACTGGAAGCTTTGGATTCCGTTCACCGAAGAGACCGTATGCTCATAAGCAACGTCGACCTTTTAACTAAAAAATTACAGACCCTAGAGCATTGTCGTAAGGTTGCTAGTGTAACCGTGTAGTACGAATATATTTTGGAGCTCTGTGTGAACAAATTGAACTTACCCCATTTTACCATCGGACTACTAGACGCAGACAGAACTTCCATACATAAGTGGTGGAAATTCCAAAAAAGTTTGAATTCTTTTTTGATACAGGATTGACATGTACCACCTTAGTCTTCACGTTCACTTCCCATCAGGTGTCTTGGAAGATAAACGTCCCATTTTTTATGAATAAAAATAAACTTTGGGGCCACAATGATTGTAATGAATGAATGATTTATTTAAAAGTAACACAGACTCAATTTGTTAGTATATAAATGCTTACAGACTATGTTAATAAATATAAAATGCATATGCTAGGTGCATTTAAAACTTTAAAACAAAATCATTTACAGGCTAATTTACAAAGGCCACTCCTGCACTATTCCCCCGCAATGGCACAGGAATGCTTTAAATACGTCGAATCTAATCTATTTGAGATCATATTCAGGATGCTGTTACCGCTCGCTCGCACCCGCCGCACCAAGGACGCGCATCGTTTGCGCATTGTTGTATAGAAACAGTCAACTGTTGCTTCGGTAAACATCCCTGACGCACTGCAGAAGCGGGGCAGCCGCAACAGCATCCTGAATGCATTATTATATTGAATGCGTAGAGCGTTGTAAGCTTTCTGAGTATAGTTAGTCCACAAGCTGCATGTATAAAAAGTCGTAATGTGGTATGTGTACCTATTATTGTATACAACGCGGCTTCTAGAAACATTTACTGTCGGAGGTATCCAACTAGTTTCGACCCCTTATGCCACAGCGGCACATGTGCCAGGCGAGGCACTCACCGCGGATGAAGGACTCCATAAGCAAGGACTGTATACCGGTATGAATTTCTGTACATTTTTTTTCTGTATGACGTCATACCGTTAAATTAAGTGTATTTAAAAATAGCAGCACAGGAATTCATACTGAAATAAGTCTTGTACCTTTTTTATTATTGTAGCATAACTTTTGTTTTTTTTTCAGTTAACTGAAATTTTCCGGAATTAATATTAATATTGGTATTAAAATTTTATTTTTAAATAACTGTAGAATGTTCGATAGTTTAGTTGAAGCCTATGTAGGGTAGGTATATATGCTGACCTATACATTTCGGTACAGAAATTAAATAAGTTAAAATATTTCTGTACTTAAAACATCTACAAAAATTAATCCGGTATACATTATTTGGGTACTGATATAATTAATTTAGAACTTATAAATAACCATAGATGATAGATACCACTTACCTACATTATAGTATACAGACTTAACGCCTTCGGCTTTTTAAAAGTGCCATCTATAGAGGTATTTTGAACTAAACTTTAGCTGCTGAAAATCCTTCATTGGTAGAGTCTGACCATTGAAAGCTGTCCAAGAAAAAAGGAGGTAATTTTGAAAATCAAGATGCGCCAACTGGCTTCACGCTGCTTAAACGAACTTAATACCTACTATTGCACATACATCGAATAAATAACGTCATCCTTTATCGATGTTGATAAATAAATAGTATCAACTTCATTTGGGCAGGGTAAAACCAGCATTGCCTGATCTTGACTTTTTAAAATTCTCGCTTTTTTTCGTGGACAGCTTTCATTGGTCAGACTCTATGTGTATCATTGTGTGACGTACTTGTAAGCCTGGTTGTGCAGTATGAGCGCGTCGTCGACGGCCTGGTTGAGCATGCGCACGTAATCGTGCGTCACGTGCTGTTTCTCCGTGCCCGTGATCGCGTCGTGGTGCTGCATCACGCCTGCAGCAATTCACGACAGGAATTACAAAAAAAAAACCATACACTCACACTAACTGCATAGGCTCAAAGTAAGCAAGGCTCGTGCTATGAGATAGCATGTAGGGAACGAGAGGGGAGCCTTGGTTGGCTTTTGCTTGGTGGTAGGATCCCTTCTGGGTCCGCCTGGCTAGCGACCACCCTTTATATAAAGTCTGCCGCCAAATGTTACCGCTCCTACGGTAATGTGTTCCGGCAATATTGTATAAAGAGTCAGTTCCTTCCTAAACCCGCGTGCTTTCATCTTCGACCTCATCGTCACTTACCATCAGGTGAGATTGAGGTCAAACGCGGGTTTAGTCACTTATAAAAAGAAAAAAACCTAGAATATTACATACCTACATATCTATACTAATCTATACTAATATTATAAAGAGGAAACCTTTGTATTTTTGTATGTTTGTATTGAATAGGCTCAAAAACTACTGGACCGATTTTAAAATTTCTTTTGTCCAACCAATCCGTATAGGCTACTTTTTATCCCGAAAATCCCGCGGCAATCGACATTGCGCGGGTAAAACCGCGCGCAACAGCTAGTATAGTTATAAGGTATAAAGCTGAAGAGTTTGTTTGTTTGTTTGTTTGAACGCGCTAATCTCAGAAACTACAAGTGGGATTTAAAAAATTCTTTTTGCATTTGATAGCCCAACTCTTGAGGAAGGTTATAGGCTATATTTTATTCCGAAATTCCCACGAGATCAAAAGTTACGCGGGTAAAACCGCGCGCGGTGGCTCGTCCTATATAAACGCCCAGACCCGGAACGCTTTTTTTTCTTGTTCCGTGCGGGAATCGAAACCGAAACAACTGGCGTCTGAGGCAGACAGGTTTATCCCATCGCAAAATTGGATAAACTGCTATGATTGTTTTCAATTTTTAAATCACGTGATTTTATTTCAAGTGTAAGAGTGGTTAAGTAGTAGGTACATCCGATCCGAACACGATAAAATACGGATCTAGACTTCTTGCATGAACGGATAACAAAAACCCTAAGTAAGTAGTAGGCTTAGCTGCCATAGAAATTATTCTCCGGCTACGTCGTGTTACCGTATTTTCCGTGTGAAACCGTTGCAAGTATGTAAAATCTACGCAATAAAGAATATGCTTGGTGGTAGGATCCCTTCTGGGTCCGCCTGGCTAGCGACCACCCTTTATATAAAGTCTGCCGCCAAATGTTACCGCTCCGGCGGTAATGTGTTCCGGCAATATTGTATAAAGAGCCAGTTCCTTCCTAAACCCGTGTGCTTTCATCTTCGACCTCATCGTCACTTACCATCAGGTGAGATTGACGTCAAACGCGGGTTTAGTCACTTATAAAAAAAAAGAAAAAAAATTTGAACTTGTTTGATTTTAACGTTGAGCCTGGGACCTTTATTATCCATGCATTCAGATCTGCAGAAACAAATCTAATACCTAACACTGAAGCATTTGGTTTTTGTATTATTAATAATAATAATAATTACCGCAACAATCTCAGTCACTATCAGTTTCATAAAGTTTCAGTGATAAGCGCTATCAAGCAATCAATCTAAAGCAAAACCATCTTACATAAAAATCTACTTAGCTTTTAGTATATTATGTAACAAGTGAGCGAAGTTGCTAATTACAGTCGAGGCTGTGATTTGAGCCCGAGCCGCAGGCGAGGGCTTAATAATGAGCCGAGACTGTAATTAGCAACGCTCACGAGTTACATACGACGTTTTTCAACACACTTGTGAGTAAAAGACAGACATACGTGATCATAAAATAACAAACACACTTGATAACAAAGCTGTGAATTGTGATTGAAAAATGGCGCCGAACCTCGCGCATGCGCGTAGGTTTCTTTTTCCGTCACATGTGTCAATGTCTGTATAGCATATACAGCCTATTTTAAGTGAAAATGTTTAATTTGGAGTGGTAAATGCAAATATTATAATATTTTATGACAAATGATTGTAAATTGTGAATAATTTGTTTAATATACAAATTTATTTTACTAATATAAGGCGCAAACATTTAAAAATGTATATGGATTTGAAGTGGTATAAAACCTCTTTGTTGTTTCTGAAAATATTTAGTGTATAACCCGGACCAATAAAATATGCTCTGTTTTCTCGCATGTTATTTGCACAAAGTTACAATTCAACTTTGTAGGATTCATTATATTATGCACTAGGGTATAATATATTAATGCACGCGTGACTTATAGCCCAGTTTATAGTTCTAAACTCAATAGAATAACGCTCACTTTACGAGCAAGTGTGTTGAAAATAATATATTACTTTACACAATTTTTTTTTAAAATATATTTTTTCTTTTCTTTATTTATTATTTTTCCATAGGTATTCCATATTTATATTTTCATAACTCCTCCACTTTATCCGGAATAACTCCTGAAATACCTACTGAACTGCTTCAGAATGAGTTTATTTAAAGTTCACAGTTTAACCTTTAAAAATGGTACCATTTTTATTATTCTTAACTAGTAATTAAGTACTGAAGATCGAGCTGAGTCTGTTCCAAATATTAGATTCCATACATTTGCTCGCGACACAAGTTCTTTGAGAAACTTGATTTAAGCTAAATAATGTGGTGTGAATGTCACGAATATTTATTAATTGATATAATTGATTGAATCAGGCGTTACTTTGCGGAAATCCATGACAACTACTTTAACAAAGTTACCTTGCTAATTCCGCGACTTGTACTTGCACTAGTGATGCAGGAATTCCTTGCGTTGGTTCGTTGCTTTTCTTTAAGCCTTTTGTTTAAGGGAGGGAGGGCGGTGAACCAAACGCAAGGAATTCCTGCATCACTAGTGCAAGTACAAGTCGCGGAATTAGCAAGGTAACTTTGTTAAAGTAGTTATTTATTAATTGATTTAAAAGTGCTTACCTACGAAAGTGTGTGTTTAGTTGACAACTATCTACAAACTTACCCATAGTTGCTCTCAGTTCGTCGATGATAAACTCATAGTGTCTCTCCATGTCTGCTAAAACTTGTAGCTGTTTGATCATCTGAAAAAAAGACAACAATGAGAGATTTTCTTAATAAAACAAAAAAGGTACAAAAGGCTTCGATAGATAGCGCTTTACAAAAGAAGAATTCTGTCTGTCATATAACCATTTATACCAACCACACTGCGTTTCTAAAAGTAAATTAAATTAACTGACATCTGTATCAGAAATTGAACTTTTAAATTACCATAGATGATAGATACCACTTATCTACATTATAGTATACAGACTTAACGCCTTCGGCTTTTTAAAAGTGCCATCTATAGAGGTTTTTTGAACTAATCTTTATGAGCTGTCAGAAAATTCCTCATTCTAAATTGGTGTAAGTAGTCCAAGCTACTTTTTTTTCCTTTTCTTAGCGCTTATTTCGAAAAAAAAATACAGTTTCTCCAAAAAAAGCATTTTTATTTTACGAAACATTCCATAACCTCTGCTTGGGATCAAATTAATACGGTTTTATTATTATTTATTACATACATACATAACTTCACGCCTGTATCCCTTATGGGATGGGAAGAACATCAGCGGTTATAAAACCATCTGATGTCACGTTTGACTTTCGAGGTATTATAATGATAGATAGAGACACGCTTCCATGCTGGACTGGTAGCGTAAGAAAACCATAGAATGTACCAGCTGCTTCTCTTCCCGGGCAACTGTAAAATTCAGTTAAGGAGGTTTAACAGAGGTTTTATTGCCAGTTTTGTGGGCGATAGGCTCGACCCCTGTCACTGCAATAGCCTCTCTTCATCATTATAATACCTCATTTGTCAAACGTGACATCAGATGGTCTTATAACCTCTGGTGTTCTGCCTACCCCATAAGGGATGCAGGCGTGAAGTTATGTATGTATCTAGATAGAGACTATTGCAGTGTCAGGGGGTCAGTCTGTCGCGAACAAAAACGCCAATTTAACCTCTGTCCTTTAACTGACTTTTACGATATGCCCGGAAAGAGAAGCAGCTGGCACATTCTTCGTTTTTCTTTCTCTTCCAGACCAGTATGGAAGGCAATAATATTATTTATTAATAACTGTTTAATACCTACCTAAGACTTAGGGAAATCGTAATCGGACCATAAGCTTTTACAATCGATGTTTTATGGCGAAAAATGAGGGAATGTAAATAAGACAATAAGACAAGTTATTACGAGATTAAACAATCTCGATCCTGTGTGAAATTAATATCGCACAAAGACTATAAACAGTACAGATAGACTAAAAAAAACGGGCAGTCCCACCCGAAACAAGGAATGAATATATGATAGAAACAAAGGGTGGCGGGGAAAGGATGAAAGTGCGAGAAGCCTATGTGCGAGAATCATGGTATGAAAGGTATTGTCTTGAGTTTTTGCGATTCATACTATAAAATAACACTTCTTCCAGTTATCGTGAGAGTCTCTCGTGACCAGGGGTTCGGCAAAGACACCGAAACGTCGAGTTAAAATTTTAAATGTAATTACTCTTATACGCGATAATAATAATGTTTTTACTTCGGAAATACATCCATATTGTGTTAGAAGACAAAAAAATCTTGATAGCTAAGTTAGTGACACATAAAAAAATGCAAATAAATTAAAAACAAACAATACAACAGCACGAGAGTTAGATCAGGGCGAGGCTGTCACACTGCAGTGCACGCGCTGCCAGTGCGCCAGCATTTTGCTGTCCCACCTGTCTCCTATGGCACTAATTATACTGTTAGAGCTGCCACGCACGCGATCGAGCATTGAGGCACAGCGCTTTCTTATAATCGCGTTAAAACCATCAGTGCGCGCTTCAGCAAACATGCCAGATGTACTCACTAGTGCGTCGCGGCAAACCCATCAGCGCCCTAAAGCCATTGTTGTATTGTACACAGACTGCACGTGTACAGTGATTGACAATATTCTTTAAAAAGCATGAGTTTTACTTCTCTCGTACATCGTGCAAATCTGCGGGTCAAAAAGTGTTTTATTTACAAGCCCATACTCTCAGTACTAAGTTCCCAGTGATTAATTATCGTGTTTTAAACTTATCTTAAACACTGGCATGTCCGTACCTGTAACTGTGTATTACCCCGCCTTTCGAAGTATTTGGTGGTAGGTCTCGAGGTGAAGTACCCTGTCCAGTAGGCAGTAGGGTCACTGGCGTACGGGAAGAAGTCGTCTTGCTTGATAGGCAGAGTCGGCCTGAAAAACAACGGGTTAAGAAATTATATTCGTTCGTAGGTGTTCGTTCCCAAAATCCAAGAAAAGAGATGGCATGCCGCGGCCTACAGCCCGATGGTTGTTGTTGGGAAGTTGTATAGTTCATGGAATTAATAAGTACTACAACTGGAAGGCTTACTGTGCGTCTAAGCACGTGCCGAGTGAGAGGTCATAAATCTTGGTTTGTCCCTTTCTAACTAGTGTAACCATTCTTACCTGTATACATTGGACATTTCTATAATCGATCAATGCCTACGAATAAATTTAATAATAATAAATGACGTACGTAGGTAAGGCAAATCGGCCTGTGTGATGTGTGGTTTCAATGGGGTTCGAAGAAAATAATCCACAGCTGTAAGGCGCACAGTTTATGTTAAGCCACAAAGTTTGTATAGAAAAAGAGAAAATATAAATTTACTGAGTCTTGATACTATTAGAAGTGCACTAATGAAAGCAGGAGAAAGTTCTTATCGCTTAAGGATCTTAGGGCGTGGATCCATCTCTACGGTACGGCGGCCCCGTATGCCGTGTAACGGCACGGCGCCGTTGCCGGTAAACCGAGCGGCACCGCACTGTGCCACGGCACCCGCCGCCGTGCACAGCACCGTACGGCACGGCGCCGTACCATAGAGATGGATCCATGCCCACACGCATGTACCTACTCATAGGTTCACGGATCGTAAATTTCGACTGGAGGGACGCGAGATTCGATGTCCTGTGCGGCAGCAGCGGCCGGCGCTCGGGCATCCAATTCGGAAACAAAGGATGTGTGGTAAATAAAACAAAATAAATAGTACCAATATTTATTATTTATCTTTACATCTTTACCCTCTTGACCCTTGCATCACAATATATTTATGATAATGGCTGGATGGATGGATTTTTGCTATTCTTTCACGCAAAAACTACTTAGTTTTACCTAGAATAACAATAAGCTTAGTATAATTAATGAAGATATTGCATGAATTAAATAAAATTGAAGGCATTAAATAAAACACTTTTTAACCGGATTAATGGCGTATAATTTATATTTTACATTTTAACTCGACGTTTCGGTGTCTTTGCAGATCCCGTGGTCACGAGCGACTATTAAAATTTAAAATGTAAATATACGCGATAAAATCGGTTAAAAAGTGTTTTAGTTAATAGTCATACATAATAGTTATCGCGAAAACTTAAGACAATATTAAAATTTAAGGCACTTTGGCACCCGATTTGTTTATAACGCTATGTGCCTTTGTAATGTACCTAATAGATAGTTACCTACCTATGTTTGTGGTTAGGAGTTATACATATTATATGGGCGAAGATTCTTAATTTTTATTTTTGTTTTTAAAGATAGTTAGGACCTTGGAGAACAAAATAACCTACTCGAAATACTAATTCAATACAGACGAAGTCGCGGGCATCATCTTTGTAATATACCTACCTACCTATACTTTTTCACAAAACCTAAGTGAAACTGCAGATCACTGCTTTGTTGTAACAGTTTTTGAAGTAATTCTGTCTGTTTATATATCAGTAACGCTTTCACAGCTAAACTACTGAGTCGATTTTGGCGAAATTTAGAATAAGGTAAGTTTTAACTTCAAGGAGGATATAATAATAGTATTTATCCAACTCTAATAGACGGTATCCACGCGGACGAAGTACCACTAGCCATGCCTCAGGCGGCATGGCTAGTGGTAGCGTCGGGTATCGGGTCACCCTCTTCCCTAAAATATGGTTGAGGAGGGTGATGGCTGGTGCTTGCGTTAACTCGTGAACGGGTGCTGCTGGCGGTGCAAGGTCGTTTTGCTAATGATACTATGACTATTTTATTCCATTCTTGTTCAAATACTCTGGTCCCAGTTTGTCATGTTCGTATTGTGCATCCATAGCTAATTGCATCTGCTATGTAAGCAATTTGGTTGTGGCATGACATTGGCTCTCACAATTAGCTGTCTTGTGTTTGTTTTTTTTTTCATGTCACGGTCAATTTGTACTGTACCTACCTATTTGTATTAATTTGATAATTCTGACTGAAAAAGAGTGCCAAGAGTTTTTTTCCGCCGGCTTTTTTTGTCTCTTGGTCTACTGTAATATCTTATTTAACAACTATCAACAACTAGTTAAAGCCGAAGTATGTGATGACTGACTTCATCAAGTGTTTTGTGAAATTCCTAAGATGAATAAAACTTTTTGAATTTTTGATTTTTTTTGATTTTTTTTTTAAATTACACACTACTAAACAAAATTGTTTTGTGCAATTTTTGGCGTAAAGTAGCACGAGATGTGCTAATGACCTTCAATGTTTTATCTTTGCCATAAGTTGACATTCTCATTGTGAGATATTTGTTAGCAATGAATTTTAAAAGAATAATTTCATGTCTGGTTTCACAATTGAAAGAATTCACTGGATGTGGGGGAACAATAAGGGACTCTAATTTATCATAAAACTGCTGTCGAACTACAATCATTATTTTATGCATGTTAGTTTTCAATAAAGAATCTTTCACCAATGTTATAAATACTTTTTCCGTATATTCAACGACAAGAAAAACAAATTTTGATGCATATTTCAAGCTACCTCTATCTACAAACATGGTAAAAGAAGAATAATTATTTAAATCAATGGCATAGCCATGCTTCTTATTAACTTGATTTTCATTGCTTATCAACGCCGCTTTGCAATGTTGACAGTCGCTTTTCTCAAAAAATTTCCTTACAATAAAACCTGATATATAATATAAAATGTAATTTTTGTATTCCGACAGATTTACTCCATTAACAATATTAAGAAGCAATTCAATTTGTTCTTGCTCGTTTCCCTCTGAAGTAAATACTGAATTGCATTCATGTTTATTTGACCTAAATTCTAAAACAGGTGAAGTTTCAAAATCTGCGTCAAATGAATTGGCGTTCACACTAGCAGTTACGCTGTTACGGAACAGTAGTTTCCTTAAGGCATACTTGATTTGCAAAGCACTCGGATTATCATTATGCCCGCCAGCAGACCTCAAACAAGAAAAGAACATTTCTAAATGGTCTTGTGAACATTTATATGTAAGGAAATATTTCAATATCCCTTTTTGAAGTAAATCTAATGCTAGTTGAGAAAAACTAAATGTGTCGATTATTAAACCGAGACACGCTGTCCTACGACGATGCTGCAACATTGGAAGACCGTTTAATTTAAGTTTACTAAGATATTCTCTTGTCTCATTCAAAGTATTCGTCCACACATCCATATTCTCTATACGCATCGGAGATTTAAATCCTTTGCCAAAAGGTAATTTGCAATTAAACACATCAAATATTCGGTCTATTATTCTAATATATTCAACTGTCGCCTCACTACCTGCAAAATTTAAATTACCGCTACATCTTAAAAAGTCAATTGAATCTGCCACTGATGAACTCAATACTTGGGTGGCAAGCCTAACATTCATTTTTTTACCGTAAAAATTAACATGAGTACTAGACAACTTATTGGCTAACCTTAAACCTTCCTGATCCTGGAGATTATGTAATTTCTTGACGAATTCAAAATTAATTTCTCCCTTTTCAGAACTCATTTTTGTTTCCGCAAATACATTCCGCGAAAGTTTAATCATATGCGGTGGGTCCAATAGACAGTGCACATTAGTATCTTTTTGAGGATGTTTAAAATGCGTTTTCATATTGTTTAATGAAAAATCGCAACCCATTAACTCATATGATTTTATATTAGTTACAGTTCCATCACAAGTTAAAGATCTGACGGTAATATTTATATCTCCTAAATATCTGATGGCAGCTAGAAGTAATTGAGATTGAATATGGGCAGATATTTTATTTATCATAAAATAAGCGATTGGGCATTTAAATTTTGTAGTAAATGACACAATTTGAAAAATCAAAACTTCCGTTGCCAAGGTCTCCGAATCATTGACTAATATGCCACCATAATCCACATAACCCCGATATTTATCACTTTTTTGATCATACTTTATTTCAGATCTAATTGACTTTGCATCAAAAATTAGTGCAACATTCTGCAGGTTGACGTTTTCTTTTGCAGCGCCTTTAAGGTAATTCAAAACCTCTGATATAAACCCTACATTACAATTATGCGAAGCTAAAAGTCTTCTAAGAGTAGAAGGATGGGGAATGCTAACAAAATTTCTCAAATATCGATATGCCCTTGCCGAATAAAAATATAATGTCAAAGCAAAAGATTTTAGGTCATCACTAAATCTTGTGCCTTTGTTAGATTTGTTTTCGTTCAGTTGCTGATGAATATTTGGGAAACAGTTTGTTACAACAGATTGTACCTCTTCATAATTTTTACACTTTTCTTCTAAAATTGCTAAAAGAGATATTAAATTATTAATTTTTAACTCTCTTCTTTTAATTTTCTGCTTCAGTTTTTTCATCTCACGCTTCAGTTTTATTTTCCTTGGTGTAGCAGGTAATGTTGATGTCTGTGTAGTAGTATCCAGTTTTAGCTTCTTACAGGGAGGACTTTTAGAAGATCCAGGTTGTTCTTTTTCTAAATTAGTCAGGTGAATAACGCTTACCACATTAATTTTTTTACTTCCGGGAAAAATCTGTAATGAAATTACATAAAAATAAGTAATAACACCCATAATTCATGTTCAGTAACTTACTTATTAGGATGCATTGTTGTTTATATAAGTAGGTACTGTAATATTACCTTTGGAAAGATAGAAGGAATCACTCCAGGTTTTAACCTTTTCCGAGCTTCTGTGCGGTAATCTTCAGGTTTGAAATGAAGTGTGCAAATCACAGAGCTTTCACGTAAGTTCCCAGGAATAACCTCAAACCATTTTTTTTTAACTCTAAATTCGAAGGCAAACTGTAATTGTAAAAAAAAAAATTTTACTATAGTATATATTTAGTTTGTTTAGGTGTGTAGATAGATTTTCGCAAAAGATAAAATTATTGAAAAACTACATATTTTATTACTTTATTAGAGAAGAAATCAGAGGACTACGAAATGTTAATTTAGGGTATTTTTCATACAGATCATTTAACGTTTAATATACTTATAATGCAGAGAGAGTTGTAAATAGTGAATTCCTTTGTTAAGTATTTAGTGATATAACAAGCTTAAATCCAGTACATAATTTAACAATGAAAGTGTAGTCACCCTAGTTCCTATTTATGTCTAACTTACCTGTGAAAAGATAATCCACAGCCAGGATAAGATTCTTTTCCACACCCACTCACAGCACATATATTGTTCACCATTTTTGCAATCCAATTAACCAATATAAAGCACTTTTTTAAACCCAGAAAGGCAAACAAGTCAATACGACAACAAAAAGAACGCCATATTGTTTTTGTGGTGTCACACAAATATTACCATTTTACCAAGTGTTACCTTACCTAAGAGTAATAAAACTCTACCAAAATATTGAAATTTCTCGTCGTGAAATAAAAAATGATTTATCTACACCTACAAACTATTGCATTTTTAATTCGTATAATTACAAACATGCCGCACGTATTATTCATATACAAAATGTCATTATTTTCTGCAAAAGAACTTTTCTAGAATATACTACTTTTATACCAATAATATTTTACATGGCAATTGTGCGAAAGGGACACACCAAGAAAAAGTAAGTTTCACTTGAGCACACTTCATTGAGTAGATATTGGTTATTTAATAAAAAACTTTACTTGCATGGACTTATGGTTCATTTTGATATGTTGAAAGTTTGCGAGTAATCCTTCCAGTTGTACGTAGTACTTATTAATTCCATGGTATAGTTATATAGCTAATCGCATAAAAAACTTTGATAACGCGATCTAGGGTCCAACATCGTGTCGTCATCGTCGTTTCTATGTAGCGACTGGGGATTGCAATCCGGATACTTCGAAATTCTAAAATAACTATAAAATGCGGATTTTCAAAACTTTAAATAATCCTCTGTATCAAAATCCGGTTTTTGCGAATATTTCCGAATTTTTTGTTTTTAAGTAAGTAGATACTTGTTAATATCACCGTTTGTGTATTGTTCACCTTCCACCAGCTTTAAGCAACAGCTTGATCGCCAACTCTCTATTGTAAAAACGAGCAGCCTAAAGTAGTCTAGTACAGCAGCAGCCGTCCAGTTCAAGCAGTGGGGTTGATTTATTTGCATTGTGGAAATGGCACTTTTTGATAACGATAGAATATGCGGTGCAATTTTAAAAAAGTTTTAAAGAGGTTACTCTTCATTCCGCCGACCAAGTTGGAATCACAAAGAGCCTTTTCCACGGCTAGTATATTTTGTAATAATTTAAGATCACGTCCGATTGACAAAAGTCAACGCTTTTATGTTTTTATGATACCGTTTAATCTATACTTATAATAAATCTGTAGAGAGGTCAATTCTGTACATGAAATATATTTTCAAAATAACTACCAGGGGGTGATTAGTGATCGATACTGATGCCAAAAATGCAATCAGTAAAATTTTTGTTTGTCTGTCTGTATGTTCCTTATAGAAACAAAAACTACTCGACGGATTTTAACGAAACTTGGTAAAATTATTCTTATACTATTAGTATACTTATTATCACGCTACAATCAATAGGAGCAGAGCAGTGAAGGGAAATGTTAGAAAAACGGGAGAAGTTACTTCATTTTTAAAGCTTCCGTCGCGTGTGCAGCCTTAATGGTTACTGGCCTAGACCAAATGGTATACGCTGGTATTTATTTATCGGTCAAACAGCGGAGATCGGGAGACAGCAAGGCTTATGTTATGGACTATCTCAGCAGTACAGCGGACAAGGTTCAGCAACGTTTTCCCACAGTGCAATTGGTGTTCCTGGGGGATTTTAACGCACACCACGGACAGTGGTTATACCCGTTTCAGGACACTGACCATGCTGGTAGAGAGGCTTTTAAGTTTTTGCTCACTCATGGCCTCTCTCAGCTTGTTGACGAGCCTACGCGCATCCCAGACGTTGCTGGCCACACTGCTTACTACCTGGACCTTCTGCTGACAACCGATCCCGACAGACATTCGGTGTCCGTCACTGCACCCTTAGGGACATCCGATCACTGTCTGGTGAAATCTGTATCGCAGTACTCGCCACCTAACACCCGACCAAGTGGTTCTAGGCGAGTATGGCATTACAAGTCAGCAGATTGGGATGAAATGCGACATTTCTTCGCATCTTATCCGTGGCGGCAAGCTTGTTTTACATCAACCGATCCATCGTGCTGCGCTGATGCAGTCTCAAGTGTGATAGGTCAAGCAATGGAGTTCTTCATTCCTTACGCTGATCTATCCCTTGAAACCAAAGCTCGCCCATGGTTTAGTGCTGAATGCTTTTCCGCTGAAAAGTGTGAGCGAGAAGCGTACAAAGCCTGGGCAACCGCTCGCAGAAGCAAAGCCGTGGATTCGCATGAACACAAGAAGAGGTACAATGGTGCCGTCAAGTCCTGCAAAAAGGTGATCAAAAGAGCTCGTTTCGCCCACATAGGCTGTATTGGAGACAGAATAGCGTCATACCCCTCGGGAAGCAAAGCTTTCTGGTCCCTCGCCAAGTCGGTCGAAACGAACTTTTGTCGCCCATCGCTGCCGCCACTGCGGAAACCTGAGGGTTCTCTGGCCCACACCGCTAAGGAAAAAGGTGGATTTATTTGCCAGTATCTTTGCGGAAAATTCTCGTCTAGATAGCCAAGAAAAAATCCCACCCCAATCACCTCAGTTCGGTCCTACAATGGGTACCGTTCATATTCGCCAAAAGGAGGTTCTTAAATGCTTGCTGCACCTAGACGAGAATAAGGCTAGCGGTCCAGATGGTATTCCTGCAGTGGTGTTGAAACGCTGCGCAGCTGAGTTGTCTCCCGTTTTGACGCGTCTCTATAGACTTTCTTTGGAATCTGTTAAAGTCCCCAAATCCTGGAAGCTGGCTAACGTACAACCAGTACCGAAGAAGGGAAGCCGTGCTGATCCTGTCAACTATCGACCAATCTCAATCACTTTCATACTTTGCAAAGTCATGGAACGTGTATTGAACAATCGACTCCTGGCATACCTCGAGACCAACGAGCTCCTAAGCGATAGCCAATATGGTTTCCGCAGTGGACGCTCGACCGGCGATCTTCTCGTGTATGCCACACACTTATGGAGTGAGGCCTTGGAGGGTCATGGTGAAGCAATAGTTGTTTCCTTAGACATATCCAAGGCCTTTGACAGGGTCTGGCATGATGGTCTCTTAAGCAAGCTTCCAGCATATGGCCTACCGACCGGGCTCTGCGACTGGATATCTGATTTTCTGAGGGAACGGTCGATTCGAAAAAAGAGCACCTTTACTTTTACGCCCACTTTCCAGAATGTATCTGATCCCATCACCGACCAACTAGGGCTTTTGGGCGTCACTATAACATCCAAATTAAACTTCGATCAACAAATTGAGTCTATGGCAAAAACGGCTTCAAAAAAATTGGGTATCATCTCGAAGGTCCGGCGGTACTTCAGCCCTGAACGGCTGCTCAACTTATACACAGCCCAAGTGAGGTCATGCATGGAGTACTGTAGTCACCTTTGGGATGGTTCTGCCAAATACCAGCTCGAAGCGCTAGACTCTGTTGACCGAAGAGCCCGTAAAATCATAAATAACAACAACCTTACAAATAAAAAATTGCAGACGCTGGAGCATCGTTGTCGTAAGGTTGCTTGTTTGACAGTATTTTATCGGCTACATTTTGGTGAGTGTGCGAGTGCTCTTTTTGACCAAATTGAACCCACCCCTTTTTATCACCGGGCTACCAGACGCAGACAGAACTTCCATCCCTATATAGTGGATTTACCAAGAAGTCGAACAAAACGCTTCGATAGTTCCTTTTTGGTACGGATTGCCAAGGAGTGGAACAATCTGCCTGCGTCTGTTTTTCCTGACCACTACAGTCCTGGAACTTTAAGTGTCGAGTGAATAGGTTTCTCGTGGATGGACGTGTAACACCATAGTCTTCATGCGCACTTTCCATAAGGTGGCATGGAAGACAAACGTCCTATCCTTACAATATAAAAAAAAGCTACATAGAAATCATGTATGACAGAAATATTCTTCATAAAATTATTTAAAAAATATCCCACAACAGTATATGTCTATATTTTATGGTTGACTCACAATAACACGTGTAAATCCCGATAGCTCAGCAGTTCGGAGCTTTCTGATTATATTTGTTTACTCTAATGTTTATAATCTGTCTCACTCATCCCTAATTTAAAAAAAAATTAACATTATTACCTATTCAATAAAAAAAGAATCATAGAAATCGGTATAGAAGCACCAAACTTATACATGAAATACGCTAATAAACTAATAACCCATCGCGCGTGAATACTGAATGATATAAGGATTATTTTTGCGTAACGGTTGCCGCGCTTGACGCGGCTCGCGCGCGGCGGTAGGGTTTAAAAAGGCGGAAGGCGAGCGCAAGCTTTTTTAATATAGGTAGGTACAGAAGGAACAAGCGTTACATTACCTGTCAAATTTCCCCAACCAATATTAACTTATTATCAAGTAAAAAATTTTGACAGATTTGTAACGCTTGATGTACTGCCTTCTGTACATACAGATATAAAATGGAAATCAAGGTTTTGTTATTTCATGATCGTTTCTGCCTCTTGGAAGTCAGAAACCGTAGATTTCTTCGGAATAAGAATAAAAAGTAACGTATGTGTTATCTACTATACCAAATTACATTAATATTGGCTTAGCCGTTTGGCAGTGAAAAGCAGCCCTACATAACTATAGGTAGTATTGTATGTACACTGATAATTTATTTATTTATTTATACTTTATTGTTAACCTTATATTATAAAAATTACAGTACATTCAAAGTGACTGAGATTACACAATTGGCGGTCTTATCGCTGGGCAGCGATTTCTACCAGACAACCATAATGGTTGGATGGATGGATTTTTGCTATTCTTTCACGTAAAAACTACTTAGCTTTACCTAGAATAACAATAAGCTAAGTATAATTAATGAAGATATTGCATGAATTAAGTAAAATTGAAGGCATTAATTAAAACACTTTTTAATCGGATTAATGGCGTATAATTTATATTTTACATTTTAACTCGACGTTTCGGTGTCTTTGCAGACGCAGTGGTCACGAGCGACTGTTAAAAATTAAAATGTAAATATACGCGATAAATCCGGTTAAAAAGTGTTTTATTTAATAGTCATACATAATAGTCATCGCGAAAACTTAAGACAATATTAAAATTTAAGGCACTTTAGCACCCGATTTGTTTATAACACTATGTGCCTTTGTAATGTACCTTATAGATAGTTACCTGCCTATGTTTGTGGTTAGGAGTTATACATATTATATGGGCGAAGATTCTTCATTTTTATTTTTGTTATTAAAGATAGTTAGGACCTTAGAGAAGAAAATAACCTACTCGAAATACTAATTCAATACAGACGAAGTCGCGGGCATCATCTATGTGATATACCTACCTACCTATACTTTTTCACAAAACCTAGGTGAAACTGCGGATCACTGCTTTGTTGTAACAGTTTTCGAAGTAATTCTGTCTGTTTATCTATCAGTAACGCTTTCACAGCTAAACTACTGAGTTGATTTTGACGATATTTAGAACAAGGTAAGTTTTAACTTCAAGGAGGATATAATAATAGTAGTTATCCAACTCCAATAAACGGTATCCACGCGGACGAAGTCGCGGGTCACAGCTAGTGAAAAAATAAATTAGGCATGTTAATTGTTCAAATACTTTTATAATGGATGTTATGAACCTTCTAATTTGACTGAATATTCACGTGATAATTAATAATAAGTACTTATTACTATATAAATAAATAAGTAAGTATATTATTTTGTTTTGCATTTAATTTAATTTTATCGTAAATGTTAGTGAATTTTGACATTTTGAAAAAGGGCTTAGTCAAAAGTACCCGTAACCGGCGATTATGTATAAAAATATTGATGAACGTGGAAGAAGCGAAAGAGGTATGTCTGGATCGCAGCAATTGGTGTTCCCTTGTCTCTGCCTACTCCAAGGGGAGACAGGCGTGAGGTTATGTATGTATGTTTGTGTGTTAGTGAATTGTGAGGTTTAAGAAATAACTGACTGCCTTTAAAGATTAGGCCTTCAAATTTTATTACCTTTGTTACATTTCATTTATTCTTACGATCCAAGGACGTTAATATGCAAACTATTGCCTCCGAACAGAGAAGCTACAACTGTATAAATAACCTAAAGCAATGTTCAGACTTACTTTGCGTCCCGGACAGCCTTTAAGTAACAGGTAGGTGTAGAATAGAAAACGTTGATATCAAGCCCGTCCTTGGCAGCCATCAAATTCGTGTATCTGTAAATATTGAAATGAATTAAACATTTGAAATACAATAAAATTTAAACCAGATTTTATAAGCTTTTGATATTAAGTAATCTACATTTTAACTAGAAGAAGATGTTGTTGTTATAAAACCTTATGCCAATTTTAAGGGTCTCAGAGGAAAATACGAGGAACTAAACGCGTACGCGTAGATTAACCCTTCGATAGATTTAAGGATAAGTATAAAGTTTTATTATAAGATATCCGGATGCAAGAAGATTGTAAATTGTTATTGTGTATTTTTAAAAGATGATTGCTGTTGAGTTTCTTGCCACTTCTTCTCAACAGATCGACTTTCCGAAGTTTTGGTAGATTCAGTTCAATTTGTAAATTGTGACTTATTTGAAATGTATTTAAATACTTCCGAAATAAAGATTCTTTTGACTTTGCCTTTGACTTACGGCGAGCCTAGATAGTTTTACTATCCTGGATAAAGGTATCACGAAGGCGACTTATACGAGTGATCCCTTTGATTGGGGCCCTTATTATGGGAGTACCTTTCATATAAAGTCTAGCGAACTGCTCTAGCAGTGATATCTCCCAGAAGTAGGTATATCATGAAATCCCAGGTTGTTCTTGAATTTCTGTGCTTTAATTTCCAACCTCAACGACACTTGCCAACAGTGGGATTGGGATCCAACACGAGTTTATAAGTATGTACAAGTTTTCTACTTGAATGGCGAAGCATTTCATTCCAACCTATATGTCTTGATTCCCCTTTATTTTTACAGGGTCCGCGTATAATACTCAATTATATTTTAATAACAGATTAGGAATGATGAGTGGGTCTGAATTTAGAAAATATTTTATTTTAAATACTTATGTATTTAAAAAAATAATAATTTCGAAATTCTTTTATGTGAGTAAAATTTAAGATTAATCTACATTTTATGACTACATTTATGGAAACGTTTTTATTTCTTGTTGTGTAGTCACAAACTACAGATCAAACTTAAATGTTGATCACTTACAAGTAAGTATTGACATGGTTGTCTGGTAGAAATCGATCCTCAGCGATAAGACCGCCAAGTTTTTATGTTTAGTGTAAGCGTTCTTTTTTCTTTTACTTTACCTGTAAAAACTGAAGTGTAAATAAATAAATAAATAAAAATATTTTGAAAATTTAATTTATGAAAAATATTGAAAAAATAAATTATTTTTTTCGTATTTATGACCCAATCATCAGTCTTAATCTGCTATTAAAATATTATTGACTATTATAAGGCGACCCTATATGTCTTAATTCTAAGTTTCATGCCATCTCATTCCCATGCAACTCTTTGATGTTGATATTTAAATAATACATGCAAGACAATTACAATTACAAATACATTAATGAACCAAGCAAGATCCTGAGCTGCAAACAAGACAACATTTGACAAACTGTAATTGTTATTTAGGTACCTATTGTAAGCTATTTCTCAAAATCCTAAGGCAAGCAAATTGCAATACATTGGCACAGTTTCTAAACACTTCAATATTAAGTTAAGTAGGTATATTCTCGATTATTTTAATTATTTTCTGTTCTATTTTCTAGCCCAAAGCCTTCTTGAGTCAATTAAATTAAAACTATTCAATGGATTTATGACAAAAACGTTTCAAAGAACAAAAACTAGATGGCATTATTTATAAACAAAGCTCTCTGATCAACTCGAACAGTTTCCTCGATTGTTACCTAGATGGCGTTAATGCTCAAGAAACTCACTGTATCAGCTTGTCCAGATTCCTGTACCATATGCCAGCATCCTGATAAGTGAAGTCACCGCCCATTGTGACCAGAACGTTCTTCGTGATGTAGTACTTCCGTTGCTCTTTAACCCAGGTTAGGAACTTGGCCACCTAGTTGTGAAGACAGCGTGAGCAGTGAATTTAATCATGGTTCGTGATTATAAAGACTTATTAATTAATTGGACAGTTTATGTATAACGCGAAGGTGCTGCTCACATAAACATATATTCATACCTTTAACCCTTGTGGAAGAACAAGTTTAAGAGGTTTGAAAACCATCTGATGTCTCCTTTGACAAATTTGGAGGTATTGTGATAGCGATAAAGAGAGACTATTGCAGTGACAGTCTGCTAACACCCACATAAACGCTCATGAAACCTCTGTCCCTTAAATGACTTTTACAGTAAACCCGGGAAGAGAAGCAGCTGGTACATTTGATGTGTTTCTTCCAAAATGGAAGCCTACATGAAAATGCTGCTTAAATCAGCAGAAATCTCTTCCAGCAGTCGTGTGGAGATTTTGGTGGATTTAATGTATTGCCATTGGCCTAAAGGAGTTTATTTTAGTAGGTTTAGCAGGAAAATCTAAATATGTACCTATAAAATAGAATTACACGTTATCGAAATTATTATTTGACGATTTCTCTTACTTTTTTTGTGTAACCTAGATAGTGCAGAAATAATTTTAGAAACCGAATGAAGTTTAGTAATGGGCCGTGTTCCCTTAACGGCGTTACAGCTCAAAGTCCTGTGATATGTATATTCTTGTTAGAAGTATTGACCACGCAAAGCGAAGCACGCAGAACCTCAAATGCAAGACATAAAAGTAGATATTTTGCTAAAAGATATACTCCAGACTTACTTAATCAGTTTATCCAAATTGCGGAACCACATTCCAGCGTCTTGGTAGTTGAAATCATCGCCCATTGTAATGAGGACGTTATTGGTGGCATACGCCGAAGACCTCGTCCTGGCCATTGCGATGAAGTCTTTTACCTAAACATGATATAAATCACAAATTTAGAAAACCCTTGGCAAGTAAAGTCCTACAGAAATTTTGCCTATAACCAAAGTTTGGTCCTTTTAGTTTAAATACTGGATACTTTCTTACTCCTTTGAAGGACTGAGAATTACTGATTAACAGTTTTGGAACTACGACGCTACGAACAGACATGTCAAACCAATTGTAATTAGTAACTAATTGTAACTAGTTGTCAAGTTATTACAAACTAGCCACCGCGCGCGGTTTTACCCGCGTAACTTTTGATCCCGTAAGAATTTCGGGATAAAATATAGCCTATAATCTTCCTCAAGAGTTGGGCTATCAAATGCAAAAAGAATTTTCAAATCCCACTTATAGTTTCTGAGATTATCGCGTTCAAACAAACAAACAAACTCTTCAGGTTTATATATTAGTATAGATTAAATAACCTAAAGATCAAGAAAATTCACAATAGTTACTGGCTTTCTAGTCATACTTGGAAATGTGTAGAGCACCACTGACACAATTTGAATAATTTACAATATTCTTTGACGAGATATACCTGTTTAAAAAAATGTATCGAAGCGCTTCATTATTGACTATCCTCAATGTCATCCCCTTTGTAGACATGGGAGCTCTGCTCATAGAGTTTTTTCAAGATCTGGATACGTATCTATATAACAACAACGAATGAAATCAGCGTGACCAATAATGCGCAGGATTAGCAGGACATTAACAGAAAGAATAATTTTTCAGAGAGAACAGAGCCATGAGGTACCCCGATCAAGAAGAGCAGCCATCTAATAATTGTCAAATAAAAATAAAAAAACACTAATAAAAATCCAGATATTTTGTCACAGAGCCTAAAAGACATACATTTTACGTGCTGAAAGATCTAAACCTTTTAGTTTTATCCAGTTTATCCCAAATAGGGTCGAAATCCTCGCTGTAGTTCTCACTGTGTCCTACATCCTGTGTTGCTATTAGCTATAGCGTGCTGCGTCTTTAGAAACTGCATTTCGGGTTAATAGTGAGGACGTATTCTATTCTCACTGAATTGATAACGATATACAGGGTGTCCCAAAAGGTTACGTAGCTGGGAAGGGGGGTGATAGGGTTGGTCACAAAGGTATCCAGAAAAATTAAAAAAAATCCCCTCTGGGTATTTAAAATAATAAATGGCATTTTTTCAAAACTTAAAATTTTACATCTTGTGGGCTACTTTGCTAACTGTACCTACAAATGTTGCTGTATTTAAAAAAATGCTGTTTTGTAATCGTCAATAACCATTTATCAAATTGTAGGTATAAATAAAATACAAGGTTCAAAATTTATAGTGTTTAAAACAATACATTTATCTTTTAAAATACCCAGAGGGAATTTATTTTTATTTTTCTGGTGACCCTTGTGACCACCCCTATCACCCCTCTTCCCAGCTACGTAACCTTTTGGGACATCCTGTATATCTAAATAAGGCCTTTACACTGGGCGACACCTTTATGTTGAAAATTCTTTCGTCAAACTAATGAACATACTACTAACTGTCATTCATAAACCTAACTCTGAGGCTATTTTCAAAAAGAGCTTTCTTTCGGAGGGCTTGCCGTTTTTCCCGCTATCCAATTCACAATTAAGTTTCTTTGCAAATATATTTGATACTAGCTGTTGCGCGCGGTTTTACCCGGATTTTCGGGTTAAAAAGTAGCCTATACGGATTCGGAAGAATCCCTCTAAGTAATGGTAAGAAATTTTGAAATCGGTCCAGTAGTTTTTGAGCCTATTCAATACAAACATACAAAAATACAAAGGTTTCCTCTTTATAATATTAGTATAGATTATATAACATATTATTTATTATCTATAGAATAATAAAAATCATAATTTATTGATTTCAAAGTAGGTAACTTAAGTACAAATTTTTTTGAACATAGATACTTTGTAAATTGGGTGGGGCAGGTCTATGTCCAGCAGTGGACGTCTACTGGCTGAATGATGAAGTACAAAAAGGCATCAAACAATATCTCGCGTATTTTATTTGCAGCTAGATACATCCAAAGCATTGTTGGTGACTTTATTACAAGCACCGCTTGAATAGCTTAATGACAACCATTTACTTTAAGTAAATAACTTAGATACAATATTAGACATGCAAGCTTCATACCATTATAGCTTCCAAACAGACTCATTGCATACCTTATATAATATTTTACTTTATATGTATAAATATATTCATGCGACATTTATTACGACATTTACATTTACGACAGGACTATTTATCGAATTGCCAATTATACGTTTGAAGGTGTTATTTAAAAATCTTCGCTCAGACGAATTTAAATATACTTTTTTTTAAATATTAAATTATTTCTTTGAAAAAGAAAGGGTAGGAACTAGGAAGGAAACAATTTCATTAAAGTTTTGAAACATCAGACCTTTTCACTTCACGCAAGACGAAAGCGATAGATTAAGTCAAATTTAGAAACATGGCTACTTTTAGCTAGCTCAGTTTCCATCGTCAAAGAAAGAGAAAAACTAAATTTTTATATATCTTCCATCATAAGTCTTAAGTTTTTGCAATTCATACTATTAAATAAAACACTTTTTAACCGGATTTATCGCGTATATTTAGATTTTAAATTTTAACTTGACGTTTCAGTGTCTTTGCGGACCCCGTGGCCAGTCGCTCGTGACCACGGGGTCTGCAAAGACACCGAAACGTCGAGTTAACATTTAAAATGTATATAAATATACGCGATTAATCCGGTTAAAAAGTGTTTTAATTTCCTTCCATCCCCTAAATATTGGAAGCGCCCTTCTTTTATGAATATATCTTGGAAGCAGTTAAAGGATGCAGAAAATCCCATTTAATGCAGCAATTTTACAATCTACTTACTTAATCAGTTTGTCAAGATTACTGAACCACATGTCAGCGTCTTGGTAATGAAAATCTTCGCCCATAGTGAGCAGCACGTTGTTGGAACTGTATACAGTGGACATGTTCTTGACTATTTCAATAAATTGCTTCACCTTTGAAAGACAAAATCATTAAAATAGTTTACCAACAGCGCCATCTGTGTGCAGCCCACAGAAACAAAACATCGCTTCGGAGCTATGAAGTATGTAGTGTTTTAAGGATTCAAATTCCAAATAACTACGATTAATGTCTTTAAATTACAACTACCTACTTCTATTTCATTTGTGGAATTCACCTTTGTAACTTTACTCAGTAATTGAAATACTTAAAAATAATAGATATCCGCCATGAACCTCGAGGAAGTCTGACCTTTCGAATTATAGACTACAGTTTCTTGAAGTAAATCAAGGGAGAGATTATTATTCGTTAATAAAAAGATGAGAGTGGTCATCAAGACGACGACGGTACGTTCCACGCAGTTCATTTCGAAAAGTTATTGCCCTGGCATCTATCTGGTGTTACCGAAAGAACTAATAAATAATATCACGACCAATGCAAGTCAACATCACTGCCTGCCTATCAATAGCAGTAACCGCTTCAAAGATATGTTTAAGTGGGCTTGCTTATAAGACTGATCCTCCACTTCATTAACAAGACAAGATGGTGGCAAGGGATTTATCAAATCAAGATAGGAAGAAGGAGCGTATAATCTGCAACTACTGCAGAAATGTACCTTAATAAATAAATTACAAAGGAATAAGTACCATATTATATATTGACAAACTGGAACGATGAAACACGGTCCGGACAACTCCAAGAAGATGTGGGATAATCATCCTAAATAAATATGTCACCGAAACTGGCATACCAACTAACTATGTGGCCCTAAACTAAATGTTTTACTTAAACTTGTTTTATAGAAACTACACAGTGGGCACTTTTTCTGAGACACGAAACCACAATCTTTCAAACCGCTGGCGCGCCCGCCTTAGAACGACCACTTTGGCAATGGGGTGAACCTATCTGCCTCTGACGCCAGTAGTTGCGAGTTCGATTCCCGCACGGAACAAGAAAAAAAGAAATAATTCAAAAAGGGACAAAAATACCGTCACAAAATCCAAAATGGACATCGTTTGGTAATAGGAACTCTTCAAGGTAAATCTGGTAGCAACCAGTCTTCACATCTAGTTTGTCCCTTAATATCACCGCTACGACGGAATATTTTCCGAAAAAGTTTAATAAACAACCTTTCTAAACCTGTGCACTTATATCTTTGACCTCAAAGTCACTTACCATCAGCTAGGCTATTCGCGTAACAAAAGTAACGAGCTCGTCGACGAGATGGCAAAGATTTCGTCGTCACAAAAGTAACTTCACAGATGTTACATGTAGCAGAATACCAAAAGCTAAAGAAAATTGACAAACAAATAACAGTTCCTATACTCTGGCAAATAATTCAATGCAGTGAAATGACAGTTCCAGTGTGCCCAGTTTCGGGAAGACAAAAAATAGTGATGTGGTTTAAGTGAATGAATGTAATTATTTTTTTAATAATAATATCGTAATGTATGGCAAAAAAATATTTTGGTTTACTTACATCCTTGAAATTTCATTTTTAACGACAAAACGAATTTAAAAAGCAAGAAGTTATAAAGTCGATTTTACTTCTACTGTAACCGTTTTAAAGCACAAGGTATGTTTGGTGATTAATTATTTTAGATGAGGTGTGTACTTTAAAGATATAGTACACACCTCAAATTCAAATATTTATAAATTGCTTCAAAACTTTATGCAAAACGAATGACAAATACTCGTTTAGTTTTAATCATTCTCATTCAGTACTTACACTACGAAGTTTTTAACTGGTATAATTATTTTTCTATTGGACTTTTTGATCTCTCAGTTTACTGCATTGAATTATTTGCCAGAGTATACTCACACCGTCTGAATACCAATTATGTATCTCGTAGCTGATGCATCGATTGAGTCGACGCTGTTGTTTAGGAGAATATCCCTTATCAATATAGGTATATAAAACTGTTCCGTTACTGACTGAGGTACTGAGTGACTGACAGACAACGTACAGCCGTAACTACAGGGCGTAGAGAGCTGATTTTGGAATATACATTCTTTAGGGGATGCAGGGGTGCACTAATGAAGGAATTCCCGAAACTCCCACGGAAACGGGAATTATTGGACTTTTTAATTTGTATGAAAAATCTTATTCCTTGAGTGCACGGATATGATACTTGGCATAAGAGTTCTTCAAAAAGAGACTGGTTGTGTTATGAAAGGAATTCCCGAAATTTCCACGGGAACGGGAAATATATGATGTTTTAGTTTGTATGATAAAATCTTATTCTTTGAGTGCACGGATGTGATACTTGGTATAAAGGTTCCTCAATAAGTGTCTGTTTGTATAATGGAAGGAATTCCCGGCATTCCCACGGGAACGGAAAATAGGACTTTTGAGTTTATGCGTGTACGAAGTCGCGGGCAAACGCTCGTATTATATAATATCTTCGACCTCTAAGTCTCTTCCATGTAAAGCAGGCAAAGGGAGCAAAAAAAAACAACAGAGCTTTTGTGATACACTGACCGCAATAGTCTCTCTCCATCATTATAATACCTCCAAATTTGCCAAACGTGACATCAGAATGGTTTTGTAGCATCTGGTGCTCTGCCACCTCCATAAGGGATACTGGCGGGAATTTATGTACTTTCAAATCAATGGGGTAGAAAACTACCTTCATAAGCTCATTTTGGCAAATCGTCTAAATGATAGTAGGTCGAAATTCACTTGAATTTTATCACTTTTATCATTATCACACTGACATTTACTGAGTACAGAATTCTTACTGTATCTAAAATGTCCTAAGTGCATTATACGCGATAGAACTTACAAGTTTGACAGTTTTAAACGAATTATCAGCAAAATGGGTCAACAGTTGGTTCGATAGTACAAGAACTAGTTTTGTCTTTTCAAGTAAATACCCTGTAAATATAAGTGTCTCGCTTACCCTGTCGTCTACATTGAACTCTGGTGAGTCAGGGTCGTCAACGATCGGCTCGTCTGCACAGAGGACATCAAAGCAGAACCCGGGCGGGGGCTGGTACTGGTTGTATAACACAGAAGTGAAGATATCCGAGCTGTTGCCTGTTCAAACATAGGTGCACCTTTATTAAATAAACACAAGATTTTTGAAGCTACTTCTAAAAGGAAGAGGTTGACAATTCGTCAAAGTCAAAGTCAAAATAATCTTTATTTCGTAAGTATTCAAATACATTTGAAATAAGTCACAATTTACAAATTGAACTGAATCTACCACCACTTTGGAAAGTCGACCTGTTGAGAAGAAGTGGCAAGAAACTCAACAGCAATCATCTTTTAAAAATACACAATAACAATTAACAATCTTCTTGTATCCGGAACGGATATCTTATAGTAAAACTTTATCCTTAAATCTATGGAAGGGTTAATCTTAAATATTTTGGAATTTTATTATAAAAGTAATCAGAGCTTAGTATAGAATGGGGATACCATGCAGCGAACTTAGAATATAAACACTCAAATAGATAAACACCCAAACACGGAAATGATTTGTTTTTCTTGTTCCGGGAATCAAACCCGCAATCACTGGCGTCTGAGACAAATAGGTTTACTCCATCACCAAAGTGATTGTCAA
Source organism: Stenoptilia bipunctidactyla (assembly GCA_944452665.1). Taxonomy (NCBI): domain Eukaryota; kingdom Metazoa; phylum Arthropoda; class Insecta; order Lepidoptera; family Pterophoridae; genus Stenoptilia; species Stenoptilia bipunctidactyla. The sequence goes on from OX101746.1 coordinate 19,078,709, forward strand.
ATTAATGAAATTAAAACGTATGTTCTACGTGAAGTCGCTTTAGTTTTCTACAAACATAAAATCACGCCTTTATCCCTTATGTGGAAGGCTGAACACCAGAGGTTGTAGAACCATCTGATATCACATTTTACTTTGGAGTCATAATGGTGGACAGCGACTTTTGCAGTGACAGGTGGCCAGCCTATCGCCCATAAAAAAATGTTCCAAAATTCAATTTCAAAATTCAAAAAGTTTTATTCATCTTAGGAATTTCACAAAACACTTGATGAAGTCATTCATCAGTCATCACATACTTCGGCTTTAACTAGTTGTTGATAGTTGTTAAATAAGATATTACAGTAGACCAAGAGACAAAAAAAGCCGGCGGAAAAAAACTCTTGGCACTCTTTTTCAGTCAGAATTATCAAATTAATACAAATAGGTACAGTACAAATTGACCGTGACATGAAAAAAAAACAAACACAAGACAGCTAATTGTGAGAGCCAATGTCATGCCACAACCAAATTGCTTACATAGCAGATGAAATTAGCTATGGATGCACAATACGAACATGACAAACTGGGACCAGAGTATTTGAACAAGAATGGAATAAAATAGTCATAGTATCATTAGCAAAACGACCTGGCACCGCTAGCAGCACCCGTTCACGAGTTAACGCAAGCACCAGCCATCACCCTCCTCAACCATATTTTAGGGAAGAGGGTGACCCGATACCCGACGCTACCACTAGCCATGCCGCCTGAGGGAGCATGACGTTCTTGCTGATGTCTTGACAAGAAAATAAGTGAGTGGGACAGTCACCAGTATGTCATACATATACCGCACAGCCAAGCCGTAAACAAAATTATTAAGTAATTGGAAACTTTAAGAAATATCCTGTTGTGCTTAATCCCATGCGTTTTTATCATCTAAGTAATCTTTAGTTTTATAATAAGCTTTTCAACACACTTGCTCGTAAAGTGAGCCTTATTCTTTGAATTTAGAACTATAAACTGGGCTATAAGTCACGCGTGCATAATATATTATACCCTAGTGCATAATATAATGAATCCTACAAAGTTGAATTGTACCTTAGTTAATTTAGAATCTAAGGTAGTTCCAAGAAAAGCAGAGTTATCTACTAGATTCAATCTGTTCCCATTAAGCCGCAGATCAGACTCAACTTGTTTTACATTTGGTGCAGAGAATTTTATACATTTAGTTTTTTTATCATTGAACGCTAGATTATTTATATTGAACCACTGAACAACATTTGCGAGAGCATTGTTTACATCGTCGTAGTTTATTTTCTGTCTTATCATTTTAAAAATTAATGATGTGTCGTCAGCAAACAATACAATCTCATGATTATTGCCTACCATAAAAGGTAGATCATTTATATAGACTAGAAACAAAAATCCTGAATAAATCATAAACAATTTACCCAAATCATCATCCCCCCGCCACAGCATCTCCATGGCCCCGCTTTTGCCACGCGCCATCTTGTCCTGGTAATCGATTCTGCCCAGAAACAGTCCGTCGTAGCCCATAGCCGCGAGCAATGAAGCGAATTCGCGCGAATGACCGAACGGGTCGATCTGCCAGCCAATTGTCGGAACAGCGCATGGTCCGAATGTTGAATTTAACTTTCTGGAAAGATGTAAAATAATTACATGATACAGTAGAATCCGTTTATTATGACTCCGCTTATATTGACCAACCGCTCATTATGACGTGTTTACACAGTGAAGTTTCGTTTTCATATAATTTATATAACTAAGTTGGATATAATGACTTCGCCTATAGTAACATATCGCTTATCGTGACTCTTTTTTATCAAATTTTGTCCGCTTATAGTGACCGACCGTATGATTTCTAACACCTTTGGCAGTGTTCGGGAGAGTCACGTTATAACTAAAGACTTTCGGCGCGTGAAAGGCTTTTTTGATTTGAGTCTCGGAGCGTAGATTTACTTATTGAGTCTACTTATTACTATCTACTATGATTTATCTCTATTTCATTCCTCCCATTAAAATAAATCACATACTAACTTAAACAGTTTATTTATTCTTGCAGTACCTATGCTTCGTATGACGTCCGTTTAGTATGACTTGTTTCTTATTTCCCTTTGATGTCATTATAAACGGATTCCACTTTTAACGATTTATAATATTCAACAAAAGAACTTTTTAACTGGATTTATGACAAATTATTATTTGTATGAGGATTTCATCATTTGCGTAGCGATATCCCCTCCTGAGTTATATTTGAATGCCACCAAAGTCATGGCGTAGTGACTCCTTATATCAGATTCAGCAACATTCGGCCCGTTACAAAGATAAATGATGATTGTCCGACCGTAAGGTCTTACCTCAACCCGTGAGTGAATTGATCCACAATGCTATGGTAGTGCGCCGCGGCTTCATCGTTCATACTCCACGCGCCGCCGACAAACTGCAGCCGTCCCTCTCGCACCAGCATGCGGACCTGATCTTGCTTCTCGAACTTCTGACGCACCCACCATTTCCAGAAGAATGCTGTTTCCACGTATATAAACCTGAAGGAGGGAGATAAAAGATCTATTTAAAGATTGAACTAATTCGGCATGCACACTTGTAAACATTATTATTCGGAGACTACAATTGGGGCTTCTGTTATCTGAAGCAGAGGCTATGCCTATAGGGACTTTTATATACCTACCAGTAATCCCTTATTTTTTCAACCAACTTCCAAAAAAGGAGGAGGTTCTCAATTCCTCTGTATTTTTATTTGTGTCTTTGTTACACGACATTTCGGACATTTATGAATTGATTTTAAAAATTGTTGTTTTATATGATAAAGGATACTTCATAGTTGGTCCCATATAAATTTCATCGAAATCGGTTGGGTACTTCTTTGAAAATTTCAAACTTTAGAAAAAATATGTATGATTTCGGAGAATGTTTACGTTGATGACATTTCACTCAACTCAGCCAAAGTTTTGACGTGAAGTCGGTTTTTTTAATACTCTGCATTCGTTGGTTATATTTTATTGTACATCACTATGTGTACCTGCCAATTACTATTGTCATGAGCAAAAAAACTTTTTTTTAATTTAAGTATCATAGTTTTCCACTGGTTTCAATTATTTTTACTCGCAAAAATCCTTGTTTCATGATACAAATTTATTTCGTTATTCATAAGATATAATCAACGAATGCATAGCATTAAAAAAACCGACTTCACATCAAAAACTTTGGCTGAAGTAGTATAATTCCGCCAAGGTAAATATGCTCCTTTTTTTAAATATGCTTTTTTTTCATGTCATGATCAATTTGTACTGTATGTACCTATATTTGTTTTAATTCGTATAATCCTGACTGAACAAGAGTGCCAAGAGTTTTTTTCCGCCGGCTTTTTTTGTCTCTTGGTCTACTGTAATATCTTATTCAATAACTATCAACACCTTGTTAAAGCCGAAGTACAAAATTGTGACGTCATTAAGCGGCCATTCGATGGTCTTATGATGAATGAACATTTTTCATTTCATTTTCATTTCACTTTATTCCGTACCCGTACATATCTGTTAAAAAAAATTAAAATTTTCATTAAATACTCAATCAATTTCGATGAAATTTACCCCAAATAACTACCTCTGAAGTGTCCTCTGTTATGAAATAAGAATATTTATTTTTATTTATTTATTTCAAGGCATAATAACAAATTCCAAACACTTTTACACAATAAGATTAAACTAAAGTTAGAAAATTACATTTTTGGCTTACAAATCAATTATAATCATGCACAAATAATATAGAAGACATTTAAATTTAGGCTAGCAAAAAATATTTAAGATAAAAAAAAAAACAAAGAACAAAAACAAGTTACTTATAAATTATTTTTCAATATTTTGTTTTTAAAAGAGGGTAGTGAATCATTAAACAAATCAATATCATCACTTAAGCTATTGTATAATCGACACATTCTGTAAAGGGGATTGTTGAAAGATACATTGTCATTGGTTTTGGGTAAATTAAATAGTTTTTGATGTCTCACTGATCTCATAGGGACTCTAAAAGAAAAATTGTGAATACTGTTTCTATCAATGTGATTATTTACAATTTTATATAAATTAACAAGAGATGCTATCGACCGCCGTAAACATAAAGAGACCAGGTGGAAATGTAATCTTTCATCGTAATCGGGTAGAGCCATTCTTTGCTTAGTTCTAGTACAAAGGTAACGGACAAACTTCACCTGAACTATTCGGTTTCGATGCACAGCGTATATGGGATCCCAGATTGGACTACAATATTCTAATGTGCTGCGCACTAGTGATGTGTAAAGTATACTTAAGATACTAATATTTTTAAAAGGTTTTGCTGTCCTGATAATGAATCCGAGGAGTTTATTTGCATTTTTCACAATATTTTCGTAGTGCAAACGAAATGATAATTCACTGTCAAAAGTGATTCCTAGGTCTTTGATTGTGCTTACTTTATGTAACTTGGTATTTTTGATTTTATAAGTATAATCAAGATTATTTTTCTTTCTAGAGAAACTTATGACCTTGCATTTTTCAGCACAAAGCTTCATGGAGTTTTGCTCACACCAGTCATTAATTAAGTTTAAGTCATTTTGCAAAAGCTGACAATCTTCTGTTGTTTGAATAACTCTGAAATTTTTTATATCGTCTGCGTAAGCTAGACATTCACTTTTAATTTGTAAATCAAATCGTTCACGAAAAACAAAAACAATAGGGGTCCTAAATTCGATCCCTGAGGCACTCCTGAACTTGCTGAAAATGGTACAGAATCAAAACCATAGACGCTTACTAATTGTGTACGGTGAGGCAAATATGACAGTAGCCGTCGCAGCAAAGTTCCATGTATACCTAAGTGTTGCAGTTTTTTTATTAATATACCGTGGTTGACTCGATCAAATGCTTTTGCAAAATCTGTATATATGGCATCTGTTTGCATTTTATCTTAAAATGATTGCGACAAATGGTTAGTGAGATATAGATACATTTATTTATTATATGTCAAATTTGCTATTAAAAAAATCATTAATTGTATAAAAACATTGCTCTATAAGCCATTGGCGTAGGATAAATTTAAATTTTGTCAGTGGCAAGTTTTTTAACTTTGTTGGTAATTTATTAAATATTTTAATACACATGAAAAAACTATTTCTAATACATATCTCAGTTTTGACATTTGGTAAACATAATTTATTTGGAAATCTTGTATTAAATTTCAAGATTTCTTTTTTTTCCACAAAACATTCCGGATGTATTTTTACAAATAATGCCGTTTCATAGATATATAAACAGGGTACAGTTAAGATTTTCATACTTTTAAACAAAGGCTTGCAAGTCGTCCAAGAATCTACATCAGCAATTGCTCGAATACATTGTTTCTGAGATAGAAAGGCTTTATTTATTTTAACCGAATTACCCCAAATGAGTATGCCATACCTTAAAATTGAGGCAACGTAGCCATAATACGCTTTAAGTGCTGTTTTCCTATCAGCCATTTTACCTAATTTCCATAAAACATATGCAAATCTGTTTATTTTCAAACACACATGTTCTATGTGCAAGTTCCAAGAACAGTGTTGGTCAAAATGTATGCCTAAGAATGAGTAACTGTCTACCTCTTGAATTGTTTCGTTATTATATTTTAATCCTAGTTTTAATTTTTTTGCCCCTTTATTTAAAAATTGTAAATACTTAGTCTTAGTCATATTAACAGTCAAATTATTGCGTCTAAGCCAATTGATTATGTCCAGAATTGTATTATTGATAATGTCATTGAAATTATTATTTGAGTTATCTGGAATTAAAATGGAAAAGTACTCCGCGAATAAATTAGCTATATCTTGGCCATTATTAGCATTTTTACCATCGTATTGTATGTGTTTCGGTAAGGTGTTAATATTTTTTTTAGATTTAGTGTATTGCCAAAAAGTTTTTATGTTTTTGTTCAGATTATTTTCAATAAAGTTTATATAAGTAAAATCGATTCATAATAATTGTCCAAAAATCGTGTAACAAGACACAAAAAAACATAGAAAACCTCCTCCTTTTGAAAGTCGGTGGAAAATAAAACACAATACTATTGTTTTAACACTATTTATTTATGTAGGAAGTTACTTATTTTTAGACTAACCACTAAAGAGCTCTTTTGTTATTCAGGCAATAAGGCTGTGGGACAAGTTACCTGTATTCCTACGAAAAGCCCTTAGCCAACTGCCATTTAAACAATGCATCAGAGCTCACTTTTTCAAGATAGCAAATGTATCGTCCTAATTTTTATTTTTGTTTATTTTCATATATGTATTTATGTATTTGTGCATTATTAATTATGCATATATATTTATTATAATCTGCACCACTTATTTAACTTCTCTGCTTTTGTGGTGGTTGACTGGTAGAGAATGCCAAATGGCATTAAGTCCGCCCATGGTACTTTAATTATTTGTGCAATAAAGTTTTAAATAAATAAATAAAGAATAAAAGAAAAATATTCGTTGCATATTTTTATGAAAGGTTTAAAGTGCGCGGAAGACGGAGAGAGTGAAAAAATAACAGCATTTTTAAATTTTAAACAACCTCAGAAAGGCTCAAATTTAGGATGAAAGTCACGCACGAGTAGCAAACAGTAACAGTAAATAATATTTTGATTTGACAACCTAAGTCTTATCTAGGTACTTACTTTCTTTTCTTATCTTCCAAAAGCTCTTGAACTACGGAGTCCAAGATGTACTGCACTCCGGCTTTTTGGATGTAATTTTTAACTGAAATATAAAAGGTTCATTCAGTTTCAGGTTCATTTTGACCACCGGCTGGTGTAGTGGTAACATACATTGCCTTTTATGCCAGAGGTCCTGGGTTCGAATCCCGGCGGCGGCGGATATCGGTGCGATGAACACAGATATTCGCCGTCAAGTCATGGATGTTTATATGTTTATTTAAGTTTATTCTAATAAAAAATATGTATTTATTCAATATGTATGTTTATATATTTCTTAAGTATATCAGTTATCTAGTATCCATAGCACAAGTTCTTTAAGAAACTTAATTTGGCCTAGATAATGTTGTGTGAGTGTAAGAAATATTTATTTATTTATTAGTTATTTATTTATTCATTATAAATTACTTCCATGCTGGACTGGGAGCGAAGGAAAACTTAGAATGTGCCAGCTGCTTCTCTTCCTGAGCATACTGTGAAAGTCAGTTAAGGGACAGAGGTTTACTTGGCGTTTTCGTGGGCGATAGGTTGACACCCTGTCACTACAATAGCCTCTCTCTATTTTTATAATATCTCCAAATTTGTCAAACGCGATAGCAGATGGTCTTATAACCTCTGGTGTTCTGCCTACCCCATAAGGGATACAGGCTTGACGTTATGTATGTATAAAAGGTATTGAAATTAATGACAATAAGCAAATTATCGTCGTAATCAGATGGGAAAACGCCCACAGTTTGACATAATATATCTCTCCAAAGACACTTCACGTCACACGCGGAGAATAATAACAATCAAGTCAAAACTAATACTTGAAAACAAGTAGAACTTACGAGTACTTATTAAGTATATAACTATGACCTATGTATAAATTGAAATGTTTGTAACTTATGTGGATGTGTGGATAGATGTTTGTCGTTTCTTATTTATGTTTGCTATATGATAGATTGCACTGAAATAAAATTTGAAAATAATGAATCTTTCATGCTGGACTGGGAGCAAGAGAATATCATAGAATGTACCAGACACTTCTGTTCCCAGGCATACTGCAAAAGTCAGTTAAGGGACCAAGTTTTTGTGAACGATAAGCTGTCCTGTCACTGCACTAGTCTCTTTCCATCATTTTAATACCTCCAAATAGGTGAAACGTATTATCAGATGGTTTTATAGCCTCTGGTGTTCTGCCTACCCCATAAGGGATACAGGCGTGAAGTTACGACACTATTACACTGATGGAGCATTGCCTTGATATTATTTGACGGGTTATACGGATGACGGTCCTACGGGGGATATGAGAGGCCCTTCTTTCGAGTCCCAGCCCTGGACCTGGGTTTATACCTGGAGATCTCTAACTTTAAAATCGACTAACTTTAAAACAGCACTAATAGCTTACTATGCCTATGCTTACTCTTGGCTTACCTATGGCGTAATCCTCTGGGGAAATAGTGTCAATGCCACTGCTGTTTTTATAGCGCAAAAAAGATTAGTTCGAATAATGTCAAATATTGAAAACACTGACAGCTGTAAATCCTTTTTTAAAAACCTTAAAATTCTTACCCTCCCTTGCATATACATTCTAGAAATTTGTAAATTTGTCCGAAAATATCCCGATTTCTACAAAAAAAGAGAAAATGTACCCAACAAATATCAGCTCAGACCCTCTAGGAAAAATAAACTAATTCAGCCAACATCCCGACTACATATACACTCAACTGGCCCTCAGTCATCTTCTATTAAATTGTACAATCATCTTCCCACACACATACGCAATGAAGTAACAGATAAACATTTTATACATTTATTAAAACAACTTTTACTGACAAAGTGCTACTACACGGTGAATGAATATTTAAATGATAAATTTTAATAAGAAAGTATTAACCATTAATAATTACATTTAAAATAAAATTAATATAAAATAATTTAAGACTTAAATCAAATGTTCACTGACGAATCCTCTCTTGCATTGCAGTACCTATACTAGGTCCATAATTTTACGTATTATTTAATAACTACAACAATGTATACCTACCACCTGTAAAATTTGGAAAGCAATAAAGAATTAATTAATTGTTAAAGAAGATATTTATCACCCGACATAATAATAATAATAATAATAATTTATTTCTTTAAAGTGTTACACTTCATATTACAGTTGTCGAATTCACCTTTTAGGCAAATAATGCCTGTGCCAGGTGAGTTCGCTCTTCCAAGACAGTTCATTAATGTGTACAAAATAAAGTGTTAACAAAGGTTTTTTTTTTCATTTCATTACATTAAATATTATTTCTATTACTAAACAAATCATTTAATTTTAATTTTATTTCTATTTAATATTTAACTTTTAATCATCAGTTATTTTAAGATTTTTTTTTTTGTATATCTATATTACATTGCTTTTTAGTTAGCCAGTCATAACATTTGTTGTTTTATTCTATTAAGATTATAATTATTTATTGAAATCACAAAACATTAAAACAAAGAATACTTAAGTTAATGTAATTATCCTAATGCTATAACTAAACGTTAAAATAAATTAATTTAATTTCTATTTCTATCTATTTAATATTTTACTTTTAATCATCAGTTATTTTAAGATTTTTTTTGTATATCTACATTACATTGCTTTTTAGTTAGCCAGTCATTACATTTCTTGTTTTATTCTATTAAGATTATAATTATTTATTGAAATCACAAAACATTAAAACAAAGAATGCTTAAGTTAATGTAAATTATCCTTATACTATAACTAAACGTTAAAATATATATATTTATACATACCCATATTACATATATTTACATAAAACTGCTATTCACCAAACAAACAATTTTATTTTATTTGTTTAACAATTCTAATATAATAAATTGGAACGTTAAAATATGAAAACAACAGAAATTAGCAATCCTAGTAATTTTAGTAACTATGTATCTTTAACTTTTCCACAGTCGTGATTCTCCATTGGCATATACAGCTAGCTAGATTTAATATTAATATGTATAGGCATTAAGTGAATACCTAGTAAGTTATTAAGTAGATAGTGACGTAGATTTTTGTGTGTGTTGTGTGTCTATGTTTGTATGTGTGTGTGTCTGTATGTATATGTGTGTTGGACTGTTAATAGTGTTATGTTTTTATGGGTTGTGTAGTATTAAATTTTCTATTTCTTCATATTCTAGTGGCATAAGGTAGTTAGTAACTAGAGATTTGCATTCACGCATTGTTTTGTCATAAATATTTACTTTGCTGTTAATTGCGTTGTATAAATAGGGTGAGCGACCGTAGTATTGTTTTTGAGCAAAAGAAGTCCTGGTTCTAGATTGAGAGATCACATTTTTTCTTCTAGCTCGAATTGTGCTAGGTTCATACGGAGTTGTGTTGTGTTTTTTTAATATAGTAAGTAGTATGTATAACTTACGCACCGATAACATTCCACTAAGGGTATATAGAGTGACAGTTGAGAATCTTCTACACTTAAAGTGCATTACCTTCAGCAAAGCTCGTTGTGCACGCTCTACTTCTATCATTTTCGTTTTACCTGCACCACCCCATACAGGAATACAGTAAGATAGAATTGACTGCGCTAATGCGACATATAATTCTTTAAGAACATTTCTCCCGGAGCTACAGCCATCCAGCTTCCCTCCCGGCACCACATGCCTTAAATTCTTAAATATCCATATTAGTTTTCTTACTCTAGAAGAGACCAGTTCAATATGTGAGTGCCAGGAGAGTCGCTGATCGACCATAACCCCGAGATATTTTGTATTCTCAAGTTTGTCTATTACAGGACAGTCACAATCATGAGGCCGTACTAAGAAGTTACACGAGTGTATTCGAAGTTTAAAATCGTTATTTGGTTGGGAACAACTGCGGATACTGTAGCAAATATAATTAGTTTTCGTGGAATTTAAAGTAAGCAAATTATTTTTTAGCCAATTTGATATGAGATACATTCCTCGCTCAGCGCTCTCCTTCACAGAAGCCCAGCTCTTCCCAGCAAATACGATAGCAGTATCGTCAGCGTAGGCAAAAATGTTTGCATTGTCAATTTTAAGTTTGCAAAGGTCGTTTATATAGACAAGAAAAAGTGTTGGCCCCAATACGCTTCCCTGGGGTACCCCGTATGATACTCTGACGTCATCACTGATGAATTTGTCCAATCTTACCCTCTGCGTCCTTTCAGAAAGATAGCTTCTGAACAGAGAAAGCGCATTACCTCGTATCCCATACGACTCCAGTTTGTGAACGAGAATAGGAACAGACACGGTGTCGAATGCTTTTTTGAGGTCAAGAAATACCGATAAACACTTGAAGCCCCCATCAACCCTCTCAGCCACAGTCTGGGTAAGAGCGGATACTGCGTCTTCAGTTGACTTTCCCTGTCTGAAGCCAAACTGTGAAGGAGATAAAAGTTGATACGTGTTCAGGTATTTTATTAATCTAGAATTCAGAAGTCTCTCTAGTATCTTTGATATGGCTGGAAGGACAGATATTGGCCTATAATTTCCGACATCGCCTCTGTCCCCACTCTTGTACACTGGTGTGATAATGGATATTTTAAGCAGATCTGGAAATATTCCTTGTTGAAAACAGAGGTTTGCAAGGTGAGTAATAATAGGAACAACCGCATCTTTCACTAGCTTCAAAAAGGCAACGGGAACGGTATCCCAGCCCGGAGAACTGTCAGACCTCAAGCTCATTAGAGTGTTTTCAACTTCCTCAAGATCAGTTTCCAAGAGCACGAAAGAGTTTGGCTGTGCAAAAGAATCATTTGGTACAGGATTTGAGTGAGTGCAAGGATGTATACTTTTGGCAAGATTTTCTCCTATACCAGAGAAGTACTCATTGACATACTTTGCAGATACTATGGGGTCAGTTTTAAGATTGATTAAATCACTATTATCATTGTATATCTTGTTGCTGTTTGTGATGTTTTTTATGTTTTTCCACAAGAGTCTATTATTATTTAAAGAGTTAGTAATTAAGTCTTTTTCGTGTTTCCTTTTGAGTTTTTTAATAAGATTGTTACAATAGTTTCTGTATCTAATGTAAGTTATTTTTAAAACTTCATTCTGATTGTCAATACGAAGTTGTTTCTGCAATTTATTTCTGTGTTTGATGCATCTTAAAATTCCTGAAGTAATCCAGGGCTTGATAGTCCGTTGACTTTTAGGGATTTGAAGTTTAACAGTATTTGATTTCATAGATTCAGTGAGCTCTTCTATGAGACGATTAGTTAAAAGATTTGGGTTATTACTCAATATTAGGTCATCAAGGTTTTTTTGTTGAAAATGCATAGCAGCTGCTGTGTAATCTAATTTGTATTTTGTTGTAGTTTTTGGTTGTTTAATTTTAATTTTATCTAAAGAAAGGAGAATTGTAGAATGATCAGTGATACTAGTTTGAAGAACCGCTATAAAAGCAGAGCATTTATTTTTGTCAATTCTTAGCATGAAATGATCTAGGCAGTTCTTGTCTCTAGTAGGTAGAGTGTGGCCCGCAAAAATACCATGATCGGAGAGTGAATTCAAATAGTTAATTCTGTTATTATGCTCATATCCTGGTTCTATTAGTTTGGGTAGAATATTAATGTTGATATCCCCTGTAATTATTATATTATTTTGTGTACTAAGATTATCTAAATGTGAACAAAGTGAATCTATGAAACCTTCAGCATTCAGGTGAGACGGAGATCGGTACACACCTAGTACTGTGTTATTAAGTACATCAAGCTGCAGACAAGAAGCGTAGGTAAGAGGAATTTCACAAACTTTATGCTTCATTGTGTTTTTAATATACGCAACGACTCCGTCATTTTGGTTTAATTGACTTGTAGTAGAGTATGAATTATAATTATCAATTTGTGGAATGGGTTTATTTGTGGAGAGTCTACATTCAGTCAGTACCAGAACGTCAGGTTCAAATGAGAGACTCGACAATGTCAGCAAAAAGTCATCAAAATTTTTATATATGCTGCGAATGTTTTGGCAAATTACGGTCAGGTTATTTTTTCCAATCATCTTATAAGCAGGAAGTTCTGAGCAGTCGCATTCCACCGCATGAGCAATTTCAGTACTGTCTATCATGTTCAAGTTGTGAAGAGTGTCACCCATTTGGCGTTGTTAATTGTATGCACGTCATTATAAGTTCCAAGCTCAGTTGATACATTCTGTAAAAATGTCGCTTCGATTGTGTATGTATGTGGTTGCCATAGGTGAGTTTGAAGCTATAGTAATAACGGGTTTTCGGAGAATATTTATGTATAGTATATGTATTAGAAAATAATAAGGTTCTGGGAAAGTTTTGTGTGATGTTGTGGGTTTTTGTATGTGGAAGTCTAATTAATTTGTATGTGTAGATGTGTAATAAATTACCTATAATATTTAAGCACAATGAGTGTATTACAATATTACGAAAAGATAAATTGCGAATTTTTAACACAAAGTATGAGAGATTATGTATTATATACAATAGGAAAGCTATTCTAGAAACAAGCATTTTTTTCAAGAGATATAGCAATAATCTTATCAGGGTACCTGTGGCAATCCAAATAATTTCAGTTAGTCAGATCTGCTGTGGTTCTACACGTCGGCGGTTAGATATAATTTGCTGTATTTGATTTTCGCTCCTTATCATTGTAATTGCAGAATGTTCATTTTCTCTTATATATACTTTGCCGTAGGCAGTCCAGACAAATTTGTAGTTATTTGACTTTGCCAGGTCACGCGCCAGGAAGTACAAGCGCGCTCCTTTAGGTGTCAAATGCTCAGACAAATATATAGGGGTCTCTTCCTCGGTTTTGAAACCGAGGTGTTTGGCACATAGTTTGCTTTTGTTTTTGATGTTGAAAGCTTTTGCCGATTTAAGGATGGTGTTTTTCAGTATTGTAGAGTTAGTTTCTACTACAATTGGAGTTTTTTTTATGTCGGATGTTTTAGGTCTCACTCTGTAAATATCGCTGACTTCGGATCTTGAAATATTAGAGCCAATAGATTTTGAGAGGTTAATAACCATCTCGATGAGGTCCTCTTTATTCTCCGTGGCTTTCTTAGGGACATTTTTAATTTCAAAACTTGCTTTTCTACTTTCCACATGCAATTCCTCGATTTTACTTTCAAGCAAGATAATTTGATTCCGGTCCTGCTTTGATTGGGCTTCCAACATATCAATTCTTTGTCTAAGTTCTTCGTTTTGCATAGTGAGATTAGTAATTGAAGTTTCAATATTATTATTGGACTGTTGAATATCTTTTAGGGTGGTATTAACAAGTTTTAATTCCGTAGTCTGAGAATCAAAAAAGGATTGCATTAGCGCTTTCATTTCTTCTTTAAATTCCTCTTTAAATTCATCCATTTGGTTCACAATTGGGCCCTCCATTTGTGTTCTACACCTTTTATTACCTTTCGACAGAAAGTTTGGCGGGGTAACAGTCTTCAAGTCGCTAGAAGCTAGTTTACTTAACTTTGTATCCATCTCTACTAGATTATCAGAGTTATGAAGAGGTGCCTTATCTATAGAAGTGGGCAATTGGCTGCTAGGTGTCGGTGGGGTCCTTCTAAGCGGCATTGCGTTCTAGGAGGTCACAAGAAGTAAACAAGTATCGTGGAGAAATAAATGTTTTACAAATTTAGGGGTCAAAGTTTCCTGTTCTCAGTTTTGTAAATCGATCGATTTAAGAATAAATGATTGACAGTGTGTATGGGACCTTAAGCTTCTTTAGTATTTTTTTAAGAATGGCAACACTTTTTCAATCAGCTTATGTCTTGTGTCAGATGTCAATAATTGCCGGTCAAGTGTCAAGTCGGATGTTGGACAATTTCTGTTTGTTTATTATTTGGAACAAAGAAATTTAATAACAATAAAACCAAAATGGACACTGACCGTTTGAGTGGTGATCTTATCTTCTTAAGTGTGTTTTGTAATTTCTGCTATTATGGTGGATAGTTTCTTCAGTTCTGACTTGCGTAAGCACTAGGTTAATGTTTTTTTCCAAGGTAAGATAGCACTTATTGCGCGGTATATTTTTAAATGTAGAATTTATTTAAGACCTGTGTCAAACACTTTTAACAGTACGAGGGGTGCGACATTAATCGTAGATGCAACTGACATATTGATACCACCCTTAAAACAAGCGCCACAAACTAAGTTACTTTTCTTTAAAGCAGATTATGCCTCAATAAATAACGATTTAGAGGCATTACTATGGGAGGATCTATTGTTGTCTTGTGACTTGGAGACCGCGGTGAATATTTTTTATAAACGTATTAATGAAGCTATTGTTAAATATGTACCCAAAAAAACTATTTCAAAAAAATATAATTATCCAATTTGGTATAGTCGAAACTTAATAAAATTAATCAAAGAAAAATCTAAGGCTCATTCCAACTGGAAACGATATGGGAATAAACAAGATTACGAAACTTTTTCATATTTACGCGCCCAGGCCAAAAAATTGCAAACAAATTGTTACCATACCTACATAGAACGTTCTCAACAAAATATCAAAGCATGTCCTAAACTACTTTGGACATATGTCAAGTCTAGAAGAAAGAATAACACTGACTTCCCTAATTTAATGATTTACGAAAATAAGTCAATCTCAGACCCAAAAAATATATGTTTATCATTCAACGAGTGCTTTTGTAAAAATTTTAGTGAACCCGTATCCATTTTGAATTCCACAGCTAATGACGAGGTAAACATTATAAGTTCTGACACATTAAATTCAATCCATGTGGAAGCCGATTTTATTTTTAAATTGCTTAAATCCACGAATCCGCACAAAGGCGCTGGTAGTGACCATATTCCGCCCATTTTTTATATTAACTGCTCAAAATCTCTAACCAAACCTATAACTCTATTGTTCAATCGTTGTTTTAAAGAGGGATACGTCCCGCGCATATGGAAAACCGCACACATTACTCCTGTCCATAAAAAAGGCACAAAATCAGCTATAGAGAATTACCGCCCCATATCCAGGTTAAATACAATCAGTAAATTTATGGAAAAAACAGTCCATCACTATTTACACCCTTTTCTTTATCGCAATATACCAGCTAACCAACACGGTTTCATTAAAGGACGTTCCACCAACACCAATCTAGCTGTTCTTACCAATGACGTATTGCAAGGTATGGATGGCGGCTCGCAAGTAGATGTGATTTATACGGATTTCGAAAAAGCGTTCGACCGTGTAGATCACATCATTCTCTTGCGCAAGTTGCGAGAACTAGGCATATGTGGTGACCTTTTGCGATGGATGGAATCCTACCTTCGAAACCGTAGCCAGGCTGTAGTTGTAGGCGGTTATCGGTCAAACTATATAGATGTTCCCTCAGGCGTGCCCCAGGGCTCAATTCTATCGCCGCTCCTGTATGCTGTTTACCTGTACGATGTGGGTAAATGCTTTAAATTTTCAAAATTTTTAATGTATGCCGACGACACGATAATTTATAATAAAATTAGTTCAATTTCAGACTGCATCAATCTTCAAAATGACCTTATTAGTTTAAATAAGTACTATACAGATAATAAAATTGACGTTAATATTAATAAATGTATGACAATGACTTTTACTCGTAAAATAAACCCTATCAACTTTAATTATAAAATATGTGACATAAACTTAAAAAAAGTAAAACAAATAAAAGACTTAGGCATTATTTTGGACGACAAACTATCATATAATGACCACATCACTCACATCGTAAGTACAGCATACAGGAACTTAGGTTTCATTTTGCGAGTCAGTAAACCATTTACTGATACTAACTGCATCAAAATGTTATACTTCGCCTTTGTAAGAAGTGTACTTGAGTACTGTAGTAATATCTGGAATCCACAGTACCTAATAAATATAAACAGCATGGAAAAAATTCAACTGAAATTTATAAAGAATTTGAATTATCGAAGCCAACTTAAAATCCAAAATTATGAGAACGCATGTCGAACTCATAAGATTCTGTCACTTAAAGATAGAAGAGTTTTAAACGACATGATGTTCTTGCACAGTGTTGTACATGGTGCAATCGATTGCTCCGAGCTCACGGAACTGTTTCTGCGGTTTCGAGTCCCCTCACGCCGTACAAGACACACAGCCTTGTTCGATCTGCCCAGCGCACGTACAAATTATAATCAGAACGCAATTATCTATCGAACGCAAAAAACCTATAATAAATACTTTGATTCTACTGATATATTTAATGCTAGCAAAAATCAATTTAGGAGACAGTTAACAGAAGTGATCTCAAACTCAGACAGAAAAGAATAACAATAAAATCCAATCTTACCCATATCTTTACACCCATACATACAGACACACGTACACACACACACACTCACACACACACACACTCATTCTGACTCAATAATTCTTATTAAATAGGAAGTTACTTAGCAACTTACGTTATTATTATTATTTTATTTTTTAACAAATTGTATCAAACCATGTACTTAATTCAAGTTTAGATAATTTGTATTTCTCCGTACTTTCGTCTCTCTTTTTTTTTTAGAACTAATTACTTAATTAAAAACAAAATCTGTATAAACTCTTTACGATAAAATATATTAGGCTCTCAAGTTTTAATAATAAAATGTAAATCCGTCATTAGACGTAAGCTCGTATCTCTTATGTGAACTATCTAACTATACTTAAGGTCTGTGGATTTTGTTATTGGTAATAAATAAATAAATAAATAAATAAATAAAATAAATAATTGAATTAATTGATTAATTGATCTCCTGGTTCCACTGTGCCAACTCCAAAAACTCGAAAAAAAAATTACACAAGCTCACTTTGGTTATATTCTTTGTGAGCCTGATTAGAGAATTTGAGATGTTTAATTTGAAATTATTTATGGTACTGTCCATCATTATAGTACCTCCAAATTTGTACCACTAGACATCAGATGGATATGGTTTAGACAGATAGCCTATGGTGTCTGGCTACCCCTTATGGACCACCACAGACATGAAGTTATGTTTCTATGTACATGAGCAAGAATCAAAAAGTCTTTCATTAACAGTCAGTACTAACTTTAATGAAAATATAAAAAAGTCAATATTCAACGTACGACGCAATAAAATGTGATTAAAATTGCATATTGTGTGAAATAAATAAGAAAAGTTTAATTTGCAAGAACAAAGATATAAGATAAAAGATATATAAACAGAAAAGGAATAAAAAAAGATAACAAAAATGATATATTTTTCAATTCTCATGCTTCATTCTACATTCTACTAAAACAACGAAGTTTTAACCGAGATTCACTTAATTAAATTATATCTATACTAATACATAAAGCTGAAGAGTTTGTTTTTTTGTTTGTTTGAACGCGCTAATCTCAGAAACTACAAGTGGGATTTGAAAAATTCTTTTTGCAATTGATAGCCCAACTCTTGAGGAAGTTTATAGGTTATATTTTTTCACGATTTTTTTACGGGATCAAAATGTACGAGGGTAAAACCGCGCGCAGTGGCTAGTGATTATATAAATTTAATTAAATCAAATCAAATAGTATATTTGCACGAATACAGGTTAATAAATAAAATATACAGGATGTTTCACAACAATAAATAGTTGATCTTGCCGTAGCCTGCCCTTAAGGCATATTACTGGTTCATATTTGATAAATTGATAATGATATAAAAATGACAATATTTATTAGTCACACGAATACATAACGAATACCTACAAGGATTTGATTAAGTGTCAGTACCGTTATTGCTTTTGAAAGAGTTATAATTCATATGTTGTCTAGTTTTACCTAAATTCTTTGTCATCAAAATAGTCGCTTAATGTATAATAGCATTTATCTACTAAGAAGGCCTTAAGCCTTTATTTACATACACAACGTCACGCCTGTATGCCTTATGGGGTAGGCAGAACACCAGAGGTTATAAGACCATCTGATGTCACGTTTGACAAATGAGATATTATAATGATGGAGAAAGGCTATTGCAGTGACAGGGGGTCAGCCTATCGCCCACAAAAATGCCAATAAAACCTCTGTCCCTTAACTGACTTTTACAGTATGCCCGGGAAGAGAAGCAGCTGGCACATTCTACGTTTTTCTTTCGCTCCCAGTCCAGCATGGAAGCCTTTATTTAAAAGTATTATAATGTTAATTTTTTTTATTTCCTTGGGCAATTTGTTAAAACTTTTGACACTACCCCAAATAAACTTTCCGAAAACTTTAATAAGAAGATTAATTATTAAGCTACCGGAACAAATTGAATAATGCTTTGCCCTAGAACACGACAATCGTGCGAGTACCTAAGCGAATATATCAATGAATATTTTAATATAAAATGGGACATGTGATAGCACAAATTTGTATTGTTATTGACATAAATGAAATATTGTCATTGACATAAATGTAATCCTAATACTTTAACTAGAAGTCTTTCAAAACGTTGCATGCTGTAAAACAGCTAAGTATGTAGAACTGCATTTATTATAACAAAATTGTACCTACTTTACCATACTTATTGCAATAAAGGAATTTTGTATTTTGTATTTTGATTCGACAATCGTGCGACAGTTATATTGCGACACGAGCGCCGATTATACCGTACTAGCCACCGCGTGCGGTTTTACCCGCGTAACATTTGATCCCGTGGGAATTTTGGGATAAAATATAGCCTATAACCTTCCTCAAGAGTTGGGCTATCAAATGCAAAAATAATTTTTCAAATCCCACTTGTAGTTTCTGAGATTAGCGCGTTCAAACAAAAAAACAAACTCTTCAGATTTATATATTAGTATAGATTAACATTGAATCCCGTGGAAAAATCGGGATAAAAAGCAGCCTATATGCTTTTCCAGATTGCACACTGTCACTGTGTCAAATTTAATCCAAATGAACCGTTCTGCCGTGATTGAGGAACAAACATCCTTACGTCCATCTATCCAAACATTCATATTTATAAAACCTATTAGTAAGACGATTAGTCGCGGTCTGGGTTGCCTGGCAGAAATCGCGCTTCGGCGATAAGGCCGCCCTTTGTATGTAAATAAAATTGTAATTGTTGTTTCATTTAAACTATGTAACATGTACAATAAAGAGTTTTATTATTATTTATTATTATTACATGGTTATGTTCGACAAAGATGATACGTCCCTTTAACGCGCTATCAAACTTAATAGGAACCTGTATACGCAACGTCAATTATAGTTCATGCGAAACCCAGCATACGGGACAAATATTTTCGGTAAAAAAAATCGGTATACGAACAAATGTAATATTATCTTAAAAACCCAGAAACTTTCAAACCTTTTGTGGTGTCTTTCTTATGTCGCGCTCGGTTCTGCTTCATGCGACATGCGACGTAGGAACCTAGTTCTGGAATCGCGTACAATATGCGTGCGATGCGAGTGAGTGTGAATATTATTACAGAATGTGTAGAGATTATTGAGTTAAAATATAACATGGTATAAACGATTGCAATCGATTCTGAACAAACCGTTTTCAGCTTTCAAATTTCTGGGGATTGGAAATGAACCACTAGTTAGTCAAAGTCAAGTCAAAAAAAAATCTTTATTTCGTAGGTATTTAACTATATTTACTATTAATTAGTATTTTATACATTAGTTCTCAAACGGGTATCGGTCGAACTCGCAATAATCGCGTTTAATCGCGTTCAATCGCGCAACGCGAGTAAGCAATACGACAATTGTGTAACAATAAGTTCAAAAGAACACATTACATGAATATCACGGTGGCGCAAGGTGGCGTGTTGTCTCCTCTTCTCTTTTCAATTTTCATAAACTCGATTTCTTTCAACATATCTTCTTCCTACCACATGTATGCAGACGATTTACAGATTTATACCCACTGCACTCCAGAAAATCTGCCCGCTGCGATAGAGCGAATAAATTTTGACCTCTCACAAATTTCTCAGTGGAGTAAATCACATGGTCTAACTGTAAATCCAACAAAATCGCATGCTATAATTATTGGCAGTTCTTATATGATTAGTCGCATAAACTTAAATATGGTTGATCCATTATTTTTTTATGGTGTGGGTATTAGCTACAGTGACAAAGTCACAAACTTAGGTATAATATTTGATAAAACTTTATCTTGGAAACCTCAAGTTGAGGCAGTGAGCAGGAAGATGTTTGGCATCAATAGCTCCCTTAAACGCTTGCGCAATTTTTTGCCTATATCAACCAAAATTTCTTTAGCACATTCTCTATTCCTCTCCGTTCTCGATTATGCCGATGCCAGCTACCTTGACCTAACAGAAGAACTTTTAAATAAACTTGAGCGACTCCAAAATCTTTGTATACGTTTCATATTCGGCTTACGTAAATATGATCATATCTCCGAATTCCGCACTAAGCTCGAGTGGCTCCCTATTCGCCTTCGCCGGGATACTCATATTCTTTCTTTACTGTACCGTGTGCTGTTTAATCCTGTGGTTCCGAGCTATCTCGTAGATCTATTTTGTTTACGACATGAAAATCACAACAGACAATTACGGTCCACAGAAAATTTGATGCTGAGCACTCCAATACATAAATCGCACTGCTTTAATCAATCCTTTTCCGTGAGAGCAGTGTCCTTATGGAATAAACTACCATACGAGGTAAAATCAGCCCCTTCACTAAATTCATTTAAATTTAAATTGAAGAAATATTATCTCTCTTTGCTCAAAAATTAGAAGAAGTATTCTTATAAATGTGTATTATTATTAGCTTGTAGGATCAAGATTTGGTTTTAAACCTAGGTATTTATTTAACTATATATTTTATGTGTATGTATAATATCCATATATATATATATATATATATATATATATAAATATGTATTATATTATTTTTATTTGTAGTATGTTTATTGTTAAAATGTAGTTGAACTTGTGCTTTATTAGTACCTACTGATCTGTCTAGTTTTTATCTTTACTCAAATACAAGGTTGTCTGGTAGAGATCGCTTTACAGCGATAAGGCCGCCTGTTGCGCCTATCTGTATGTTTTTTCATTGTATTTTTTTTTTCCCTTTTGTGTGTGCAATAAAGTATAAATAAATAAATATCAAAATGCCGGCGAAAAAATATGTATTTATTCAATATGTATGTTTATATAATTTTTAAGTATATCAGTTATCTAGTATACATAACACAAGTTCTTTAAGAAACTTAATTTGGGCTAGATAATGTTGTGTGGGTGTCAGAAATATTTATTTATTATATATTTATTATTTATTAGTTTAGTATGCACAAAGTTACTGTAGGTATAGCAATTGAATCAATTAACTTACTGCCAAAGTAGTATTGGTCGACGGTCTTCAGCCAGCCGACGTCATCGTGCGTGTGCGCAACTATGTGCACATTCAGCATGTCTGGCTTCGCGTCTGTGCAGCTCTGAAAATTAATTGTACATTTAATTATTACCGAAAACGAAAGACTAACTATGTGGCCCAAAAAATTTTGTTATGGAGATCACGCATGTTCCCCACATAAGAAATATGTAAACATGGTTACATACATACATACATAACGTCACGCCTGTATCCCTAATGGGGTAGGCAGAGCACCAGACGTTATAAAATCATCTGATGTCACGTTTAACAAATTTGGAGTTATTATAATGATGGAGAGAGACTATTGCAGTTACAGGGGGTCGGTCTATCGCCCACAACAAAAACAACAATAGAACCTCTGTCCCTTAACGTACTTTTCTCGGGAAGTGAAGCAGCTGGTACATTGTATGTTTTTCTTTCGCTCCCAGTCCAGCATGAAAGGACCGCCTTTTTTGAAGTCGATAAATAAATAGTATCAACCTCGTTTAAGCAGTATAAAGCCAGCACAGCACAGAACTTTATCGACTCGTATGTTTACGAACGTTCGTATAGTATGGAGACGGTTTGTTAGTAATAATTGAAATCTATCCATGACCGCACGATCAGCTGAACATTTGTGTTACTGAAAACTTGCACCTGACTACATACTATAGGAATGGGTCGATAAATTTCTGTGCTCGCACTGCAGAATTGCCTGATCTAGATTTTTTTTAATTCCCGCCCTTTTTCTTGTACAGCTTTTGTTGGTGTAACTCTTAAGTTAAACCCAATAAACCCCGGTTTTATTTTAATTAGTGACTTAACTTTCAATTGACCTCAATCTCACTTGCTGGTAAGTGGAAATGAGGTCTAAGAATAACAAACTGGTCGAGTGTACAGTCCCAAAAAAGAGCCCTGACCACAGGTTCCTCGACGAAACTTTCGAGTCTTCAAAGGTAAGTCATTTAATATTTTTTTTTTTTTTTTTTTTCCGCCAAGGAAAGTCGTTTGGCACCCACTAAAACCAGCTTTAACCAGTAAAGCTAGCTTTAGCGGGAGGAGGATGAATCCTATTACGGACGAATGGGCATTCTATAAGCTGTTAACCATAAGTGGCTAATGGCAAATAGAATGCCCAGACAGTGTGGAGACTCTCTCAGATAGGCTGAGCATACCCACTAAACATCCCCCTTTTGACTCACCTTGATTAAGGTCCTTAGTCATCGTCGGAACGACAGCCAATTGGAGCGAGAGGCTGCGTAGTGAGCGGCATCCAGACGGCTGCCACCAAAAGGAACTGAAAGTAAGAAAAACAAAGCTAAGATTAGCAGAAATGACAAAGCTGAAACTAAGATATTATCTTGAGTGATCAGACTCACTCAGAGATAGGAATGCTGGAAAGAAGGACTACGTTTAGAAACGTTGAGCTTGCTGGAGTTTCCTGATAAGGGGAGCGAACTTGGTTAAGACCGGAAGAGCACCGTTGAAACCCTCTGGGCTGGCGTCGAGAGCGGCGCCGAAAGCCAGGATCTCGTCGATGGGAGCGAGCTGGATCCAGAACGCCATGCGGTCTTGAGACCCTTTTGCGTTCTGGCACTGGGAAGCCGATTTGGCGGCCGGTTGCGATTGAGTCGCAACCCGGCTGCGCTGACCTGAAACGATAGGAGTAAAGGCCTTGGGGACCTTTGAACTGACTGGAGGAGCGTCCGAGCTAGGCTGCGGTCGCTCTCTCCAGTTCTCGATGGGCTTCACGGTAGCCCTGGCAGCACGCGGTGCCTTGGGGCAGCCGCGAAAGTTTGCTGTGTGGCCTGACTGGCCGCACAAGACGCAGGACGGAGCGGTGGGCGATTCGGGAGTGCGAGAGCACTCCTTAGTCCCATGCGGTTGTAGGCACTTGACGCACCTAGGGGAAGCAAAACAGTTTGCCGCCGCATGACCATACAATTGGCAGCGGTGGCACTGGCCTGGGAAACCACGTTTGTGTGGAGCTTCGACTCGGATGTTGGAGAGGCCGCACACGGTGAGCTTGCCTCTGAAAATGGACTGCCCTTGCGGGCTCTTCGCTAGGATTACTAACGCAAGTGGGAACTGCTTGCCTCGGCGGCTGTGCATTTTGTGCACAGATTCGACGGGGAAGCCTTGAGAAGACAAGTCCTCTTGGATTTGCTCGTTCGAGAGCTCGAACGGCACGTTCCTGAGGACTGCACGAATCTTGCGCTCCTCAGGGAGGGCGTAAGTGTGGTATTCGAGCTTCTTGTCAGCAAGAAGCCGAGTGAAATTCCTGAAATCAGAAATTGAGCAGACAACGACCTTAATAGAGTCACCCACATTGGATGCCTTACTATACTGGATCTTCGGGGAGTGCGTTCCGCAGAGAGCTGAGACCTCGGTCCAGCGGCTCTTGTCCCGTAGGAAGACGGGGGGCGGAGACTTGACTTTCGGCGGAGCCGAATCTGATTGCGACGCAGGCTGTGACGCCGGGATCGCTGAAACAAAAGGCGCAGGAGCAGACGCCGGTGCGACATTTCGCGGAGCAGGAACAGCGGCTGGAGCAGCTGAAACGGATGGGAATAAGACTGAAGAGGCGTCTTGCTTCTTCTTCTTAGACTTGGACTTTTTGCGAACCTCGGTGAACGGAGCAGGAGATTCTGGAACTAAAGGAGCAGAGTCGGAATCACTACCTGGCGGGGTAGTTTTCCGTTTGCATGCGGTGGAATCTACCGACATGCAGTTTGAAAAGGGGTCGACGTACTCGGATGGATCTGGAGACGCCGGAGAGTCGGTTTGAAACCCCTGACAAAGAGAGGCGACCTGAGGACGAGCTGACGATTGCTTTCGCAAGGACTCAATTTGAGCGAGAAGAGCTTCCTTCTCGGCTGCATATTGGGCTACCAGTGATTGTTTATCGCTGGACATCTGGCTGAAATCTGAAGACAACTGACTGAATTCTGAAGACGAGGGACGAGCAGATAATTGCTCCTGCAAGGAATTGATTTGAGTGAGAAGGGCATCATTCTCAGATGCATGTTGTGCTTCCAATTGTCTGATTTTAGACGAATGGGAAGGGGGACGAGCGGCTGGTTGCTGCTGAAAGGACTGCTGCAAGGACTCGTTCTGCTGCTGCAAGGACGCGTTCTGCTGCTTTAAGGACTCGATTTGGTCCTCGAGACGGCCTGCGCCGGCTTGATAAGTTGATTTGAGGCCTTCGAAGGCTATCAACAAACGACGGGAGTTTGCGCAATTAGCATTGTTACACTGAGTGTGACGAGGCATAATGCTGGGCTGAAAGAAAGTCTATCGAAGACAAACTGCGCTGAAAAAGAAAACGACCTAACACGGACCTATTGCCGGTGAACGGCGGACGATCAGGCTTCGTTGGCACGGTTACGTATCCACCTGACCAGCGATGCTTCGGCCGGCAGCAGTCGGGTCCGCCCTGAAAAGGGCAGATGAATTAGCCCCGACACCACACAGCCTCCACAAGAGAAAACTTTCCGAAAGAGCTTAACTTGGCACCTGACCCGCACGAGTGCGGGGGAGGGAACAAGGGCAGCGCAATACGAACACTCGGGAGCGGCCGCAGACACGACCGTTCGGGAGCGAACGCAAACGGGAAGTGCAGTCATTTAATATCAAATCTCAACAAGCTTCATACAAAATATAAACAAAAACACTTGTGCGATTTAAAGAACAATCAACACCATCTAGCGACGGACGGTTGAACTAAACCGAAAATACTATGGAGACTGAACACTGACAAAGAAACTAGCTCTTCATAAAATATTTCTGAAGCACAGCACCGCCGGAGCGGTGGCATTTGGGGCAGGTTTTTATGAAGAGTGATCGTTAGCTAGACGGACCCTGAAGAAGACATACCACCAAGCTAGGGGTCACTCGCATAAGTCGCCTATTACACGCTTATATAAGATATCTATCATCAGTCATTAGAATCATCATGCTTCATCGTCATTCCCGGGCATACTGTAAAAGTCAGTTAAGGGACAGAGGTTTTAAGGCGTTTTTGTGGGCGATAGGCTGACCTCCTGTCACTACAATAGTCTCTCTCCATCATTATAATACCTCATTTGTCAAACGTGACATCAGTTTTTCTTATAACCACTGGTGTTCTGCCTACCCCATAAGGGATACAGGCGTGAAGTTATGTATGTATGTATGTATTGGATATCTATACCGCAAAGAAATCCGCAATTCAATTTAAAACTATATCTATAGTATAGCTCGCGTGTCGTCCGTTTGTATAAAGTTGAAATACCGTATGGATGGTATAACGTTTTCAAGGCAAACGTTTGCGTCTAAAAAGTCTTTGGTTTTAGGTAACAATAGACAAGATTCTCATCTTGTCTGTATCAAAGAATATTAATAATGAATTCTTATGAAATATATCTTAAGAGGATTCAAAATAATGAGTCAGTTGTAAATAGAAACATTGAGATCAATGTGACTTTCAATTAAATTTATGTTACTAAGTATATTTCATTTTTATAGGTAGGCACATTCAATTTAAAACTCGTGCAATACTTTTGTATCTTTCATCTGAAAACGTGAGCATAAACAATAAAAAAACGTTATTTACCCCTGAAACCTTTTTATTCTTATTATTTTCATATTATATGTTTTACACAGCATTTTAATAAAAAAACATTATATTACATTAAAGTATTTTTTAAACTACCAAATGGACAAGATTTTCATTCTTAAACAAAAATGTCTTTTAAAAATGGTTTTTAAGTGGTAAAACATAGATCCCCAAAATTCCCTTTCTCAATTTTTACCTATAATTCAGTAATTATTGGTTATTAAACGTTTTTAACTATCGTGGCGCAGTGCGTCCTGTGCATATGATATGCAACGTTCGGCGCGATCCGTACAATGATGGGTGACCGCCATTCATTAGTGCCAAGTGCCAACAACGCTGCGTTACGCGTTAGAACGCGCATGCCGTACGTCCGTATCATACGGACGTACGGCATATACGGATATACGAGTGCTTGTACTGTACAATGAAATATTTTTTCTTACTATTTAGCTAAAAGTTGTTTTAAAATTAAATAATCAACGAATGCAGACTAAAAAAAAACCGACTTCCCGTCAAAACTTTGGTTGAGAATGTCTCCGAAATGATACATATTTTTTTCAAAATTTTTAAATTTTCAAAAAAGTACACAACCGATTTCGATAAAATTTAAATGGGACCAACTATGAAGTAACCTTTATCATATGAGACAATAATTTTCAAAATCAATTCATGATTGTTCGAAATATCGAGTAACAAAGACACAAAAAAACATACAGACGAATTGAGAACCTCCTACTTTTTGAAAGTCGGTTGAAAAAAGACATCCAGTTAGCCTATTTGTGGAATCAAGGTTGCTTTGCGGGGAATTTGTTTTAAAATTCAGTCGCTCTGTATCAAAACTCATTTTCATACGCGCGTGTGACACGTTCCACGGAGCGTTGCCGACTGAATTGGGACGCGCGTTCGGAGCGCGCGCGTCCACGACCGTACCGGATGCGCGTATCATACGCGGCGTTTGGCGCATTCTGAACGTCCGTATCGTACTTGCATATGGTGCGGACGTTGCAGTTTTGTATGAAACGCGCATTCGAACGCGTGACACAGCGTTGGCACGTTTCTCTCGACCACTTCCGTGCTTTGGAGGGCACGTTAAGCAGTCCGTCCCGGGTGCTGTATACTTGTATACAGTAGGCGTTAGGCTGCAAACTGGTCGGCAGCGATAGCGAGAGCGACAGCGGCGCGGGCACCGAGCGAGACGCGCGGAATCTGGGCCGTTCTCGACGTCAGCAGGCGCTCGAGCGATTTGTCGCGGTTTCATACAAACTCAGTACTTTCTATCGTGTCGTGCCGTACAGTTTGCAACAATTTAGGGTTAGGGTTAGCCGGTGCCCTGAAAATTCTGACATCCACCAGCACTGGGCCAGCTTGATGGCTTACGGTCTAAATCGCCTCGTCTCTCAGGTGAGAGAAATGGTCCTGTAGTGGGAGAGCTACAAAGGGCTGTGATATTGGCGATGAAATGTTTCTTTCTAAACCTGTTTTTTAAAACGAAATTCACCTTGTAACAGCCTGTTAAACAGGGGCTTAAAATGTAGGGAAAAAAGTCCTTATCAGTTCTCGTACGTATGATCTCAACGCACTATTTGTTTACGAAGGCGTGACGTCATTTGCATCACCGTAACACGAAACCGAGGCTTTTCCAAATATGAATCTCGGGCAATTCACCAATGCAAATGGTTACACATACACAACTTTACTCCTGTATCCCTTATGGGGTAGGTTATAAAACCATCTGTTGTCACGTTTGACAAATTTGGAGGCATCATAATGGCGGGGAGAGACTTGCAGTGCCAGGGGGTCAGCGTACTGCCCACAAAAAAATCTCTAGTAAAACCTCTGTCCTCTTGTAGTATGCCCGGGAGGAGAATCAGCTGGCACATTCTATGAAGAAATCGCTCTTCAACGATAAGACCGAAAAGTTGTATTTTCTAAATATTTTTTTTCTTTTACCGTAAACTGAAGTGTAAATAAATAAATAACAGCGTACGTTATTGTTTTATAAACAGTTTAAGTACTTTCCTTGAAACATTTAACTACAAATACTTGAGAATGTTTGTCCTAAGTGCCTTATCGGTGTGACCTTTATTAATAAGTTTAATTTGTAAGTGTTTAGCAAAATCGTTAACAAGGTCAATGCACCTAACCTAAAGATTGACAAAGAAAGCGAGTCAAGGCTAGATTTCAACGCTTTATTGAAAGCAAAATTATACTTAAGTAGTAATTGTAAATCAAAGTACAATGTTTAGTATTATTACAGATAGATATAGGTATTATATAGATACATTTCTTCCATGCTGGACTGGAAGCAAAAAGAAAAATATAGATTGTACCAGCTGCTTCTCTTCCCGGGCAAACAGTAAAAGTCAGTAAAGGGACAGAGGTTAAATTGGCGTTGTTGTGGGCGATAGGCTGACCCTCTGTCACTGCTATAGTCTATATATATCATTATAATATCTCCAAAGTCAAATGTGACATCAGATTGTTTTATAGCCTTTGGTGTTTTGCCTACTCCATAAGGGATTCAGGCGTGAAGTACCTATGCATGTAGATATTTTATTTTTACAATTTAACTCGCCGTTTCGCAGATTTTACGGCCCTTGGTGCTTGTAAAATCTGGTCACAAAGTCAAGGGCGTCTTTTTCATTTCTCTTTAATTTTATTTTTCATTTACATTTATCACTAGCAAACGCCTACTAAGCAGAATTTGACTCCTAACTTTTTATCCCCTAAGAATATACTTATATGGTTGTCTGGTAGAAATCGCTCCTCAGCGATAAGACCGCCAAGTTTTAATGTCTAATGTCAGTGTTCTTTTGTCTTTTACTGCACCTGTATTATATAAACTGAAGTCTAAATAAATAAATTAAAATATAGTATTTATAGCTTATTTGTTTATTTTATTATTTATTAAAACTTCATAGGACCTAAGCTATTTTTCCCAAATCAGACGGCGGCTCTAAGATAAATTTAACCAAAAAAAGAAACTCAACAGATTAATTTTAACAGAATCATGAAAATTTCAAACTCAAAACATTTTTTATTTCGTTGGTTGGTCAATTGCTCTGAATCAACCACTACTTCGGAAAGTCGATCTGTGGCCCTAGTGCGACTTTTTTTTTATTATTATTTTATTAAAAACTTTTACAACTGCGCATTTTTACACATATCCCGCAAAACTGCTTGCGCAGTTTGACTGCAGGTTACAGTCTCGGTACCTACATTTTATTTTACAGTAGAAAATTTACAGTTATTTCACATAAAATGCATTTTTGCTGTTTATTTTAAAGTAGTTAGGTAGGTACTTATGCTCTAAAGTAGTTGAATCAGTATTTTATATAAATTATTTTTTGTATACAATTAAAGTTATTAAGTTTATCTAAGAGATACATTTTTAACATTTTATTCGAATGATTACCATCGCGTTTATCAAGCAAACTTTAGACAACCAATCACGTTCTTACAAATTCGGTTTTGCAATTTTGTCACTAGATGGCGCTGCTTTGATCCCATACGAAACGAAGTTAACGTTAGCGCGATGGCAAATACCTATAGGTAGTTAAAAAACTGATACTAGGCACTCTGTTGACAAGAAGTGGCAAGCAATTTATTTTTTACTAGCTTTATCCCGCAACTTCGTATGCGCTTAACTACCCCTCTCGTGGAAATTTCAGAAACTATACAACCAGACACCCACTGAAAGAACCTTTATACCAAGTATCACACCCATGCACTGAAGGAATAAGTTTTTTTCATACAAACTAAATTCATTTATTTCCCGTGCCCGTGGGAATTTTGGGAATTTTTTTCGTACACAACAGTCACTCTTTGAAGAACCTTCATGCCAAGTATCACATCCGTACGCTCAAGGAATAAGATTTTTCACACAAACTAAAAAGTCCAACCCCTTCCCGTAGGAATTTCGGGAATTCCTTCCATAATACAAACAGACACTTATTGAGGAACCTTTATATCAAATATCACATCCGTGCACTCAAGGGATGGGATTTTTTCATACAAACTAAAACATCATATATTTCCCGTTCCCGTGGGAATTTCGGGAATTTCTTTCATAACACAGCCAGACACACATTGAAAAACCTTTACACCAAGTTTCACATCGGTGCACTTAAGGAATAAGATTTTTCACACATACTAAAAAGTCCAACCCTTTCCCGTGGGAATTTCGGGAATTCCTTACATAATACAAACAGACACTTATTGAGGAACCCTTATATCAAGTATCACATCCGTGCACTCAAGGGATGGGTTTTTTCATACAAACTAAAACATCAAATATTTCCCGTTCCCGTGGGAATTTCGGGAATTCCTTTCATAACACAACCAGACACACATTGAAAAACCTTTACACCAAATTTCACATCGGTGCACTTGAATAACATTTTTCATACAAACTAAAAAGTCCTATATTTCCCGTTCCCGTGGGAATTTCGGGAATTCCTTCCTTAGTGCACCCCTACATCACCTAAAGAATGTATGTTCCAAATTTCAGCTCTCTACGCCCAGTAGTTACGGCTGTACGTTGTCTGTCAGTCACTCAGTCACTCAGTACCTCAGTACCTCAGTACCTCAGTACCTCAGTCACTCAGTCAGTAACGGAACAGTTTTATATATATTGATTTACACTTCAGCATACAGTACAGACAGAAAATGAGAAAAAAAAAACCGTGTGTTGAGTAAGTAGGTAGGTACTACTAGGCGGTCTTATCGCTGACGAGCGATTTCTTACAGACAACCATGCTTAACAGCAATCGTCTTTTAAAAACGAAAACATTCCTATCTGACGACTACTTTGGCGATGGGGTAAACCTGTCTGCCTCAGACGCCAGTGGGTTGCGGGATCGAATCCCGCACGGAACAAGAAAAAAAATGTTCCGTGTCTGATTGTTTATATCTATTTATGTATTTATATTCTAGGTTCCCCCCTAGTTCGCTACTTGGTGTCCCATAACACAAGCTATGCTTACTTTGGGGCCATGTAGTAGGTATGATTGTCTGGGGATTTTATTATTTGATTTTTCATCCTTGTACCATGTACATTTAAATACAAATTGAGAGTAAGTACGTTCTATTAAATAAACACTTTTTAACCGGATTTATCGCGTATTTGCATTTTAAATTTTAACTCGACGTTTCGGTGTCTTCGCAGACCCCGTGGTCACGAGCTACGTCAGCGAGCCGAGCGATAAATCCGGTTAAAAGTATTT
This sequence comes from Stenoptilia bipunctidactyla, assembly GCA_944452665.1. Lineage (NCBI taxonomy): Eukaryota > Metazoa > Arthropoda > Insecta > Lepidoptera > Pterophoridae > Stenoptilia > Stenoptilia bipunctidactyla. The sequence goes on from OX101746.1 coordinate 19,110,530, forward strand.
TATTTAATAGTATGAATCGCGAAAACTTAAGACAATATTAAGTACGTTCTATCTTATCGTTCTAACCTTTATTTACAGATATGTAACTACTGGTATAAGATACGTTCTATTAACAGCTGCTAATTACCCGGGACATTGCCCTCCAGGTCAGAGATAGCGAGTGACGGACATACTGAATACGTCAACACTGTAATGAAAGCAATCATTGGGTGGAACTATTTACCTATTAATGTTTCTGTAATAAAGAGAACGACAAAACTACTTAAGCCTGTAGTGGGTCACATTCAAAATTACACTTTTTTATTTTAAGTCGCTCTAAAGCAGGGACTGCATATCGGTATAAAATTTTTAAATAGTACCAGTAAAATTTCAGTACTCTTATTAGTGTACTGCTTCATCAAACACAATACCTGTACAAGTTATTAAAATTTAACTTAATCATATCAGTACCCAAATAATGGATTAATTTCTGTAGATGTTTTTAGTACAGAAATATTTTAACCTATTTAATTTCTGTACCGTAATGTATAGGTCAGCATATTATGTCCCTACGCTTCGTAGGCTTCAACTAAACTATTGAACATTCTACAGTTATTTAAAAATAAAATTCTAATATTAATAATAATACCGGAAAATTTCAGTTAAGTAAATGAAAAAAGAATGAGTTATGCTACAATAATAGAAAAGGTACACGAATTATTTCAGTATGAATTCCTGTGCTGTTATTTTTAAATACACCTAATTTAACGGTATGACGCAGTCCTACCAGTCCTACCGGTATGAATTGCTCTAAGGTCAAACTGAGAATCTTGAAAATCAGTTTTTTTTAGCAATTATCATCTTCATCACAACTCTTTGTAATGAGGCTATAAGTCTTTCCTCGAGGTGACGAGGAGGTTTAGGCCTTAATCTACCAAGCTGGCCTAGTGCTGGTGGATGTCAGAACTCTAAGGGTGCCGAAATGGCTTCGGAAAAATCACAAACGACTACTGGATACAAGTATACAGCACTCGAGACCGAATGCTCTACGTGTCTTCCGAAGCACGGAAGTCGTCGTGAGAATGAATGATTGGCGGTTACCTATCCTTTTACCGACCGCGCAGAACGTCGCTTAACCTGCAATATCGTATGATATACACAGTAACCACGGCGCCGCCATGACGACTCCGCAATTGTTGAGTCACCTAATTTGACATAAAGGAGATTTAGAGATTGTAAAGTCGAATCGGGCTAATTGTGAAATCTTTTCTTAAGATTCCCAATTCGAGATTGCGTTAAGCCGCACTCACATTTGTCATTCATGTAGAAGCCCCATCTAGTCTTAAGTTCCACTTACAAACACCTGACCAAAGTCCATTTAAGGACTTCCATGTTGGCTATGGGTGGTCGTTCCCGGGGAAGCTTTTCCGCAATTGGGATATACGGGTGTTCAGGTGGATATTTCTTCAACCACAGCTCTATCCTAGCCTTAGATGCGTCGGAGTCGAGAGGCTCGGTGTAAGCTAAATAAAGCCTTGAAAAGTGTAGTTATGATGATGATGATGATGAATCAATTATGAACTTACGTCATATCCACATTTCGCTGCAGACGATGGAACACTTGCATGCAGGGGGACGGACACGGCTGATCCGACGAGCGCCAGGAGGCATAGCAATTGCATCATTACACTGTAACAATAAAAGAAATCAATACAAAAAAATTCTAGTTCTGTACATATTTCCAAACAAACTTGGGTTGTCTGGAAGAGATCGTTCTAGAGCGATAAGGCCGCCTTTTGTACCTGGTTATCGTTTGTTGTTTTTCTGTATTAGTGTTAAACTCAAAAAACTAATATCGTTTGGACATGTCGTAATTTAAGTGTGTAGCTTGTCAGCATAATGCATAATATTCAATTACAATAATTGAAAACATCTATATTTCAACCTCAAATAACTTGATTTTATTTGAGTGTGATTGTCTGGGGATTTTATTTATTTATGTATTTATATTCTAGGTCCCCCCTAGTTCGCTACATGGTATCCCATGACACAAGCTATGCTTACTTTGGGGCCATGTAGTTGGTGTGATTGTCTGGGGATTTTATTTATTATATGTGGTTGTTTGTAAGGATCTAAATGAAATTTGGCACAGATACCTATATATTATAGTCTAGAATAGGTAACACATAGAATACTTTTTATCTCGATGTCCCGCGAGAATGAAGGTTACGCGGCTAAATCACGTGAAAAAGATAGTATGAAATTAAATAAGTAATCCTGGTTGTGAAGTAATAGTGTTTACTTTATAATGCTATGCAATAAAGTGTATATAAATAAATCCTTTTGTGACTTCCATTCTGGACTGGGAGTAAAAGAAAAACATAAAATGTACCAGCTGCTTTTCTTCCCGGGCATACTGTAAAAGTCATTAAAGGGACAGAAGTTTTATTGGCGTTTTTCTGGGCAATAGGCTGACCCACTGTCACTGCAGTAATCTTTCTCCATCATTATAATTCCTCCAAATTAGTCAAACATGACATCCTATGATTTAATAGCCTCTTGTGTATGTATCCAATTTAGGATACAGGCGTAAAGTTACACATAGTTGCTGGGTCTGTACAAAGTTTACCTACCCACATATAAATGTGCAGATTATGAAAATAAATAAATGGTAGGTAAATCCATTTTTTATTTTCATAATCTGCACATTCTAAAAATATCATATTAAGGAATACAATTGTCTAAGTGCCTGAACTAGGTGTACCCTGTTTTTCAGGCGAAAGGGGGTCTGAGTGTATACAAAATAAAAATAAAACTTAAAATAAATACTTATGTATACTATATCTTTTGAATAATAAGGATAAGTAAAAAAGAAAAGCAAAAAGGAATCCTTAATCAGTTATAAAACTAACGTTAGGCAAAAATATTTTCTAATTGAATAATGCAATTTATGAATTTTAAACTAACTTATTACTGCTAACAATTTTTCTGTGTCTTCATAAGACATGTTTTGTAACGCCTCTTGAACAATTTTTTTCGTTTCATTCAAACACAGAGAGTACAAATTTAGTTTTGCATTAACTCTATTGTAAAGAAGAGGGCCAAGAAATAAGAAAAATCTGGTACATAAAGCATATTTGATATCTATATCAGTCCGGTAAGCTATATCTTTCCTTCTTTTGTTATTAATTTCGGGGTTGTAAGGAAGTGCGGTGTGCTGCTTTAGGACTGTGTGCATTATTAGTATATTATGTAACAAGTGAGCGAAGTTGCTAATTACAGTCGAGGCTTAATAATGAGCCGAGACTGTAATTAGCAACGCTCACGAGTTACATACGACGTTTTTCAACACACTTGTGAGTAAAAGACAGACATACGAGGTCATAAAATAACAAATACATTTGATAACAAAGCTGTGAATTGTGATTGAAAAATGGCGCCGAACCTCGCGCATGCGCGTAGGTTTTTTTTTCTGCCAAATGTGTCAATGTCTGTATAGCATATACAGCCTATTTTAAGTGAAAATGTTTAATTTGGAGTGGTAAATGCAAATATTTTAATATTTTATAACAAATTATTGTAAATTGTGAATAATTTGTTTGATATACAAATTTGTTTTACTAATATAAGGCGCAAACATCTAAAAATGTATATGGATTTGAAGTGGTATAAAACCTCTTTGTTGTTTCTGAAAATATTTAATGTATAACCCGGACCAATAAAATATGCTCTGTTTACTCGCATGTAATTTGCACAAAGGTACAATTCAACTTTGTAGGATTCATTATATTATGCACTAGGGTATACATAATATATTATTGCACGCGTGACTTATAGCCCAGTTTATAGTTCTAAATTCAATAGAATAACGCTCACTTTACGAGCAAGTGTGTTGAAAAAATAATTGTCTAACTGCTAGTACACCACAAGCTTTGTAAAGGAGGTGCGTTGGAAATAGAAAAGGACGGAAGGTTAAGACTTTTAATAACGCTCGTTGAGCTCTCTCCAAGGATATTATTGTAGTTTTAGCCGCGCCGCCCTGTGACTTAATACAGTAGGTTAGTATTGACTGACAAACTGCAAAGTAGAGCCAAGATGATGTGAACTGACTATGTATCTCTTGCAATAATTGATTTATTCGTTGCACGGTGATAAAGTTGCTAGCTCGTATCATTTTCGATATCTTCAACATGTTTCTCTCGATTAACTCAACAATAATCGATTAAACGGTCAGTTTTGCCCTCAAAACAAACATTTATTTATCGTTTTCTTATCAGTTATATTCCTTATACTTTATGTTTAAGGTTCCATTAGTTATGTAGTTTTTAATTTGTTTATTCTGTTTATATTTATTGTCACTTTACATCTACATTGGTAACCCTTTCTAACAATAGTAGGTACATACTAAGTTTTCTAATATATTGCTTACATTATATTTTTAGTTTTTAAATGTTTTTCCTTCTTATTTCCTTCTTTCTTTATAAATAAATGTGATATTATCGTATTCAAAAACAAATGAAATAGGTAATTTTTATTTATTGATTATAAGACCATCGAATGGCCGCTAATGGCGGGTTTCAATATTATTAAAACTGTTCGTTTTGCCTACGAATAATAGAAATCACTACCAAAATGCCTTTCTATATTCAAAATCTTGACATCTAAACCACTGCTTATGAACTGTTTGACTGTAATGGGTTGCTGGGTTACATTTGACCATTTACAAAATAAGTCATTATATCTAGCCAACGACGACGTAACAAGTAATTTATACCAATGAGGTAAAGGTAGCATGGCAGTCTGCTGCGGCCAATAAGAGTTCTGTTTTCATTACGTACCTATGACCAATTAAAGAATAGGTAATTTTATCTAGCTAACGACGTAAAAATTTATTCATTTAACGAAATATCCTATCAAATATCTGTCAACATATAAATAATCCAGTTTTCTCTTTCTAACTTATCTATAACTGTTTTTGAAAAAAAGGACGAATATTATTGAATGACAAAATTTTTCTTTTTAATATTTACTTTGACTTCATAAAAATGTGATTCAACTAATGGCAAAATTAGTCGAAGGATTGGCGTTTCGTTTTACGTAAGCAGTTAAACGCAATTATTAATAAAAAGCTCTAAAAACATACTATAGTATATTTATCGAATACTAAAACATAGCAAACATAAATTGAATAAGTTTATATATTTCTTTTGTTCAAATATCATACAAATAATTTGCGAATGCGTGATATTCTATAAATCACATATCTATCACCTATACTCTTGGAAGAACGTCACGCAAGGATGGCCCATGCCAAAGAAGGCAGGCGAACTACGACCTGTCAAGTGATTGATGGCCGGAAGACGCGTCTTAGTTTCAAATATATCATAAAAAATATTAGATTTTTTTCTGATTTTAAAGCAATTTAAACCGTGATCAGACAGTCCATGGAAAAAAAGAATTTTTTTTTTAAATATTTTCGAGAAATATTGTTTTGAATGCAGCCAATCTATTGTTTTAATTTTTACAGAAATCAAACTTATGAAGGGCCGAAACTAAAAATTATATAAGAGCAAAGGTCATATAAAATTAAAAATACTATTATGTCAGTAAATACATTACTTTTAATTATTGATATCAAATATTAAAGCTGAACGTAGCTATCAGATATGAGTTGCGGGTTCTATCACTCACATAGATCAATCAGACCTCAACGTCAGAAGTGATTGATATGTACTTTCATGCAGTCCTTTGTGTGCCTTGTTTATATGTTAATTATTTTTACATTGCAAACGGCTTAATATTACGCAAGGATTAAGCTTATATCCTGATATTTGATACTATTCGGTTGCGAAATTAACACAATTGTTATTTTTATAAGTCTGAGTCTGAATTAACGTCTGACATTGACAAGTATGGCTATGTATTTATTTTATGAAATAATTTTATTTCTGCATCGAATTCAAAAATATTGATAACATATTTATTTAGATATTTAATACAATAAACAACCGTTTGAAGCACCAACGAATTCAAGACGGGGTCAATAAAAGAATTTAAGTGACAGGTTTTTGAATGTATGGACGGTGACCAGTATTCTTTGAGAACTTACAGCCCGTAGCTAATAGATATTGTGAAACGCTACTTTATTCCTACCAGTTTTGTACCTGTACCGGTTACGCATAGCAGTCAGTTGAATATTGAAACCCGCCATTAATGACGTCAAAATTTTTGTAACACGACTATTACAGACACCGAGAAGGCTATTTTTTCACCGACTTCCAAAAGGAGGAGGTTCTAATTTCGACTGTATGTTTGTAACACGATTTTTTCGTCATTATGAATCGATTTTACGATTATTGTTTCATTTGGTAGATTTAAGATGTTCCATCAAAATAGATTTAGCAGTTTTTGAAAAATTTCAATTTCGTTTCACTTCAAAGGAAATCGTTTTGGCTACATACATTTCCGTTCGTATCGTTAGTACTAATTTCATACATAAATTTATTTAGAAAAGTGTAGAAAAAACATTATCTTAAACATTGTTATGATAGTGCTATGGCTTTTGGGTAATTATTTGTCACGGTATGAAGTCGTCATGGCGCCGTGGATACTATATGTATCACGATATCGCAGGTTAAGCGCGCTCGGTGCGGCCTGTATTAGGATGGGTGACCGCCGATCATTTATTTCTTACGACTTCCGTGCTTCGGAAGGTACGTTATACAGTCGGTCTCGGGTGCCGTATACTTGTAAACAGTAGTCGTTAGGGTTTGTCAGAAGCCATTACGGCACTCTGAAATTCTGACATCCACCAACCAGCACTGGGCCAACTTGGTAGATTACGGCCTAAATCTTCTAGTCACCTTAGACTTATAGCCCTGCAGTGGTCTCATTACGCGGAATTGTGTGTGAATAACATCACTCACAAAACAATATACAACGTGTAACATAATGAAGAGATAATACTTAAGGGGATTGTATGTTTGGTGATGTAGTTTATAAGTGACAGTTACATAAATTTGTTATCCTTTGTTATACATTAAACGTTTGTCACCTATATCTTTAATCTGTTTGTCTTTTTAACCGACTTCTAAAAGGAAGGTCTTAGTTTGATCCGTGTGTATGAATGTTTGTCGGCAATATTAGTGCCTCGGGTTTGAAGATAGTTTATACTTTTGAAAAACCATCACGATCTTATGTCAAAAGAAATCACAGTTTTCATTTACCGAAAATTAACCACTCAATAAATAGATTTTATTTTTACTTATGTGAGCGATGAAGCTTGTTAAACGTAATAGAATAATCACTCTGCAGTTACTAAGTACAGAGAGTGGGCTTGGTTAAGATACAGGCCTATTCACAACACAAAATTTATTCGCTGTTGCGTTCCGTTATTACTTTGCAATTACAACGCTATAACCAATTAATACCGAGATACTATAAACCGTCCGTTTGCGATACGCGCCTAACCTTCCTAACCGTCTATCTGTCACTTGCTATCATCCTACTATCTCCTCGCCCGCGCTGCGCTCCTAGTAGTTCAGTGATTTTCACTTAATTTATTTAAACTTTGAACACGAAGCTAAACGACTATTCGAATTCGTGGTCCAAGGGAAGGTTTAAAACGATGCACACACACACTTTATACTTTATTAGATAAGTTTATAAAATAATTATATTTGCTTATGTATGATGAGGTCGAAGATGAAAGCACACGGGTTTAGGAAGGAACTGGCTCTTTATACAATATTGCCGGAACACATTACCGCCGGAGCGGTAACATTTGGCGGCAGACTTTATATAAAGGGTGGTCGCTAGCCAGGCGGACCCAAAAGGGATCCTACCACTAAGCAAAAGTACTACCAACTACTACTACCAACATTCTTCCGTTCATAACCCTCAACCCCTACACCTTCAGCATAGCCCTTCAGCATAGGATTTTAATATGATGAGTTTATTTTTTTATACTCAATAATGATTACACATTTACACTTAACCTAACCCCAGGCATTATTGGATTGGATATGCTGATGACAGCACTGTTGTTGAGAGATATATATCCAATGCGCGAACGAGCGCCCATGAAATCCAGGTTTTGAGAAAGTCTATGATTGAGCGCGTTGATTCGACCTTGTGGAATGTGTCCGATTGGGGCGAATCTAACCTGGTCAAATTCAACGCCTCCAAAACACAAGCGTGTTTATTCTCCGCAAAAAGAGCACCTTTACTTTTACGCCCACTTTCCAGAATGTATCTGTTCCCATCACTGACCAACTAGGGCTTTTGGGCGTCACTATAACGTCCAAATTAAACTTCGGTCAACAAATTGAGTCTATGGCAAAAACAACTTCAAAAAAATTGGGTATCATCTCGAAGGTCCGGCGGTACTTCAGCCCTGAACGGCTGCTCAACTTATACACAGCCCAAGTGAGGTCGTGCATGGAGTACTGTAGTCACCTTTGGGATGGTTCTGCCAAATACCAGCTCGAAGCGCTAGACTCTGTTGACCGAAGAGCCCGTAAAATCATAAATAACAACAACCTTACAAATAAAAAATTGCAGACGCTGGAGCATCGTCTTAAGGTTGCTTGTTTGACAGTATTTTATCGGCTACATTTTGGTGAGTGTGCTAGTGCTCTTTTTGACCAAATTGAACCCACCCCTTTTTACCACCGGACTACCAGACGCAGACAGAACTTCCATCCCTATATAGTGGATTTACCAAGAAGTGGAACAAAACGCTTCGATAGTTCCTTTTTGGTACGGATTGCCAAGGAGTGGAACAATCTGCCTGCGTCTGTTTTTCCTGACCACTACAGTCCTGGAACTTTTATGTGTCGAGTGAATAGGTTTCTAGTGGATGGACGTGTAACAACATAGTCTTCATGCGCACTTTCCATCAGGTGGCATGGAAGACAAACGTCCTATACTTACAATATAAAAAAAACACCACTAGATAAATGGACTCAGGTAGGTATTAGTACACCTAGTTAAATAAGTTTATTATATAATATGGAGAATTCTGAATAACTTAGTTCCTGTAGATATGCTTTTACTTTAGATTTGGACTTCATAAGGTATAACTACGCCCATTTTCAAGAATACACAAATTAAGGCTGCATCGTGAGGACGCCAGTTGTAGCCGAGGACTAACGGAAATCTCGCACATCGCAAATTTCAACACATTGTAACTCGTAAAGTATTGGTCGTAGAGTAAAAAGTGATACGACCAAATCAATAGGAAATTTAATGAATAAAATTTGGTCAAAAGCAACTATTACGCTATTTGTACAGATTTTCCAGATTTGAGCAAAAACATGAAAATAGGGACACTGTCAGCACACCGCCACACTTGAGGACTTTTAATTTGTTAAGCTGGAGTGCACAAGATAATACATGTGCCAATTTTCAAAACTACACGAATAATTACCCTTTTTTGCCTATTTTCGATTTAATTTGACTGGGCTACTACTTAAAGAAAAGAGTTATGTAATCAGGGATAGTCAAGGTTGGATTTCACGAGAGATGCTATATTTTAAACAATTTTAGAAAAATATATTCATAAGTATGATTCAAATTTAATGCTTAGTAACTAGACTTACTGGGTTTTGATTTTGTGAAATCCTTAATTATTGTTATGAAAAATCAAAATGTAAGATGTACATACTATCCACTTTATTCCAATTCAGAATGTAAGCAACTAGCCACCGCGCGCGGTTTTACCCGCGTAACTTTTGATTCCGAGGGAATTTCGGGATAAAATAACCTTAAACTTATACCCTTCCTCAAGGGTTGGGCTATCAAATGCAAAAATAATTTTTCAAATCCTGCTTGTAGTTTCTGAAATTAGCACGTTCAAACAAACAAACAAAAAAACAAACTCTTCAGCTTTATATATTAGTATAGATTAAAGGTAATTTAACAACGCATATTTTGGTCTAACTCCCACAACTCTAACTTGAATTGTTCAATCAAGGCAAACAATCAAAGTGGTCGACCTATTTTTTGCATTTCCTGAACATATTTAAAATCATTAGTTACTAGGTTTTGATTTAGAACAACCGTACTGTATACAAGTATACAGCACCCGGGACCGACTGCTTAACGTGCCCTCCGAAGCACGGAAGTCGCCGTGAGAAATGAATGGTCGGCGGTCACCCATCCAAGTACCGATCGCGCCGAACGTTGCTTAACCTACGATATCGTATGATACATACAGTAACCACGGCGCCACGACGACTTCATACCGCGATATGGGATACCATGTAGCGACCTAAGGGGGAACCTAGAATATAAATACATTTACATGTAGATAAACGCCCAGATCCGGTTTTTTTTTCTTGTTCTGTGGATAAAGGAATCGAACCCGCGACCACTGGCGTCTGAGGCAGACAGTGTTACCCCATCGCCAAAGTGGTCGTCGAGTAGGGGAATTTATAAAAACAAGTTTACAATTTATACAATAGCTTCCTTCAAATATCACTTGAAAAACTTCTATCTCTCACACTTATCACATATTATATGGAATAAGTGTTTACGGTCCCGGGTGCTGTATACTTGTATACAGTAGTCGTTAGGGTTTGTCAGAAGCCATATCGGCACCCTGAAAATTCTGACATCCACCACCCAGCACTGGACCAGCTCGGTGGATTATGGCCTAAACCTCCTCGTCACCCAGAGGAGAGACTCATGCCCTGCAGTGGGCCCATTACACGGAGTTGTGATGATGATGATGAAGTGTTTATGTAAGGTATATTTTGGTCTATCTATTTAAATTATTGTATTTATCGCTACTTTTATATATTTATCTATTTTTTATTATATTGAAAGTAATTTATTTTATATTATACTATTTTACCTATATCTATTTATATACATATTAATACTATTTATAAAATAATGACGCCATGTTATGTTTCTAATAAATTCTAAGATTAATCTTAAGGTTGCCTGGAAGAGATCACTTTGAAGTGATAAGGCCGCCCATATTGCACCATTTCATGTATGTTTTAAATATTTCTCAATTCTATGCAAATGGCAATAAAAAAGTGTTTGAATTAAGAAACAAAACATTAAATTTAAACTAATATGAAAATCTAGGACCTACCTACGCTTGTATGTACAGTAATAATAAAAACCATTAATCAGGCTTTAATCATTTTTTTTCTTTGAATTTGTATATAGGTATAGTTGAGTTATACTTAGTTATGTATTTATCGTCTTATCATCATCCAGTTGATATTGTTTTATTATAATAAAATACCGTTTAACACGCCTATACAATACTATAAAACTAAAAAAACTCGTTCCATAATTAATTACATACAAATATGTCAACTCGTCTCGTTACTATATACAGGGTGACGTGAAAGACATTATGACAATATTAATGAAAAGTTAAACATTCAGAAATATGTTTTTCTAAGCGTTTAACTATAATGTTAATATGTAGACGTGCTAAGAGGCAAAAATTTTAAAACTTTTTTTGAAATTCCTAACTAAAAATATTTAAAGTATCGAAAGTAACAATTATTATAATTTAAAGAACAGTGTCAGCGGGCCATCCATATATTATTTTAATTGATGTTTTTTCGTGGCGTTTAGCAAACAAAAACATATAACACTATTCGGAATTCATTCCTGAGTAACTCAGTGCAAAAAATACTCGTAGACATTGCATTTTGAATTATATGTTTTGTATGTCTTTGGCTCTTACAATTAAATTTTTGGACGAATTTGATTTATTTTAAAAATGCTAAATACTTCAAACCAATGCGTTGAAAATTCGTAGAAGAATAAGTTATTAAGATAAGTGATGATTAGATTTATAAACGCTCATTATTTCACGTAACTAAGGATCCGCCTTTGTTCTCTACTGAGTCTCTATGAAATGAAATAAATCACTTTACTTTATCAACCGGATTTATCACGTAGGTACCTGTAATTTATATTTTACGACTGACCACGGGGTCTGGAAAGACTCCGAAACGTCGAGTTAAAATGTAAAATATAAATTATACCCGATAAATCCGGTTAAAAAGTGTTTGATTTTAAACTGTGAATCGTGAGAACTTTATTAAATTAATTTGCCTTTAAAATACTGCTAAGTATAGAAACAAAATTTCTTCTTCAATGCTGGACTGGGAGCGAAAAAAAAACGTAGAATGTGCCAGCTGCTTTTCTTCCCGCGCATACTGTAAAAACCAGTTATGGGACAGAGGTTCTAAAGGCGTTTGGTGGGCGATAGGCTGACCCCCTGTCTCTACAATATCTCCCTCCATCTTTATAATACCTCTAAATTTGTCAAACGTGACACCAGATGGTCTTATAACCTCTGGTGTTCTATTAAATAAAACACGCTCGTGACCACGACTGCAATGACACTGAAACGTCGAGTTTATTTATTTTTTTATTTATTCATTAGGCATAACAACAGATTACTAACTATTTTCTTATTCTAATTACATGCACGGATTTAAGTTTGTAACCAGATGACAGTTACGCACAGCATTTATATAATAATGTTAATGATTATTGATTAAAATAAAACAGCAAAATATTAAATAAAAAAAATAAAAACTAAAATTAGATAATAATGTCAAGTTAATTTAAAATGTAAATATACGCTATAAATCCGGCTAAAAAGTATTTTATTTAATAGTATGAATCGCGAAAACTCTGGTGTTCTGCCTACCCCATAAAGGATACAGGCGTGACAAGTTAAGAAAATTTCTGTTTATGCCATGTATCACCCTGTATAGTAGTTACAACGAACACTCGTTTATTAATGGAGCAATTTGCAGCGCACTGTGTTGATAAGGAGTTGCATTGCTAAACTCTTTGACAAGTCCTTATTTATGAAAACCACGGTGTATGAAAATTATGACAAAATTCAAAAAATCAAAAAACTTTTATTTCTTTTAGAAATTTTACAATTTACTTAATGACGTCAGCATGTACTTCGGCTTTAACTAGTTATTGAATAAGATATTGCAGTCGACCATCAGACATAAGACTATACTCCCGTACAGGCGTGAAGTTATGTATGTATATATCGTATTTTTGTATTCTTTTAATGTCAACTTTGCATTTCCACGTTGTCGCTAAGTTAAATTATTCATCATACTAGCAGTCGCGCACGGCTTCACCTGCGTAGGAATTTCTCAGTAAAATATTGCCTATCCCAAACTGTTCCCAAGGCTATCAAATTCAAAAGTAATTTTCCAAAACAAATGGGCCGTTTTCAAAAAGCGCAAAACAAACAAAACCTGTCTACTTTGTTATATCAGAAGTCGAAGTGACGCCGTGCCACAGTACAGATATCTACAGTAATTCAACTTCATAAAACGTACGAAACGCGAGCTCCATCTCGGCATGCGGCCAGTCGCGAGTGTCTACATACCGAAACAATTGTTGATTAAGCTTTACGTTAATATGTGGATGGTTTATACTTTAAAATTTTATAATTCATTTTTTCGTGCGTCTCAGTCGAGGCGCATGCTTGTTTCGGTCGCTAATTTTATAAGACCGATTTGTTATTCAAACGTAAATATGGTTTTTTGACACAAAACGTATTTTTGTTGAACACTTCCGATTCAATTTACAAAGTATTTTATTTTTTTACATAAAAAAGTATATTTGCAGTCACAAAACTAAATGGAAGTAAACACAAAGTAGGCAAACGTAATTTAAACGCTGAGGGCGGGCAGCCCTATCACATGTGAATGGAAAGTGGCGCTGTAGGCATTTATTTCAAAGATGCGGCCGAGTTGAATTACTGTAGGTATAATAGGTATCATCTATACTAATATATAAAGCTGAAGAGTTTGTTTTTTGTTTGTTTGTTTGTTTGTTTGAACGCGCTAATCTCAGAAACTACAAGTGGGATTTGAAAAATTCTTTTTGCATTTGATAGCCCAACTCTTGAGGAAGGTTATAGGCTATATTTTATCCCGAAATTCCCACGGGATCAAAAGTTACGCGGGCAAAACCGCGCGCGGCGGCTAGTAGTATCATATGATGTCGCAGGTTAAGCGCGCTCGGCGCGGTCGGTATTAGGATGGGTGACCGCCGCCGATCATTCATTTCTCACGACGACTTCAGTGCTTCGGTCAAGTTAAGCAATCGGTCCCGGGTGCTGAATACCTGTATGTATATAGGGTCGCCTAATAATATTCAATAATATTTAAATAGCAGATTAAGACTGATGAGTGAGTGGGTCACAAATTGCGAAAAAAAAAAATTCTTTAAAATATTTTTCATAAATTAAAATGTCAAAATTCTTCTAAGTGATCAAAATTGAAGTTTGATCTGTAGCTTATGACTACAACAAGTAATAAAAACGTTTTCATCTAATTGGATGTAGTCATAAAATGTAGATTAATCTTAAATTTTACTCACAGAGAAGAATTTTGGAATTTAAAAAAATATAATTGACTATTACACGCGGACCGTTAGGGTATTTCACCCTGAAAATTCTGACATCCACCACCCAGCACTGGGCCAGCTTGGTGGATTACGGCCTAAACCTCCTCGTCACCCAGGAGATAGACTCATACAGTGGGCTCATTACACAGAGACACAAATATGCTTTGTTTTTTTTGACGAAAACTGTTATCGTATTTAATTTACTTTTAAGTGTTCGAACATAAATTCAGGCTAATGACCTTACATATCTTAACTACCCGACTGCACCACAAGGAGTATGTATTATAAAACAAACACTTATCTACAGTTCCTCAAAGAAAAGTTATTAATTATTTCGTAATAACATTGACAAATACACTTAAAAATGTTGCACATTATTGACATTTTGAAAATAAGTATTTTAAGACTGCTTCAGATTGACGATATGGTATTAAAGTATTAAATGAAGTAGGTACTCGTTGTTTGTTTGCTAAAATGCGTTAATCTCGGGAACTAATTCAATTCAATTCAATTCAAACACTTTATTGCCATTTAAATAGAATGGGATAGTTATAAAAATACAGTATTGACATTAAATGTACAATTTGGACCGCATTATCACTTAAAAGTGACGACCGGCTGGTGTAGTGGTAACATACATTGCCTTCTATGCCAGAGGTCCTGGGTTCGAATCCCGGCGGCGGCGGATATCGGTGTGATGAACACAGATATTAGTCGTCAAGTCATGGATGTTTATATGTTTATTTAAGTTTATTCTAATAAAAAATACGTATTTATCCAATATTTGTATGTTTATATATTTCTTATTAAGTGTAGGGATAGGTAACGTACATTGCCTTCTATGCCAGAGGTCCTGGTTCAAATCCTGGTGGGGACAAATATTTGTGTGATGAACTTAGTCGATATTAGTCGTCAAGTCATGAACGTTTATATGTTTATTTAAGTTTGTTATCTTATAAAAATATGTATTTATTCAATATGTATGTTTATATATTTCTTAAGTACAATATATCAGTTATCTAGTATCCATAGCACAAGTTCTTTAAGAAACTTAATTTGGGCTAGATAATGTTGTGTGAGTGTCAGAAATATTTAAATTTATTTAAATTTAAAATTTATTTTGTATCAAGGCAGCTTCTTCAAAATATACTTGCATCCTTACAATACTGTAAAAAATTAAGTAAAATTAAAAGTGATCTCTTCCAGGCAACCTTATCTTGAAAGAAATTAAAAAGAAACGTAAACTAGGTATTATTATTTTATAAATGGTACTAACTAAAGTATATAAATAGGTGTAATAATATAATATGAAATACATATATATAAAATAAAAACATTAATTTAAAAATAAATATATAAGTAGAAAGAACAAAGTATACTCTGTATTAACATAGATTCTATATTAACAAATTGTCGGATTTATAAAAATCTTTGACATTTGCCAGCCTAGTTCTTAGGGAAGATAGTTTTTATATTTATTTATATGAAAAATTATATGACAGCGATTGTCAGTCAAGAGAGAATAAGTGGAAACTCACCGTATTACATTTTTTAAGGTCGAATTGTTTTTAAATGGAAGCATTTAATTGGATTGTATAATATTTTACATTTAAAGTACCTAAATTAAGTTTTGGTGTCTCAATAAATAAATATTTCTGTTCACAATACATATAAGTAGTGTTTAATTGCGAGCCCCACTATCATTCCACTAAAAAAAAACATAAAATAAGGGTAACTGTATATATAGCATGGTCAATACAACCTAATTCCCAGTAAAACTTTCATCGAAATCAGTCCAGCCGGGCACAGTCTAGGAAATAATAAACAGACAAACGATAAAAAACTGCAGACGAGGTACCAGGACATCATGTGTCGTAAAGAGGTCGTCGAGGCGTACGTGCCTAGCGTTCCAGTCTAGGTTAGTTTTTCTAAGAATACCTTAGCGCCATTTATGTCGACTTGGTACTTGATAACAATACCGTTACGTTTATCTCCTAAGTATAGTTAAGTTGATGAGTTTTGTTTGTTTATTTTAAGGAGCTTATCTTTGAACTTACGACTTGGTATATTTATTGTATTGAGAGCCAAAAGAAATAATGGTTTTGAGTTATTTATTATACTAACGACGAATATTTTACCCTGCACGTTGTTGTATGTAGAAATCATAAAATTCATAAAATCGCTGTAGTGGCGATTTTTGGCGAAAGATTTTATATAAAGGGTGCTCGCTAGTTAGTTGGACCTTGACGACGGGATCTAAATCGTATAAGTCGCCTTTTACGACACGCTAACAAAGAGGCGATACGCAACTAAGGCGACTTTACATTATATATTTATATATTA
Organism: Stenoptilia bipunctidactyla; assembly: GCA_944452665.1. NCBI lineage: Eukaryota > Metazoa > Arthropoda > Insecta > Lepidoptera > Pterophoridae > Stenoptilia > Stenoptilia bipunctidactyla. The sequence goes on from OX101746.1 coordinate 19,127,279, forward strand.
TGATATATTAAATAACTATTTCTGACACTCACACAATATTATCTACAACAAAAAAAAAACATACAAAACTTCACGCCTGTATCACGTATGGGGTAGGCAGAACACCAGAGGTAATAAAATCATCTGATGTCACGTTTGACAAATTTGGAGGCATTATAATAGTTTCGAGAGACTATTGCAGTGACAGGGGTCAGCCTATCGCCCGCAAAAAAGCCTCCCATAACACCTTGGTCCCTTAACTGACTTACAGTATGCCCGGGAAGAGAAGCAGCTGGCACATTCTATGTTTTTCTTTCGCTCCCAGTCCAGCATAGAAACTGTTATAGCTGACAACATCATCTAGCCCAAATTAAGTTTCTGAAAGAACTTGTGTTATGGATACTAGTGAACTGATATACTTAAGAAATATATAAACATACATATTGAATAAATACATATTTTTTATTAGATAATAAACTTAAATAAACATCCATGACTTGACGACTAATATCTGTGTCCATCACACAAATATCCGCCGCCGCCTGGATTTGAACCCAGGACCTCTGGCATAGAAGGCAATGTATGTTACCACTACACCAGCCAGTCGTCATATTGTATATGTATTTATGTTTATATAATATTATATATGTATATATTGGTATATATGTATAAGTATTTAAGCAGTTTATACGATATCATCGATTTATGCACACTATCATTGCATCCTAAACAAACTCTCCAGTCCTAGGTCTGCTGGAAGAGATCTCATTAGAGATAAGCTGTACCTTTGTACTTATTTTTGATCCATGTATCTTTAAATTGTATCCAAACTTATGTGTACATAAATTGTTAAATAAATAATAAATATTTTAAATAGGTTTTCACGGTTTATTTTTATAAATGATTGGGTTTGCCGCATGCGTAAATAAATACTATAATGAATCAATTTTTCTATGACTAACGACTTGTGACATAAATACTAAAGTATGTTTAAGTTTTTATATATTTAGATACTTAAATCGACTAATTCTGTTTCTTAAAGAATTTGTGCTTAAAGTTTAAACTTAAGAATTGACCAATCCCCAGAAAATCACATTAACTACATGTCCCCGAACTAACCAGAGCTTGTGATATGGTATACCTACTGTGTAGCGAACTAGGAGGAACCTAGATTATAAATTTATATGGTGTTCTTTGAAGGGAGACAGGCGTGAGGTTATGTATGTATGTATGTGTTGTTTTTGATCACCCACAAGTTTGTGGTTTTGTTTCTTACTAAAAAATAATACTTTTTTTTTCAAAGAATATGTGGTTCAAAAGTGCATAAGTACTTTCTAAGTTATCATCAATCGTAATATAATGAGTTCATAAATTATCACCCCTGTAAAATCTCGTATACCTTTCATTCAATAGACGCATGTCACTGAAGCCATACAATAAACAACAAAACATTTTAAACATTGAGTAATGTTGCATACAACCTACAACGCAAAACGCTGTGAACTGTACCTGTGCATAGCGATAAAAAAAGGATAAAAGATGCCACGTTGTCACACTTCGGATAAAGGTGTTTTACATATGATGTTTTGACTTAGCTGAATTATTTTATATGGAAAATAAAGACTAAAAAGAATAGAAAAATTATTCACATGTTATTTGATTTTATTACATGGTCCCATTAATACACTACAGTTATGATAAATCAAGCGAAACACCTTGTATAATAAACGCCCAGATCCGGAACATTTTTTTTTTTCTTGTTCCGTGCGGGAATCGATCCCGCGACCACTGGAGTCTGAGGCAGACGGTGTTATCCCACCGCCAAAGTGGTCGTCAAATCTGTATTGATCACACAAATATCTACCTCTACCAGTATACGAACTCAGGTCCTCAGGCATAGAAGGTAACGTATGTTACCACTACACCAGCCGGTCGTCAATGATAACAAAAGTTGCGTACAAAAATTCATAGCTACACGCATGTATCCCTTATGGGGTAGGCAGAACAACACAAATTTGGAGGTATTATAATGGTGGAGAGAGACCATTGCAGTGACAAGGAATCAGCCGTCGCGTCGCCCGCACAAAAAAAAAGTTGCGTAATGTTTACGTATTATTTCTTTTTTGTATTGTGTTTATTTATATCGTAAATAGAATTGTTCTTTTTGCTCATGTAGTAATATTTGTGATTTGTTGTTATAGTATCTTTTTTTTGCTTCACAAACAAAGATTGTAGAAAGAAAGTAATCGCTCCTGGACGATAACCAAAAATTTAACCGCGGGAATAACATTTTAGTGGGATCATAGGTATAAAAGTTAAGTTATGGGAAAATCTGCTATAGAATGTCCCAAAATTAACGAAACATTTAAATTTGCTTCCATTTAGGTAATAAAGTGGGGACAATCCTAAAACAAAAACCAATCGACCGCTGATAGATTAGAGTTTGTTAAAAAAGCATTACACGTTAGAAAAACGTGTTTTTTTTTTAATAAGGCTGGTAACTTGCAGCGACTCGATATCGATATTGGTTGCGACATGATAATACATTTCTTTTTGCCAAAATTTGATGATATTGACCTGAGGAATATGTGGTTTTGACAAGACGGCCCCACATGCCAATCAGCTCGTGAAACACTTCGATTAAGAAGAAAGAAAGAAGAAGAAAGAAAGAACATTTATTTCATAGCCACGGATACACAGATCTATATACAAGACAATACACAATCTATACACAAAAGAAATAAAATTTTAATAACATAATTTTAAGTACACACAGTAAAATGTATGATTACTGCATGAGACATTCCCAGGTCATATACTCTCTCGTTTCAGTGATCAGAATTGGCCCCCTACATCGTGTGATTAAACACCCAAGATTTGTTTTAATGGGATTATTTAAAATCACGGGTCTATGCGGGCCCACGTGCCCAAAACGACGCGTGCTTTAAACGAGAAGATTCAAGGTTGCTTCAATGAAATTCAGCCTCATAAATAATTTATGCAGAATAATCATGGAAAATTTCGACAAGCGAGTGCGTATGAAATGCCGTGAAGGCCAATTGACCGATGTGTTATTATATTCCATAATTAACCCTATATACTATGTACTTAATGATTCAATGGAAAAATACAATGGAAAGACTAAAAACTGTGTTTCTACTAAATTAAAATCTCGTTAGTTTTGGGACACCCATTATATGGGGTTTTAAAGCTAAGACCCATGTTTTTTTTTTTAAAACACTGTATGTTTTTTTTTTATGAATTATGGATGGGACGTTTGTCTTCCATGCCACCTGATGTTAAGTGAACATGAAGACTAAGGTGTTACACGTCCATCCACGAGAAACCTATTCACTCGACGCTTAAAAGTACTAGGACTATACTGGTCAGGAAAAATAGACGCAGGCAGTTCATTCCAAACCTTGGCGACCCGTATCAAAAAGGAACTGTCAAAGCGCTTAGTTCAACTTTTCGGAATATCTACCACATACGGATGGAAGTTCTGTCTGCGTCTAGTAGTCCGATGGTAAAAGGGTGAGGGTTCAATGATTATGTATAATAACTGTTTTGAACTGTCGCGAGTTATTTCAATTAATTTATGGGGTTTTTCCAGTTGAGCTTCCATGCTGGACTGGGAGCGAAAGAAAAACATAGAATGTGCCAGCTGCTTCTCTTCCCGGGCATACTGTAAAAGTCAAGTTAAGGGACCGAGGTGTTATGGAAGGCTTTTTTGTGGGCGATAGGCTGACCCCCTGTCACTGCAATAGTCTCTCTCCACTATTATAATGCCTCCAAATTTGTCAAACGTGACATCAGATGGTTTTATTACCTCTGGTGTTCTGCCTACCCCATACGGGATACAGGCGTGAAGTTATGTATGTATGTTTCCAGTTGATTTTTCACCATGATTTTCGATTTAAGATTTCCTATTTTGATTACGCGCATCCCATACTTCGACGCTCTTGCAAGGATCATGATCGCGGACTGATCGAGACATCGGACGCACGAAATAAAAATCGATAATCTTGCTAGGAATCCCGTTAATACATTAAATTATAATACATACATACATAGATGACTTCACGCCTGTATTCCTTATGGGGTAGGCAGAACAACAAAGGTTATAAAACCATCTGATGTCACGTTTCACAAATTTGGAGGCATTATGATTATGGAGAGAGACTAATGCAGTGACAGGGGGTCAGCCTATCGCCCAAAAAACCTGTTATAAAATCTCTGTACCTTAACTGACTTTTACAGTATGTCCTGGAAGAGAAGCAGCTGGCATATTCTAAGGAAAAAAAAATCCCTCCCAGTCGAGCATGGAAGTAACGAACACTTTAGCGTTGGGGTAAACCTGTCTGCCTCAGATGCCAGTGGTTGCGAGTTCGATTCCCGCACGGAACAAGACAAAAAATTTTCCGTATCTGGTTGATAATCTATTTATGTATTTATATTCTAGGTTCTTCCCTAGTTCGCTACATGTTATCCTATAACACTGGCTATACTTACTTTGGGGACATGTAGGTAGTTGGTGTGATTATCTGGGGATTTTATGTATTTAATTTTTATTTAATTAATTCATTAAATTACAATCTATTTCTAAATCTTCCTATAGGTATGAATCATCAACTCAATCTGAAAAGTATTTTTAGAGGATTATAAAGTTTTTCTTCCATGCTGGACTGGGAGCGAAAGAAAAACGTAGAATGTGCCAGCTGTTTCTCTTCCCGGGCGTACGTAAAAGTTAGTTAAGGGACAGAGGTTTTGTTAGCGTTTTTACGGACGATAGGCTGACCCCCTGTCACTGTAATAGTCTCTATCCATCATTATAATACCTCCAAATTCGTCAAACGTGACATCAGAGTGCCTAGTGCGAGTTTTTTAACTTTACCCTCGCGTGAACGTTAACTTCGTTTTGCATGGGATCGAAGCAGCGCCAACCAGTGACAAAATTGGAAAAGAGACTTTGTTAGAACGTGATTGGCTATTTCAAGTGGTTTGCTCGATTAACGCGATAGTAAAGTCATTCGAATAAACTCACACTAGGCCCACAGATGGTTTGATAGCCTCTGGTGTTCTGCCTACCCCATAAGGGATACAGGCGTGAAGTTATGTATGTATGTATAAAGTTTTAAAACATGCAATCTCGAAAACATTCACCATGTGTCACGTACCTATTGAAGAAGTCGCAATTACTCAATAAAGTATGATCATTGTTGTTATTGTTGACATATCATCTTAAAATGCCTAAAATCCAAATAAGTAGACAAAAAACAATCATCTTTTCAACCGACTTCAAAAAGGTGGAGGTCTCAATTCCAGTGTATTTTTTTTGTTTGTTATGTTTTGTATAAAAATAAATAAATATAAATAATTCTGACACTCACACAGCATTATCTAGCCCAAATTAAGTTTCTTAAAGAACTTGTGTTATGGATACTAGATAATTGATATACTTAAGAAATATATAAACATACGTTTTGAATAAATACATATTTTTTATTGGAATAAACTTAAATAAACATATAAACATCCATGACTTGACGGCTAATATCTGTGTTCATCACACCGATATCCGCCGCCGCCGGGATTCGAACCCAGGACCTCTGGTATAGAAGGCAATGTATGTTACCACTACACCAGCCGGTCGTCAGAATGTATGTTAATTATAATCAATTATGATTCGGTTTCGATGATTTAATAGAAGTTCTTTTCTTTTCTTCTCAGTCGTACACTCTTGGCAGAGTGGTCGTGGTTGCTCTGATGGCGTATAAGGTTGACGGTACGCGTACATAAACTACAATTTTTGACCGAACACTATCGCGTATAATTTGTCTTCTTTTGTATTGTTCTGAGTGGTTTAATACAATTTCTTAGGAGAAGAATGCAGAGTGTACCTATTGGTGGTCTACTAAAGTGCTCGTCCAGCACTGTTACTTTTAATTAATCTGCTACAATCTTAGTTTTAGTAAAGTACCTTTCTATTTACTATAAGCTATAATCATTGGCTTTTCTGTTATACTACTTATGTGCATGTGAGCGGGCCTTTAATGTTACGTTAGTTTTAATGATAAGCGATAAGTTAACAGCCGCATTTGATAATCTTTACAGAATTAAAAGTTATTTTATTGAAAAATAATCTCCGCTTGCCCATTGCATGCGGAAGGAAATTATACAGTTATCCTGGCAACGCATGCAAATTCCGAATTTTCCTTCTTGTCTTATTTAGAAAACAGTTTTTGTATCTTATTTATTATCGACATGAATTGAACAACAATAAGGTAAATAATAATTGACCCTTAAATATAGTAACTTTACAAATACAATTTCCTCAAACTGACATGAAAAATAATAATCAAAATTGAATTTAAAAAATAGAATAAATGTGTATAAACCGTTATTTGATCTAAGTTTGACCTTTGATTCGAATAGTCAAGTCTAGGTCCTATAAAACAACACAGAATTGACCTTTCAAAACATCTGAATTCTGAAATACTTTTTGTCGTACGAAATTGTACCAGTACATTGCTAACGTAGCTCCATAAATATAACGTAAAAACAAAAAATTTGGTAAGTAATTTCGAGGCGTAGCGCCAGGCCCCGGTAGCTCAGTTGGAAGAGCACTCGTCCGGCAAACGAGAGGTCCCAGGTTCGAATCCTGGTCGGGTAATTTTTATTTATCACATTTTTCATTTATTTAAGAATAATTGAGCATTTTAAATGCAAAAAACTTAAAAACATTATTGGTACGCGTACATGTTTAGTCAATTATTTCGGCTTGAACAGTTTTTCTAGCAATGTCTCTGCATTTTTTTCGATTTGCCGCATTACGAGAGCATTCCATCATGGTAGTCTGAGTGGACGATTTGATAAGGTCTGTCCATCGAGTGGGTGACCGGCCTCTAGATCTTTTCCCCTCTACATGACCCTGCACCACCAGTCTTTCGATAGAGTGCTCTTTCCTAGATATGTGGCCAAAGAATTTTAATATTCGTAAATGAACAGTCGACGAAAGACGTTCCTTGATCTTGTTCTTTTAGAAGTCATTATAAATTTCATCAAAATCGATAAATTACTTACACTTATAACTTAACCTCCTTAAGATGTAGCAGAATATCAGCGTATTGCTTTTAAGCAAATACGGACGCTGAGCTATGGCTTTTTGCGCTGCTATAACACACACTGATTTAGATCAAGTATTTTATAAGAATTGTTTTAGTGTTATTATATTTTAAAGAAAAACATAGAATGTGACAGCTGCTTCTCTTCCCGGGCATACTGTAAAAGTCAGTTAAGGGACGGAGGTTTTATCGACGTTTTTGTGGGCGATAGGCTGACCCCCTATCACTGCAAGTCTCTCCCCATCATTTAAATACCTCAAAATTTGTCAAACGTGACATCAGATGGTTTTGTGGCCTCTGGTGTTCTGCCTACCCCATTAGTTAAACATTAGGGATACAGGCGTGACGTTATGTATGTATGTTTTAGTATTAAGTTTATAAGTGTGTGATTTCAATAACAATAAATGTTTTTCTCTGTCTATCTATCTATTACTTTTTGAAAAGTTATATGAACTCGGTTTTTGAAGCCCTGCTTTCGGTAATTATTAAAATCTATGAGTGAATGTATCCGCTTTTATAAGAAGTTTTCTTTAATATGCCAAACTAGCTGCTACGCGCGGTTTTACATGCCTAAAAACTTGGTGGTAGGATCCCTTCTGGGTCCGCCTGGCTAGCGACCTCCCTTTATATAAAGTCTGCCGCCAAATGTTACCGCTCCGGCGGTAATGTGTTCCGGCAATATTGTATAAAGAGCCAGTTCCTTCCTAAACCCGTGTGCTTTCATCTTCGACCTCATCGTCACTTACCATCAGGTGAGATTGAGGTCAAACGCGGGTTTAGTCACTTATAAAAAAAAAAAAACTTTCGATCCCGTGGGAATTTCTGGATAAAATTAAGCTTTAACTTTCTTCAAGAATTTGGCTATCAAATACAATAGAATTTTTCAAATCAGGCCGTTAATTACAGAGATTTACGCGTTCAACCAAACAAAAAATTTCTTCAGCTTTTTATTATATTAGAAAATACATCCTAACAAGAGTTGTGAGACTACAATTTCTAAAAATATATATTGATTTGAATATTGTTATCTATTTATATATTTGTATTCTAGGTTCCCCCCTAGTTGGCTACATGGCATTTATCCCATAACACAAGCTATGCTTACTTTGGGGCCATACAGTTCGTGTGATTGTCTGGGGATTTTACATACATACATACTTATGGGGTAGGCAGAACACCAGTGGTTATAAGACCATCTAATGTCACGTTTGACAAATGAGGTATTATAATGATGGAGAGAGACTATTGCAGTGACAGGGGGTCAGCCTATCGCCCACAAAAATGCCAATAAAACTTCTGTCCCTTAGCTGACTTTTACAGTATGCCCGGGAAGGGAAGCAGCTGGTACATTCTATGTTTTTCGTTCGCTCCCAGTCCAGCATGGAAGCAATGGGTTATACTTTATTTATTTATTTATTAAGTTTAAAATATAAGTTTTTATGTGTGAAGAAATCATGTTACTCTTTTAAATGATAAATATTATTACGATTAGGTAATAGTGCTAATAACTTTAAAAATATCTTCTGAACAACGATTTAGCTAAAAAATTTAAAATTAAGTAAATTTATTAATGTATGAAAAGATTAATAAACGTGGAGGAAGCGAAAGACGTATGTTTGGATCGTAGCTATTGGTGTTCCCTTGTCTCTGCCTACCCCAAAGTGAGACAGGCGTGAGGTTATGTATAAAAGGGCTTTTAAAATATGTAAATAAATAGACGATGACAATTGCTTGTAAGCTGTTGCCTGTGAAATATTAATCAATGTTAAGTTTCTTCCCACTTCTTCTCAATAGATACACCATGGGATCGTGACGGGAATTTGATTTTAATTTGTAAATACTTAATATGACTTGCTTCGAGTTTATTAAATGAGTGCTATTATTTACAAATTAAAATTAATTCTAAATGCACGTACGCAACATATATTTAACCTTTCAATTATCAAAAGTAAATAAACACAAAGACACTCACCTTTTTGAAACTAACACATTTGCTTTTGTAAACCATAAATGACATGTATTCAAATGATTCCTAACTACACTTTATCGACACGACCGATACCGTCCACCTCCGTACACTAACTGCTCGACTTCCAACAACTTGTAACCTAACTGATAAAAGATCCAGTACATTTCACATCCTCATCTCGTGTGGTTATTTTGAGTCAAACGTCTCGCAGTGCTGCCAGATTTACAGATTTTGCGGGAACTTGCGGATTTTTAACTTTCGAGTGAATTTATTTGAGCGGGGTGACCGAAATTTTTTTGCTGCGTCAGTAAATATAGGTATCTATGTATAAGAGTTCTCAGGGCATTAATTTTTCTTTTTCAATTTGTAATTGACGGCAAAAACATTACCTTTTTGCCTGAGGTCCTGGGTTCAATTTCCAGTGGTATGGATATTTGTGTGATGAACACTTGATGTTAGCCGTCAAGTTAAAGATGTTCATAGGTATAAGTACGTATATTTCTTACATTTCAATATACAGGTATCTATGTTTATATTTTTCTTATTATAAATAAATAAATAAAAAATTGGGCTCGAACATGTATAAGTGGTGTAAAAGTTGGCAATAATAATTTTTTTATAGATATAATGAGAATATTACTTGGGTACTAATTTCACCATTGTAACTCTTCTGTATCGAGGAGTAACATTGGCTTTAAAAATAATTACATCTCGTTGGGAAAATCCCCTTCGGATTTTCTTTTTTTGCCTCTCAGGGTCAACTTGGAAAAGCGTCATAAAAAGTGTTAATCCAAGTGTCCCACGTTAAAAAAAATCAAAAGTTTTATTCATCTTAGGAATTTCACAAAACACTTGATGAAGTCAGTCATCACATACTTCGGCTTTGACTAGTTGTTTATAGTTGTTAAATACGATATTACAGTAAACAAGAGACTCTGGTTACTGTAATATCGTACTCTTTTTCAGTCAGAATTATCAAATTAATACAAATAGGTACAGTACAAATTGGCCGTGACATGAAAAAAAAACAAACAAGACAGCTAATTGTGAGAGCCAATGTCATGCCACAACCAGATTGCTTACATAGTAGGTGCAATGAGCTATGGATGCACAATACTTATTTAATTTAATTTAATAATTTATGTACACACCAGGAAACTTAAATAGACAAACAATTAAATTGATAACAAGGTACAAAGGCAAAGCTTATTTCTAAAAGAAATTTCTACCAGCAAGCCTGAGGCTGGGAAATGAGAAAGAAAAAAAAAACAAATTAAGTGCGTACAACATACTAATATAGAAAAGATATATTACATACAATACATACATAAACATACATATATGTACATACAATACATACTTATAATTAAATATAAATACTTAAATATATAACAATAAACACGTGTTAAAATAATATCAATAAACGTTCTATAATATAATCGATTTTAAAGACCTATGTTTGGGAGAGATAATGTTCTCTAACTCTTCTTTTAAAAATATGTAGTGATTTCGACTCACGGATTTCGTAGGGTAAGGAATTCCACAATCTGACAGCATGTACAGTAAAAGAATATGCAAAGAAATCGCTTCTATGTGATTTCATTACTAGGAGTGTACGCTTATGTGCTCTACAAAGCGCATCTTTAGAATTAGAAAAAGTGAACCGCTCACATAAATAAACAGGAGAGGATGGGTTATACAGTACATTAAAGAGAAGACAGAGGATACGGGTATTTCTACGTAAACGGATTGGGAGCCACTGTAGTTTTTTACGAAATTCGGTAACATGGTCGAACTTTTTCAACCCGAAAATAAAACGTATACACAAATTCTGCAAGCGTTCCAATTTATTTAACATCATTTCTGTGGCATCTAGATAACAGGCATCTGCGTAGTCAATGATGGGTTGAATGAGTGTTTGCGACAGTGAGATCTTCGTCTTTAAGGGTAGGAAACTTTGAAGACAGTTTAATTTATGAAATGAGTGGTGTACCTTTCGACTAATATCATTAACGTTATCAATCCATGTTAGGTCGGCGTTCATTATTACGCCCAAGTTCTTAGCCGCATCGGTAAGCAGAATGGGTGTATTGTCTATCTGAACTGGAGGCAAATTTTTCAAATCAAGTTTGCAACGCATGTGTCGTCTGCCTATAATCATAGCCTGAGACTTGGAAGGATTTACACTTAATCCATAGGATTGGGCCCAGTCACTTATGCGGGAAAGGTTATTGTTGATCGTAGCAATTGCAGAATTTGCTTCCGCAACTGTAAAGTGGTGGTAAATTTGCAAGTCATCAGCATATAAATGAAATTTGCAGGATAAAACTGTAGTAATGGTGTTAATAAATACAGAGAAAAGTAACGGAGAGAGAACGCCGCCTTGGGGCACGCCCGCAGTAAGGTCGCACCACTCAGAGTAAGACTCTTCAAGGTGAACCCGCTGAGACCGACCCCGAAGATAGGAATTAAACCAAGCGACTGCAGGAGATGAAATATTGATAGATTTTAATATGGCTAGAAGGATATCAAAGTCAACGGAATTAAAGGCATTACTGAAGTCAAGCAAAACAAGCAGTGTAAGAGATCTGCAAGTCATTTCCTCCAACCTTCACCTGTACGCAGACGATTTGCAGATTTACCGACATTTCCCAATTGCCGATGCTAACTCCAACATCACTTTAATAAATGAAGATCTTAGTCGCATCAGTGATTGGGCGAAATCTTTCGGCTTACTTGTTAATCCTAAAAAGTCTCAAGCCATGGTCATTGGTAGTCGAAATATGCGCAGATGCCTTAATATCTCGGCCTTACCTCCTATATTACTGAACGGTATTCCGATTACTCTCACCGACAAAGCTAAAAATTTAGGGGTTATTTTTGACTCTCACCTCACCTGGAACGCTTACGTTAGTGAAATTAGTCGGAAAGTTCATTTCTCGTTCCACTCTCTAAAAAGCCTCCAAAGTTTTTTGCCTTTTAAAACTAAGATCTCCTTATCCCTAACCATCCTTCAACCTATTATTGACTATGCTGACGCTTGCTGCTTGGATGTCACCGAGGAGCTATTAAACAAACTGGAACGCTTGCAAAATCTTTGTATTCGCTTTGTTTTCAATCTTAAAAAATATGATCATGTATCTCACTATCGCAAAATTCTCCGGTGGCTCCCAATCCGTTTTCGTAGGAACACTCGAATACTTTGTCTCCTGTTTAATGTCCTCAATAGCCCAAACTCTCCTGTTTATTTGCGTGATCGTTTTTCATTCGCTCATCCAAATGATACGATTCGTAGACCGTGTAAGCGTGGTTTACTAGACATGCCTGTCCATAAGACTGATTTCGCTTCTTATTCTTTTTCCGTCCACTCAATCCGATTATGGAATTCATTGCCTCACGAAATCCGAACTTTGAAAAGTTTGCACATTTTTAAGAGAAGAGTTAGAGAGCACTACCTCTCCTTATCATAATTTGTAGAAATTAGACTTTTATTTTATGTTTATCCTTAAAGTTGTTATAAATAATATTGTTTATTTATGTAATAATGTATTTTATTATATATGTATGTAGGTTTTGTGTGTATATATATGTATGTATATATATTGTATTTATGTAGATATTTATGAATTATATGTTCATTTATTTATATAGTTATAAAGTTATTTTATATTCATTACTAACTTAGCTGCACACTAAATTGCTCTTTATTCATCCCACTCTCCACTCGCAGGACTGCTGGAAGAGATTCCGCTAGGAATAAGCAGTACCTTTGTACCATTTACTTATATTTCTGTTTTTTATTATTATTTGTAGTGTGTACATAAAAAGTTAAATAAATAAATAAATCTGTTCTCCATAGCCCAGCGAATATCATCAGTCACATTTACCAGAGCAGATACAGTGCTGTGACCGGGACGAAACCCGGATTGAAATGGATGGAGGACTTTATTAGTGATCAGGAATGTAGATAGTTGATGGGACAATGTGCTCAAGGACTTTAGAAAGGAAGGACAGTATGGATATTGGATGGAAATGTGACAGTGTAGTAGGATTAGAAACTTTAGGTAAAGGGATCACGTGAGCTCGTTTCCAGGAGGATGGGAAGGTACTGGTTGTAAATGAATAGTTGAAAATGTGGGTAAAAATGGGCAATATTGTAGGTAGAATCATAGTGATCATCTTTGAGCACAATTTATCATCTCCTACGGCAGCTGACGAGATGGAGAGAATAGCTTTTTTTACTTGAGCTTCAGTAATGGGTGAAAAAGAAAAGGATGGATGTGAATCAGAAATATTTGTTAAATTATTTAATGTTTCAGCTTTTTGAAGTGCACTTAAAACTACGGGAGGTTTAGAAATGTGAGTATTGATGGCATCTAAATCAAAATTGTTCGGTGGTGTTATTATAGATTTATTAATACCTACAGACTTTAAGAATTTCCAAACTTCTGCAGTGCTATGGTTGACAAGGGAGTCATGGAAATAGCGTCTCTTAGCATCACGACACAAGCGGGAGCAACGATTACGAAGATTCTTAAAAGTAATCAAGTTACGTTCCGAAGGGCAGTGTTTGTATCGTCTTTTCGCCTTATCTCTGAACGACATAGCTTCTTTGATGGAATCTGAGAGCCATGGTGCAGGATTGTGTCTACGTTTAATTTTTTTAATGGGGGCATGACGGTCAAATAGTTCTAAAACCAGTTTATTGAAACAACTTACTTTATCTTCAATATTGTGTCCATCCAATACTGGTGACCAGTCGATGGCATCAGATCGTGTTGCAGAGTATCCGGGTTGATATTTTTAAAACTACGAAGGAATGAGGTGGGTGGTTTACGTTTGGGGATTCGGATGCGGTAGGATAGGAATAGTAGATCATGGTAGGAAAAGGGAGCTGTAAGTTGACCATGGTTAGCTACATTATGAGGAGAGGACACTATCATAAGGTCAATCAAAGAAGGTACACAATTAGGGAAATTGTGGGTAGGGGACAGGGGTAACAAAGAAAGGTTATAAGAGGATATGAGGGATTCAAGCTTGCGGGAACGGGTATTGTTCTTAATTAAACAAGTGTTAAAGTAACCCAACATAAGCACATGATCGTAGGAAGGACAGAAATCATTAAATAACTTGTCAAGAGTATCGAAATAATCAATGTACATGTTAGGACTGTAGAAAACTACAAACAGCAATTTTGTATGACGCACAGTGACTTCAATAGCTAGAAATTCAGCTGACTCTGAGTAAAGAGAGGGGGAAGCGCTGATGACTCTGAATGGAATGTCAGAACGAAGGTAAAAAGCAACTCCGCCACCTCCCTTACCGGTCCTGTCGTTGCGAATAAGAACAAACCCTGGCAGAGAATATTGAGTGGAGAGGAGAGAAGGCTTGAGAAAAGTTTCGGATATAAATAAAGCATCTACATTACCTGTGCTGAATGTTGTAAGGAGATCGGAGTAGTGCTTAGGTATACTTTGAGCATTGATGTGAGCGATTTTCAAATTAAGTGGGTGATTTAAATACGATGAGGAGAGTTGGTCATGCAGTGTCAGTGGTGGTGAGTGAAGACTATTTGCACTTGTGAAACTACTTGAAGATGAGCAAGAGAAGAAGCTATCGTCGAGATCATTACATATGTTCATAAAAAAAAAATATAATATACTAAATATACAATAATAGATAAAGATAACTATAATAAAAATAAAATATATAGTCAAAAATATGAATATAAATTAAATTAAATCGTATGCACAACTCACAACTTACAGAAAGTGGAGATAAAAAGTAAAAATAATATAATATTAACAACATTGAAAACATATAAAAGATTTCGAAACTTGCCACTATTGTGACACAGCAATTAACACTTAGTAATAAAGAAATAACAAAAAAAAAATGTACTTACATGACATCGTTTGGTGCATACTTCCGTGTTCCCGTGGCTAGTGGCATATAAAAGACGACAAATATCAACAATACTCGGGCAATGGATTCAATGCATTAAAATGACAGTTCCACTTTGGTGAAGAAAAAACATAGTGATGCGGTTTACGTGAAAGAATTGTTTTTTTTTAATAATATCATCAAATTGGGAAAAAAATATTTTGACTCAGAAACCATTTCCCTTTTCTTTCTTTCTTCTTCTCCTCTTTCAAAATATTTTATACTTATATTTTCTCATTTCTAGAGTGGGGATACTGTACCTATGTCATTTACTTTTTCGTTGACTTTAAAATATAGCGAAAAAACTAATTTTACTTCTATTGTAACCTTTTAAAGTAGGTAGGTACTTATTATGTTTGGTAATTAATTATTTTCATTAAATTTACTCCAAAGACAAAGCACACACCTCAAATTCACGTCTTCATACCTACATTGTTGCTTTAAAAGTTTACTCTGTCATTATATTTTTTTATCAATCATTCTCATTCAGTAAGTTACGAAGAACTACACTATGAAGATTTTAACTTGTTGATTATTTTCCTTTTTGACATTTCGAACTGTCGGTTTACTGCATTGAATTGTTTGCCAGGATATATTTCGATAGCGTGTCAAGGCATCTAACCGGCTGAATTGAGGGGGTCCGGTACGTCCAGACAAAACCTAGTGTCATACAATTATTATCCAATGTATGTTACCGCTAGACGACCGGCTTGTGTAGCGGTAACATACATTGCCTTCTATGCCAGAGGTCCTGGGTTCGAATCCCGGCGGCGGCGGATATTTGTGTGATGAACACAGATATTAGTCGTCAAGTCATGGATGTTTATATGTTTATTTAAGTTTATTCTAATAAAAAATATGTATTTATTCAATATGTATGTGTATATATTTCTTAAGTATATCAGTTATCTAGTATCCATAACACAAGTTCTTTAAGAAACTTAATTTGGGCTAGATAATGTTGTGTGAGTCTCAGAAATATTTATTATTATTATTATTTATCATTATTTTCCTTTTTGACATTTCGAACTGTCAGTTTACTGCATTGAATTGTTTGCCAGGGTATATATTATTTCGACAGCGTGTCAAAGCTAACCGGCTGAATTGAGGGGGCTGTCTGTCTAGTCTGAACGTCCAGACCAAACCTAGTGTCATACAATTATTTTGAAGGGGTCCCGCTACCAAGCGGTGGTCACTAGGATTAATTTAACCACCTTTTTCGACACGCATCTAGGGACTCAGATAGTATCTACTTATTTTTTAGCAGTAGGTTTACTAGACAACTTGGAAAGCAAATTTTTACGTCAATACTTTCTTATATTTACGTAAGTATTTAATTTCTTTACGTATTAAGTTAACTTAATTTTTATCTGTAAGTAGGTACCGTAGCGCGGGACCGATAGGCAGCTATTCTATGAAGAATTTAATCATGAAATCAAAGATTTTATATATCGGAACGAATCTTTTATTACTTTCACTTTATTGATTACTACGCAATTCATCATCATCATCATCACAACTCTTTGTAATGAGCCCACTGCAGGGCATGAGTCTCTCCCCTAGGTGACGAGGAGGTATAGGCCATAATCCACCAAGCTGGCCCAGTGCTGGGTGGTGGATGCCAGAATTTTCAGGGCACCGAAATGGCTTCTGACAAACCCTAACGACTACTGTATACAAGTAAACAGCACCCGGGACCGACTGCTTAACGTGCCCTCCGAAGCACGGAAGTCGTCGTGAGAAATAAATGGTCGGCGGTCACCCATCCAAGTACCGACCGCGTCGAACGTTGCTTAACCTGTGATATCGTATGATACACAAAGTAACCACGGCGCCACGATGACTTCTGTTCACAATTACTACGCAATTGTGTAGTGCAAATCTTTTCTGACGGACAACCCGCGTCATTTTTTATTATTTTAGTTTTAATCTTTCAAATGTAATTGTTACATCTGCCGTAAGGTTGGTTTGCGCTTGTAAACTCTTTATTTACAAACTACAAGGCGCACACGAACCTTACGGTATCTTTGCTTTGTTCTATTTATTACTAAATTTAAAAATAAAATATTCACACCATAATACCATGCAGCGAACTAGACCTAGAATATAAATACATTATCGATAAACACCCAGACCTGGAACATATTTTTTTCTTGTTCCGTGCGGGTATCGAACAAACAGTGTTACCCCATCTCCAAAGTGGTCGTCAATATCTATCTGTTAAGACTTTTAAATTGCTGTCTTTGTCTTATAGAAAACGACGTTCTCATATTCATAAACCATCTAAGATAAAACTAAATTCCTGCATATTTGAACTTCCGAACATAGCAACACTTTTGCCAACAGTCAATTAATCAATCAAATGTGTCAATGAAGATTTGTCACTACAATATGACAGCTTTATTGAATTTTAGGATGTCGTTCAGTAACGGTGTTTTGCAAAACTTATTTATCATGATTCTAAAAATTAAGTGCTCTATACAATTATGCTTCTCTTAACTCAGTAGTGTTTTATACATACATACATACATAACTTCACGCCTGTATCCTTTATGGGGTGTTAGAACACCAGAGGTTATAAACCATCTGATGTCACGTTTGACATATTAGGAAGCACTATAATGGTAGAGCGAGGCTATTACAGTGACGGGCGGGAGTTCAGCTAATCGCCCACAAAAAATAATCCCCAATAATACCCCTGTCCCTTAACTAATTTTTACAGTATGCCCAAGAGTATTATTTTTTACCAACTAAAACTAAAGCCTGGTTTAAAACGCTTTTGTTATTTTCGTTGTGTTTTTTATCGGGTGTCACCCACCCGTAGAGGGGCCATGGCATCTGAAAAGTGTGTACCATGTCCCCATTTCATCTCGATAATGCGTTATTAAGAATTGGTAGTAATCGTAATATTTAAAAACACTCATAGTTTTTTCTAGATATTTCAATTACTATTTTTGTTTTTTTTTTTTTATTTAATTAGTTCAAGCAGGAACATAACCATATTGTATCATTGTAGTACATTTTATCTAGAATAAAAAAAACATCAATGGAGTACATTTTGATGATTTGTAATAATGTGTCGCATATCATTAGAAAGGGGATAAACCGAAGAAGTTTTTATAAGTAGTTTAAAATTCTCATCGCTACTTTTTATTATTTTATTGCAATGTAAAAAAAGTTACGATATAATTTTGCCTCGCGCTCGAGACTTTGTTGCCTCATAACTTTTTTTTTCTCGAATTTTTGCATCAAATACTCATTTAGGTAAAATGAGGCTGTAAGTACCCAAAATACGAATAAAATGTTTAAATTCTTTGTATCTCTTTTTCCTCAGATTTCCATCCTTATTCTGTCCACGTCAAATAGCCAATTGATTCAGTCATTTATTTAAGTAAGAAAGAAAGAAAGAAAATATTTTATTCTTAAAACAATCACCACTGAAATTCGTACAATAATACTTACAACTAAAACTTAACCTAAAGAACATGAAAATAAATAATAATTGTAACAAATGCCAACGATGATTATTATAAAAAATGTTAACCAACTCAGCATATAGTCGGTACCCTAAAGGGTTCACGACGCTGGTTTTCAGTCGGCACCAAGTGAGTGGTATCCCACGGTTGGTCGGGGATGAGGGTTTTGGTGTAGAGTTATTTTCCACTTTACAATTAATCTATTAAATTTTTTAATCAAAATAAAATAAAAGCTTTATTATATAATAGTAATTATTGATGATCTTAAATTAGAGATAATACTCGTAAATAATTATACATAAAATAAGTATACATATATAACATGTACAGAATGTAAAATAAATTAAATATAAAGAGATATTAACATTCAAAATAATGGTGTGACAAATATTTTTTATTTTATTTTACTTTATTTAGAAAACCAACAGCGTTACATAATACAATAATACAAAGTTTGATAATTTATACTAAAAATAAGGCTAATTATAGGTTTCCCTTAAATACAAATTGGACGTTACATACAAACGTTAATACATAGTTATAGTATTCTAAACAAACTTATTATTTTTTCTTCATCATTATTCATATACTAAAACTCGTAATGACAAGTAATAAAATAAGAACACAAAAACAGAATTAATTAGCTCAATAGCAACAGCATCCATCATCTAAACTAAAATAAAATAACCTACCCTGCACAATTTACATTTCTTAGACGACAAATTCTTAGAGAGTTTTCGATTATTCTAATAATCTAATATTCTTCTCTCATATCTTATTTTATTTTTATTTTATTTTATTTAACACTTATCTAATAAGATTATTCTAATAATCGTTGAGATAGGAGATGTTTTTTTAACTTGGTTTTGAAAGTTAGCCTGTTATCTGTCTGTCTTACTGGGGGTGGTAGATTGTTCCAGAATTTACTGGCCTGATATCGAAAACTGCCTCTGAAGGCCGTAGTCCGATTTATTTACTTACCCATTATTATATATGTGAGCGATGAAGCTTATTAAACACGATAGAAATAATCACAAGGCAGTTACTCAGTCCTGAGAATGGGCTTGGTTAAGATACAGGCTTATTCACAAAACAATATTTATTCGCTGTTACGTTCCGTTATTACTTTACAGTTGAAACGCTAAAATCAATTAATACCAAGCTACTATAAACCGTCCGTTTGAGACACGTCCGAGCGCCTAGCCTTCCTAATCATCTCTCTGTCACTTGCCATCACCCTACTTCAAGATATAACCTATGGCGCTGCGATCGAATGTCAGTCATTCATTGCATTTAGCGCCCTCTTTAACAGTACTACCAACATACTTCCGCTACCATGAAGTCATACAAACATCTTAATATCGCAAACTTATCGTTATCGCCGACACCACAGATAAGAAAGTATTATGTACAAGTACAGATAGTACACATCAATATTATAGGGAGTTTGGCATGCAAGCTTTTTTGCCGCTTGGCGGCGCTTATGTGCTTGAGGTTTTTTGGGTGGACTATGCATTAAAGTGGTTTTTATTATTATTGTTGATAAAAATTGATTTTCATATGTGAAAGAAAGGGTGGTTATTTTACAGTACAATGGCAACGAACTAACGAACCACTAACTAAAATAATCAAAAACCAACACTTTTTAGCACGTTTGATACTTATAAAGTTATTCGACGAAATATGTGAATCATGAAAGTATATCAAGCATCACAACAATTTAGTTACATAAATGATAAACTTAAGTTCACTTGACGCTACTTCTGACTTTGCAGGAAATTATATAAACACAGCAGATATGTGCATTTCACAAGAGATATGCATAGGACTTTCACAAGTCGGCAGCGTTTTGTGAGCAAATGGCGAATGATTGTCTATCACTCACTCAATTCACTCATATTAATTTGTAATTGCCAATAATAAGTGGCGCCACCAAACGTTAAAATTATGCTATGGCCAAAATTTTGAAATTGAATAAAATGCTTTGATTGTCAATGCCGTGGCCGACACGGCCATCCTGCGATGACACACGTCCTCGTGTGTTAATCTGAAACAATCATACCAAAGTGGCGGCTCGGCCACTCCTGATAATGAAGTCAATCTAATTCACAAAAGTATACAAAAATGTTCTAATGGAATGTCCTGAGAAACATCAGCAAATGTCACCCGCACTTAAAGGGACTATGCCTCACTTAAGAGCCCGGGTTCTTCCCACACCGTTCTTGCCAGGATCACTTGCATTTAAAGAGCTTTTTGCTACACTTAAACGTACCAAGAATTTTCCTTCGCTTTTTTTAACATTTGCTTTTGTTTATTAACCCATTTGACAATACAATCTTTTCACCCAAGTCAACCAATGACTCCTTGAACACGGTACTCAGAAACACTGGCGCATTCATCAAAACTAACGAGCAAGTGTCCACAACACTTTAAATCTCTTTCCAAAACAACAACTTTCTTTAAAACTTCAATTTAATATTTCCTTCAAAGTTCAAAATTAAGATTTTTATAATTTACGCAAAGCTACCACTGGTTCGGAAGATCCATCTACTGAGAAGAACCAGCAAGAAAGTAATCGGTTAACGTCAACGCATTGTATGAATCGCAATACTTTCGATAAGAAACACTCACAGTATTTAATCATTTTATCGTAAGAAATATAAGCCAAAAAACAAAAAGTAACGTGGAAGCTTCTGGATTATGTCAGTTTTCACTCCGTGACTTATAACAGTGCATGTTTCTGTTCGGTCATTTTGAGTATCACTCCGTGACTTATAACAACGCATGCACAATTGCACATGTTCGGCCATTTGAGTTTGCCGATCATAATCCCGCTTGCCATTTTACTTTTCATGTAAATGTTGAGAGAACAATTATTTCGTATTAACGGTATTCAAATTGTATGTACTTATGGTAAAACAACTGTACTTGACCACGATACCTTTTTTTTTCACAAAATAATAACAAAAGGCAAAGAAATTCCAAACCATAATCGATTCGAGTATAATCCTTTCTAAGCAAAACCGTATTATGATACTTCTTTAAAAGCAGTTTTACTTTAGCGACACGCAACAGTTCAAAACTAAACGCAAGATAAAGCGATTTGTATAACACAGTAAACAGAAAACTTAAAATATATTCTCTACACAAAACCAAAACAAAATTCAAATTAACCAACTGGCTTAAATCAATTGCTTACTTAGAAACTGAAAATATTTTTGAACGACTACAATAGTTAGAGACATCACACTCAATTTCTACCCCCCCACACACACACACACACACACACGCACTCATCCAGTCACACTTCATCTCATACACTAACCCCATACACATACAGACATCTCTCACACACATACTGATATACACACTCGAAATAAATATCACACATTTAGCTTTTAAGAAAAAATCTGTCAACGTAATGTAAAATAAACTTAATGTAGCATAATAGTTAGTCATTGTTTAGTCTTAGTTTAAGAACTATGGTATCGTAAACTTGGCACGAGGGAAGAGCCTGGTGATCCCCTAGTACAGGGAAACCTAAATGGGGCACCAGTCTCCCACTTCTCTTAATATTACCTCTTATAATATATATAGTTTTTAATTATAGTATGTAAAATATTATTGTGGGAGAAATAAAATAAATTTATTATTATTATGTATGCTTACAACTACACGCCTTTCGGCGGAAAGACCCGACAATTTAACCAGTCGGTCGGGGATCAGGGCAAGAGGGACAGAAACCGGCGAACTATTATTATTATTATTATTAAACCTTTATCGATATATATTTCAAAAACTCACACGCAATAGAACCTTAGTAAGTAAGAACACGTGACGAAAATAACAGAATTAACGTATTGTTCCTCTTTAAATCACACAATGACTTTTACGACTTTACTTCTACTTACGTGGAGAATATTTTAACACAAATATTATTTCAAATAACAAGATGGAGAACTTTCTAAAGCATTTGAATTTAATCGAACAAAGATGAACAATTTCGACGAAATAATCAATATTAACAAAATAATTGTTGCGCACTTTACCGTATTATAATCGTTGGTGCTTATCCATAACGATTTTACTTAATGACGTCACTTATTTTTACAAAATAACAAACAATTATTTTGAAGCCTCGGCCAATTATATAAAAATTCCACTATTCAACAACGCTTTATGATCACAAAACAGTTTTATTTTACCACCGTATAGATTTTAACAAAACAAATCGAAACACAAATTAATTTTAAGCATAGGCGGATCCGAGAAGACTATTCGCAAAAATAAATCGAAACACTAATTAATCTCATCTAATTAGGCTCATCTTACTTTTGATGTGAGCCATGAAGCTTATTAAACTGAGAAAGTGGGCTTGGTCATAATACCGGCTTATTCACAATACAATCTTTATTCGCTGTTACGTTCCGTTATTACTTTACAATTGTAACGCTAAAACCAATTAATACCGAGCTCCTATAAACCGTGTCCGTTTGAGACACGTCCGCACGCCTAGCCTTCCTAACCGACTATCTGTCACTTGCCATCACCCTACTTCAAGATATAACCTATGGCGCTGCAATGGAATGCAGTCATTCATTGCATTTAGTGCCCTCTTTAAACTCTGTTGAACGAAGAGCCCGTAAACCAGTATATAAGTTACTCTATGCCGTAAACTCATAAATAACAACAACCTTACAAATAAAAAATTACAGACGCTGGAGCATCGTCGTAAGGTTGCTTGTTTGTCAGTATTTTATCGGCTACATTTTGGTGAGTGTGCGAGTGCTCTTTTTGACCAAATCGAACCCACTCCTTTTTACCACCGGACTACCAGACGCAGACAGAACTTCCATCCTTATATAGTGGATTTACCAAGAAGTCGAACAAAACGCTTCGATAGTTCCTTTTTGGTACGGATTGCCAAGGTGTGGAACAATCTGCCTGCGTCTGTTTTTCCTGACCTCTACAGTCCTGGTACTTTTAAGGTTTCTCGTGGATGGACGTGTAACACCATAGTCTTCATGCGCACTTTCCATCAGGTAGCATGGAAGCATGGAACAATATACTCTCTTACGAGAGAAGAACGATTAGTTCATACTTCGTAAATGCATACATACAGCTCACTAGCGCTTCAGTTAATGCCATCCGCAACTTTTCAGTGTATTAATAGATACACTTTACACAGTAGTAATCTATGCAGTCTATTACTCTAAGATAGGAACTTAATGTATAATTGACGGGTTGAAAACCATTGGGGTTTAAGTGGCACCTGTACAAAATGAAGAAAAACTGAATTTTGTAAATAGTTCAAAACTCTTTGGTAGAAGAGTTACAATAAAACACGTTATGTTTTTAGTGTCAAAATGCAATTTTTTCTTTTTTCTTGTCAGTTTTACATATTTTTATTACAGATATCATATAATCATTTACTTAATCCCCTTACTTTTCCAACCATTATCTTAAAACTACTGCACAAAAGCGTCAATTTCGCAAATAAACAAACAAACAATTACAAAGTATTTAGTGTCACTATCACAATATAAAGTGTCAATTTCGCACTGAACAAATAGCACTTCCGTAAAAACACACAGCTTACAGATTTTAAAATCAAAAATTTTACAGGTTTTCAAATTAAAAATGGGTTGCTGAAATTACGCAGTTAACGCAATGAACCGTTTTTACAAATGGCGTCAGTCAGTCGTTGGCGATGGATGATTGTTTGTCTTTGATTGACACTTTTGAGAAGATTGACATATAGACTTACGTCAAAGCAAAGTACTTTAAAGCTTTCTCATTCATACGTATAGATTTGTCCCACTTTGGCTCCGGCTACCATCGACAGCATTGGCTAATAAATTAGTAAACTCCCCCTGGCATGGAAGACAAACGTCCTATCCTTACAATATAAAAAAAGAACTACCAACATACTTCCGCTACCATGAAGTCATACAAACATCTTAATATCGCAAACTTATCGCTATCGCCGACATAATACAATAAAAAATACAGAACAAAGAACAAAAGTAACAAATAAAAAGAAAACAATGTATAAAGGGCGGCCTTATCGCTAGGAAGCGATTTCTACCAGGCAATCCCAGTACAAGAAAATGTAATTTGTAGATGGGGCTTTAACAAAGGTAAGTTCTTCAAAAAAAAAACTATGAATAACAAAATTTACAAACAAAATCTAAATATAATTTACATCATAATAGCAATGAACATACATTACATAAAAATACAAAATATACATACATAAACTACACATTGACTTCTTCAGTTAAGGATAAGTACCTAATAAGATTTTAAAAGTTTTTTGAAAGTATTCATGGTTTTTGCTGACTTAATACTAAGAGGCAACTCATTCCATAAGGACACCGCATTGTAGGTAGGTAATGTAATTGTAGGTAAGTCATTGTAGGTAATCTTAAACAATATCATATTTTAAGTTCAAGTTAATTTTACAAATATCTACACCTGCATTCAATAACTTGTACTCATTTAATCTTAAACAAATTTCCCTTATGTAACTACGCCGCGCCAGCTCTGCAGACGTGTAGATGCGCTTGGTGCCGATGTGTAGATGCCGATGTGTTTCCCTTATTTAATTTAACTTACGTACATACCTAACCAGTAAAATTAGTGCCTTGTTTGCAAACTTCCACGCTGGACTGGGAGTGATAGAAAAACATAGAATGTGCCAACTGCTTCTCTTCCCGGGTATACTGTAAAACTCAGTTGAGGGTCAGGGGTTTTAGGGGCGCTTTTACGGGTGATAGGCTGACTCCCTGTCACTGCAATAGTCTTCTCCAGCATTATAAGGCCTTCAAATTTGTCTAACGTGACATCATAACCTTTAGTGCCACGTATGTTTGGTATTTAAGCTATTACCGAATTCAGATGACATCTATTTACAGATACTTTTTTATTATTGCATTCGCTGGCATTTCGTATATCCATAATAAATAAATAAATTTATTCTCAACATATTATCATTCTTATATTCCCCCCAACAAATCTCGACGTGCCTGATAATCTTCAAACCTTAATTAAGAAAAGATCTTCATCATCATCATCATCACAACTCTTTGTAATGAGCCCACTGCAGAACATGAGTCTCTCCCCTGGGTGACGAGGAGGTATAGGCCATAATCCACCAAGCTGACCTAGTGCTGGGTGGTGGATGCCAGAATTTTCAGGGCGCCGAAATGGCTTCTGACAAACCCTAACGACTACTGTATACAAGTTACAGCACCCGGGACCGACTGCTTAACTTGCCCTCCGAAGCACGGAAGTCGTCAAGAGAAATGAATGGTCGGCGGTCACCCATCTAAGTCCCAACCGCGCCGAACGTTGAACATGTTGCTTAACATGTGATACACACATTAACCATGGTGCCACGAGGACTTCAAAAAAATCTTCAATTAAGTCCAAATTAACGACTTTCAATAGATTCTTAAATGTGCTAAAAAGCTGTGCAAGTCTAAATGAGCTGCAAATTGTTGAATTGGAATGCCGACTTAGTGAAATTGAAAAGTGAAATTGTGCTTTCGAGGCATTGCAGAATGATATCGAGGCGCTTTGTGACTCCAACGACGAGGATGATGATTCAACCTCAGAGCGCGAGCAGTTTGAAAATTATTACTTCGCACTAATACAGTCGTAGATTACATACGAAGAAAAACCACCTTTGAACTGAGGGTTGAGCGTTTGGAACCTCGCCATAAAGTGAGTATCAACTCTTTTGCGGTGAGAGTGCCTACCCAATATCTGCCAACCTTCATGAAGGAGGAATTCTGGCCGCAGGGAGTCGTCTTCCGGAGATTTCGAGGGCGACTGTCTCATGACTCGCGTCACACGTCGCCGAATTTACGTGCTTAGTGATAGTACCCAAGTGTAGTTTTAGGTATATTTTATATATGTTAGTTTAAGGTATTTATCTATGGGCCCTTTGTTTTGTATATGCCATCTTTATAAACTCTGTGTTGCCTGAAAATAAATGATTATTATTATATTATATTACTAATAGCTGTAATAGTAATATAATATTACTAAAGCTATTAGTAATAGCTGGACTGGGAGTGAAAGAAAAACATAGAATGTACCAGCTGCTTCTCTTCCCGGGCATACTGTAAAAGTCAGATAGGGGACAGAGGTTTTATTGGCGTGTTTTGTAGGCGATAGGCTGAGCCCCTGTCACTGCAATAGTCTCTATCCATCATTATAATACCTCCCAAGTCAAACGTGACATCAGATGGTCTTATGAGCTCTGGTGTTCTGCCTACCCCATAAGGGATACAGGCGTGAAGTTATTTATTATGTATTACTAATAGCGACCGCGAAATGCCTTCTCATGCCTACCAAGTGAGATTCTGTGGCAAGCTTCAATGATACTCAATCAGGTGAGGATTTCAAGAGCAGCAATGTCCGATCACTAAAAATTGACCTACCCCATTTCAGCGGCAGCTATCAGCATTGGCTAGAATTTAAAGATATTTTTTCTTCAATTAATCATAATAACAATAAAATAGCAAATATTAGTAATTTTCACTATCTTCGAGCGTGCCTTAAGGGAAGTGCAGCTTCGATCATTGATCATTTACTACAAGCGAGACTTACCAAATAGCTTGGGATTTATTACTTCAGCGGTACGACAATATTTGTTTGCTTGTAAATAACCACGTTCATGCATTATTCAACATAAACCCTATACTAATCTATAAATCTATTAGAGCTCTTATTGAATCAACTACACAAAATATAAGGGCACTTGCTATTCTAAATCAACCTACTCAGTACTGGGATACCATTATTATGACATGACATCTTCTAAATGAGATAAAACAACTTTAAGATACTGGAAAGAATATAGAAATATTTTAAATGATACCCCGACATTAGATATTTTTTTAACATTTTTAAGAAATCGAGCCGACTTACTGGAAAGTTTAGAAGAACATGAGATTAACTGTAACACTAGACTTAAATACTAGACTTTATTCTAAATCTATGATTAATAATAATTATAATTTACATTTATTGCAATGTCAGCTATGTAAACAAGAACATGCTTTATTTAACTGCGAAGCATTCAAAGCTCTTGAAAAGGCCAAGCAGATGAAAGTTTGTTTGAATTGCCTACGGTCCGACCATAGTGGTAACAGGTGTAGCTTATCTCATTCATTATAAATGCGATATGTTACAACTAGCGCCACGCTCCGTGACTACGGCGGTATCAGGTTTTAATGATTATTTTACCATTAGTACACAAACATGCAATTTAAAGATAAAATCTTTTTGTAGTAATTATGAATCAAATATAAAGGGCATAGTTCTGTCAAAAATAACTTCTAAAATGCCATCATCTTTTATAGATGTTAGTAATATTCGTTTGCCGACGGGTGTATGTTTAGCGGGCCTATCTTGTAATAGACCGTCAGATATAGATATTCTCTTAAATTCAGAAGTTTTCTGGGATATATAAGGTAAGAAAAAAGTCCCATTAGGTAAAAACATGCCTTTTTTTGACTGGAGGAAACCGTGCAATCACGTCCTCGACCGCACAAGGGGGAGCGGCGTGGTATGTCGGTATGATCCGGCAGAAGGACAGACCTACCCCCTAAAAACCTCCAAGTGTACCTCATCCGCAATAAGTGGAGCTCACGGTACCGCCATTGGCATTACCCGTGAGCCCCGGCGGGTTGCGCTCAGCCTCAGCCGAGCGCCCTCCTGCGAAGTTAAAAACATGCCTGAGTTACGTGAATCGAAGCTAGGCTGGTTAGTAACAAAACACATTATTACAAACCTGTCTTTTCACAAACGATTCAAATCCCGATCTTGCTTTTTTTGGAAGCTAGATACGCTTGACTCTCAGGACCCTTTTACAGTTGAAGAGGCAGTGCGAGCAAAGTTTTAAGCAAAACACCATACGTGATGAAGAAGGGCGCTTTGTTGTGAAATTGCCACTAAAACACGATCCTAATGTTCTCGGCGATTTCGAAATATTAGATATTCGAAAGACACATCCATGTTCTGCGATCCATTGAATTTCAACTGTCAAACTCGGATCGGCGCTATATTTGACCTTTAAATATCAATACTAAAAACATGACTTATTTCGTAAATAATATTCGATTTACGATTTACAGATATTTTTTTTTTAAATCGACATAAAATATTAATAAGATACATAAGAAAAGTTGTGTGAAATATTATGGCTAAATGGAGAATGGACGACTGCCTTGGCAATGTATAATAATGGCGACAACTGGCGGTAACTGCATATCTAAATAAACGAAATAACTGTTTTTGTACATAATCAACGAATGCAGAGCATTAAAAAAACCGACTTCACGTCAAAACTTTGACTAAAGTATAAGGTCTTCAGTGTAGGTACATATTCTTAGTATTCATACATATTTTAAATAATTGAATATATTTTTTTGGTTTTTGTCGTTTTTTTCAAAAAGTTGTGAACCGAATGCCATAAAAATTATATGGGACCATTTCGGAATAATCCCCTTTCGAACAAAAAAATAATTTTGCAAATCCGTCTATATTTGACAGAGTTATGAACGAACATACATAAAAAAAAAAAATATAAACATCCGAATTGAGAACCTCCTCCTTTTTTTTGAAGTCGGTTAATAAAAAAATTAAAAGAAGAAACGAACGGCGTCCCCCACGATAGTGTTCTAGGTAATATACTGTTTATAATTTTCATGAACGAAATTCACAGCCCTAAACTACGGGATGCAGAATGTTTTGTTTTGCAGATGTTACAACCGCACATTTCCACGACAAAACTTGGGCAAGAGCCTTCCTTAAAGCTGAAACTGGATTGACTGTTCTAAAAGGTTGGCTCAATAGTAATTTATTAACGCTGAACGCGTCCAAAACTAAATACCTATGCTTTCATAAGACTAAATCTTCAGCCCTTTTTCCACGAACTTACGACTGAATTCTGGATGTGAATTTAGCCACAACTCTTGCCAAATTATAAATAGAGAAGCAGCTGCAAAATATCTGGGTGTGGATTGAACAAGAAATTAACTTTTATTAAACACATACTTAGAAACTAGGTACTTCCTCTCTCATCAGAAAGTTGATTTACGTGATGGAAACTGTCAGACACTGCGCTAAAAGCGATTCTCTCCGTTTGGTATATTTGCCAAATATCTTCGCAGTTATTGTATCACTATCTGGGGAGGATCCGGAATCACTACCATGTTAGGCCTTGTGAGAGTCCAACGCGGGGTCATAAAAGTAGTGATTGATAAACCAATGTTATATCCCACTGACATTCTAGGGGAATATTAAATGTAAATGAAAAAAAAAAACAAGAATGAGATTCAAAGGAATTTATTTATTCATTTAATCTTATTCAAATACTATCCAAAATGGAGCTGGTGACGTGAACGTTAAGGTCTTCATCCCATTGAATCAAATAAAACTACTTTTTAACCGGATTATAATTTTACATTTTAACTCGACGTTTTGGTGTCTTTGCAGACCCCGTGGTCACGAGCGACTGAGTTTTCTGACTGACTTTTCCACTATCAATCTGACGCCTGAAACCTCAGTCGCTCGTGACCACGGGGTCTGCAAAGACACCGAAACGTCGAGTTAAAATGTAAAATATAAATTATACGCGATTAATCCCGTTAAAAAGTAGTTTTATTTAAATTATGGATCGTGAAAACTTAAGACAATATTACCCATTGAATTAATTAATATTTCAAAGCCAGGGCATACATATTTCAATTATCATCATAATCACAACTCTTTATAGTGAACCCACTGCAGGTCTGTGAGTCTCTCCCCTGGGTGACGAAGGGGTATAGACCATAATCCACCAAGCTAGCAAAGTGCTGGTTGATGGATGTCAGATTTTTAGGGCGCCGAAATGACTTCTGATGAACCTTTACTACAAACCATATGACATACACGACGAAATACAAAACGACTTCTGCAAAAAAAAAAAAATTTCGAGTATACTAAAGACCGTTTGCCCTAATATGCTGTGCGAGTATCGAACTTACTTGACATGACAGGGACAAAAAAGGAAAAATCAACTAATTATAATCAAATCTAGGGAAATTAATTATTTTGGGGTAGGTTTCGCCGCGCGCACAAGCGCAGGTCCCGTGCCCACTCGCCTCACGTGATTTGAGTGACTTGTGAACATTGACCTGGTGCTCTTTTTTCTACACATCAAACAATAATCGAAATATAATACTTTACTAATCGAGTCATTCAAAAAATGTTCCAAGAAGTTTATACCGTTTTTGATACTTCTTCATTTGTGATAATCAACGAATGCAGAGCATTAAAAAAACTGACTTCACGTCAAAACTTTGGCTGAGTTGAAAGTGTCATCAACATAAACATTCTCCGAAATTATACATATTTATTCAAAAGTTTGAAATATTCAATGAAGTACTCAACCGATTTCGATGAAATTAAAATGGGATCACCTATGAAATATCCATTAGCATATGAAACAACAATTTTCAAAATCAATTCATAATTGTCTGAAATATTGTTTAACAAAGACACAAAAAAAGACATACACACGAATTGAGAACCTCCTCCTTTTTTGGAAGTCGGTTGAAAATAGTAGGTATATTATGACGTTTATTATTGCACAAAAACAAACATATTAAAAACTTTTAAATTCTTATTTCTTTCTTAACAGTTGTAAAAAGATAATGATTTTTTATTAATTTATTACTGAATATTTAAATGATAATGTATGGTGTGAAAATTCTATACATGGCTCAAGGTAGCCATTAAGCCAAAGTTTTTGTGTGAAATTTGAGTAAGACACGCGGTTTAGGCCCTGTTTTCGGCCAAAAACGTACGTGCAGCGACTATCATCATCAATATATAATTATAAAACTGTTCCGTTACTGACTGAGTGACTGAGTGACTGGCAGACAACGTACAGCCGTAACTACTGGGCGTAGAGAGCTGAAATGTAGAACATACATTTTTTAGGGGATGTAGGGGTGCACTAAGGAAGGTATTCCCGAAATTCCCACGGGAACGGGAAGTATAGGACTTTTTAGTTTGTATGAAAAATCTTATTCCTTGAGTGTACCGATGTGAAACTTGGTGTAAAGGTTTTTCAATGTGTGTCTGGTTGTGTTATGAAAGGAATTCCCGAAGTTCCCAAGGGATCAGGAAATATATGATATTTAGTTTGAATGAAAAAAACTTATTCCTTGAGTGCATGGGTGTGATACTTGGTATAAAGGTTCTTTCAGTGGGTGTCTGGTTGTATAGTTTCTGAAATTTCCACGAGAAGGGCATACGAAGTTGCGGGATAAAGCTAGTTCTATTATATAACCGAAAAATGTGATCAATAAAAATTACCCGGCCAGGTCGCGCACCTTGGACCCCTCGTTTGCCGGACGAGTGCTCTTTCACTGAGCTATCGGGGCGGTACGCCTCGAAATTACTTAACACATTTTCATTTTACGTTATATTACTAACGTAGCTCTATCTAATGGTATAGCTTTGCAGCTAACACCATTAGATGGAAACTTAAAAACATTATTAAACGTTGCAATGCTTCAGTTTAACTGGGATTCACAATTTCTGAAAAGAAATTGGTCTCGGTTGGTCTTAGCTGCAAAGCTATACCATTAGATGGAGCTACGTTAGCAATATAACGTAAAAATAAAAATGTGGTAAGTAATTTCGAAGCGTACGGCCAGGCCCCGGTAGCTCAGTGGAAGAGCACTCGTCCAGTAATCGAGGGGTCCCAGGTTCGAGTCCTGGCCGGGTAATTTTTATTTATCACATTTTTTCGGTTATTTAAGAATAATTGAGCATTATAAATGCAAAAACTTAAAACGTTCTATTATTTAAAATGATAAAGTTTTTACATATCTCCAATGTACTTCGACGGTTTAAATAACAACACAATATTTTATATATTGAAAAGCACCATCACCCCGAACAGAAACCGTAGTTACCGTGAACACGACCATTACTTTGCACTAACGATTTTAGCGATTTTTTACATTGACGAAAACTTGTTTATGGTTTAATTTATCGTCTCTATCTGTAACGAAGGCGGTAGAAGGCATTAGAATGAGTAAAATATAAATATATTAAATCTGTATAAAATTTAACGGACCCTGTCGGTGTGGCCCGATTAGTGTTGAAAATTCCGAAAAAAAAAACAATTTATTTTTACACGAAAAGAACAAAAGCTATTTTTATAAACTTGAAATTGAAAGAGACGAGGAAGATTCAGTTGTATAAATAGGGAACAAATGTTTTCGATACAAAATTGCTATTACAATTAGTAGAATTACAATTAGTAGAATTACTAGAATTTTAACAAAGCTTAAATGGCAAGATGCCGATAATTTGTGAAAATCAGAATTTATTTTTTGGAGAAATTTTCGTTTTTTCGGTTTCATTCCCAAAAAACATGAAACAATATTCTCTCATTCTCAACATTTTTGGATAAGGAACCTGCTCTATGCTCCGTTTGCCCGTACGAACTATCGCGAAAACACATTTCTGATAAGATCAGCTGCTACATTTCACAAATACCATGACTCCGAAATCGATCTTTCTAACACCACACCTAGTAAATTGAAAAATATATTGGTTAAGAAGTTGTTAATTTAAGTTTAATTTAATTTAAGTTTGGTCTCGTGTGGCATAAGGTATTGTTACTTATAGGTATTAAGAAGCAAATTGTCATAGCTTAGATACTGCTGTTATTATTGTTATTTTTTCTTTTTATAATTTTCTTTTTTTCGTGTATGTTACCATCTTTTTTCTATCTCCAAATGTATCTGCGGAGGCTTGTTAATGGCTTACTCGACATTATATGTTAAACCTAGTTTTTAAGTAAAAGCTGTTGGCCACCCAAATAAAATAAAATATTCTCTAAAAATTTAGAATAGAATTTGAAAAAAAAAACGGATTTTTCTTGCTATTTTCAACGCTAGGCCCGATCGGCGCAGGTCACAGAAAACCGGAGTAGCCCGATAGGCGGGAATCACAGCCGACTGGTTAGTGTCAACGGGAATTACGGTTATTTAACCCTGCCAAAGATGAGTAACGTGGCAGGATATTTTCAAATCTCCGATAGATATTACAAAACAATCCCCATCAACTATTCGACTGCAGACAGACAATTCATAAATATTACTTTGCTTTCCCATGACAATTCATTTAGCTAAACAATAAAACATGGCATACCAACGAAGAAAGAATGCTTTGACGATTCATTATCTTAGCGAGCTCTGTGAGTAGAACACTATTCTATTAAAACATTGGCTGAAGAATTAATAACATTTTGATACCTACAACTTAAGTGTTAATACAAAATATTTTCAGCTTTTCGAAATTTCGAAACTTTGCCAAAATTTAACCCTAATGTTTAGTGTGTAAACAATCAATATTTTGGTGCAACTTAAAACC
Source organism: Stenoptilia bipunctidactyla (assembly GCA_944452665.1). Classification (NCBI taxonomy): domain Eukaryota; kingdom Metazoa; phylum Arthropoda; class Insecta; order Lepidoptera; family Pterophoridae; genus Stenoptilia; species Stenoptilia bipunctidactyla. Next base: position 19,161,220 of record OX101746.1, read on the forward strand.
GTTTCTCAACAAATATGGTCAATAGATGCTTTATGCAACAAACCCCTCGTCCTGTGCAAGGAACTATCAGGTATTTATTATTTTAAGGTTTTCACATTTTATAATCATCAATATTTATAAAACTGTTCCGTTACTGACTGAGTGACTGACAGACAACGTACAGCCGTAACTACTGGGCGTAGAGAGCTGAAATTTGAAACATACATTCTTTAGGGGATGTAGGGGTGTACTAAGGAAGGAATTCCCGAAATTCCCACGGGAACGGGAAATATAGGACTTTTTAGTTTGTATGAAAATTTTTATTCTTTGAGTGCACGGATACGATACTTGGCATAAAGGTTCTTCAAAAAGTGACTGGTTGTTTTATGAAAGAAATAAAACAACCTTGGTATAAAGCTTGGTATAATACTTGGTATAAAGGTTCCTTAATAAGTATCTGTTTGTATTATGGAAGTAATTCCCGAAATTCCCACGGGAACGGAAAATATAGGACTTTTGAGTTTATGCGTGTACGAAGTCGCGGGCAAACGCTCGTGCTTAAATATAATGTTATACTTAAATAAAAATATTAAATTAAATTGCGCCTGACTAGAACCCGGGAGAGTCGCCTTCAAGTTCGCTTCCAGGGATGATTTTATTTAATAATTTTATCCATAATACAAATAACAATATTTCAAATACAATTTATGTTAATTTCTTATTTTTGGGTGTTTATGTATTTACATTTTAGGTTCCCCCTAGTTCGCTATAAGATATCCCATATCACAAGCTCTGCTTACTTTGGGGCCACGTGGTGTGTGTGGTTGTCTTGTCATTTAATTTATTTAATTATTCATTATTAACTAGAACTTTCACATGGTTTCACCCTTGAAACTCTTTATTTAGAAGGAAGTTTTTATCTATTATTTAGCTTTGGTATCTTTCGCGAGTTACGCCATAAATATAACAAAAAAAAACAATTATAATATTAGTAGGGCTAGTTGCTCCACTAGGGTTATACTCCCGTTACTTTGATCCAGTGGGACTTTCTGGATAATTCAACATCATCATCAGTCAGCCAGCAGACTTCCACTGCTGGACATGTGGCTCTCACAAGGTTCTCCACACAAATCAGTCCCGCGCTGCCCTCATCCAGCGTTTACCGGCAACATTACCCAGATCTTCCGTCCATCGTCGGGAATTTCTGGATAACTGGATATAGGCTATCAAATAAAAAAGTTTTTTTCAAATCAGACCAGTGGTAGTTACAGAGATTGGCGCGTTCAACCAAAAAACAAACAAAGAAACAAACTCTTCATCTTTATTATTAGTTTTATTTTTCAAATTCGAATGCTCCAAATCGTAGTTACCGCAACCAAACAAATTTTCCAGAAAATACAGTTTTTAATGGGGTTTGTCGTAGAAGCTAATTTTATCTTACAGCCCGTTTACACATGGTCCGTTTTAGTGGATACGTTTTACTAAATACTGTAACCATATGTGAAGTCACTAATACACCATGCGCCAGTGATGAAAAAAAAACGTACCACTAGAACAAATGTTTTTGGGGTTTGATGTGGAGATGCTATGGCAAGAGGTGATGCGAAAAAACAAAAACAGATGTCTATATGTTTTTGAGTACTCAGAGCTTGTAAATTGTTTCTTACCGACATTTTGATGAGAACCGCACAAAAGATAAAATAAATAAATAAAGATCCCAGTGCCTAGGAAAGAACTGGCTCTTATTGAAATATTGATCCTTTACTACGTTTGCTCAATATTGTTTTTATCGTCAACAAGCAAATGTATGTGCTTTTCATAATATTAGTAACAGATACAAGGAAAAAACAAAGTTTTGGAAACTTACTAAAAACCATAAAAAATTAGCTTTTTCCCGCAACTTCGCAAGCGCTTAACTACCGTTTCTGTTGGAATTTCAGAAACTCCTTCCATAAAACAACCAGACACCCATTGAAAGAACCTTTATACCAAGTTTCACATCTGCGCACTCAAAGAACAAGATTTTTCATACAAACTAAAAGGTCCTATATTTTCCGTGGGAATTTTGGCAATACCATCCATTATACAACCAGTCACCAATTGAAAGGACCTTAATACAAAGAATATAGATAGTTTTTGATTGCGAATTTCATTTCCGGCCACGAGTAGCTTGGTTCTATTGGTCATCTAATTTGAATGAAAGTTTACACACTAGGTAGCCAAAACAATCTATTGCTATGATACTTTTGTCATTGATGATGTTACCTACTTAAGTTATTTTTGACAGTGAGGTGTCCATAATTTGCTGCAGAATTTTAAACACCACACAGCAGCTTTTAGTGGTAGTTTTCGTTATCGAGCTACCCTTTGTTGGAATAACTTACCACCACCCTTACAACATCCTTTATTAAAGATCACATTTATTAAATTGTATAAATCTTTGTTAATGGGTAAACAAGAAAGTTTTTAAACTGGCATGGTCATTAACATTTAAATTAACTTTAGAAACGGGATATTTACCGTGTTTTTCATTTATTTTGAGTTCTCGATATTTCGGCACTGTTACAAGGGCCATGTACCGTCGTGATCATGGCGCTTGTAACAGTGCCGAAATATCGAGAACTCAAAATAAATGAAAAACATGGTAAATATCCCGTTTCTAAAGTTAATTTAAACAAGAAAGTGCTTAGAATATCTTGGAATTTCTATGTAGGTATGTATAACATTGCACTTAATTGAGGTTAACATATATTTATTTCCTTAAGTCTTGACTCACCATATTATTAGTTATTTAAGTTATTATTTTTGTTTATGTATATTGTATATTATAATTAAAAAACCGTTAGGTGTAGTTATGCAATGGTCATATTACTTATATTGTATGAATATTTTATTTAAATGCATAGTTTCAGCGCCCGTCTTTCCTGTTGTTGGCTGCAACTGAAAATCAGCGCTTTGTAGCAACTAGCTTCAAAGCACAAGCTGAGTTGTGTGTCCATTTGTTACTGCAGTACATGTTGGTTCTAAATATTTTTATTAAGTTTTTTTTTCTGTTTACTAATGTGTACTGTTGCTGTTGAGTTTCTTGCCACTTCTTCTCAACAGAACGACTTTCCGAAGTGGTGGTAGATTCAGTTCAATTTGGAAATTGTGACTTATTTCAAATGTATTTAAATACTTACGAAATAAAGATTCTTTTGGCTTTGACTTTGACTGTTGTTAACAATAAATGTGTTTTTACTTTACTTTACTTTTACTTATAATCTTAGACAATGTAAAGTTCATCTAATTTTGAACTTCAACTACTTATGTTTATTTTACACTGGTGGTTGTATTGTTGAGCGATTTAGGCACAATATGGGGTAAAATTATATTATTTAAGTATTTTATTTGTAGTGTAATTCAAAAACGGTATTTTTAACCGCGTTTTTTATGTAGGTAAATCATATTCTTCATAAAAATACGAGCGGGTTTTTTGCAGTGTTTGAACAAATTGAACCCTCATCCTTTTTCCATAAGACTACTAGACGCAGACAGAACTTCCATCCGTATGTGGTGGATATTCAAAAAACTCGAACTAAGCGTTCCTTATTGATACCTACAGATCGCCAAGGTTTGGAATAAACTGCCTGCGTCTATTTTCCCTGACCAGTATAGTCCTAGTACTTTTAAGCGTCGAGTGAATAGGTTTCTCGTGGATGGACGTGTACCACCTAAGTCTTCATGTTCACTTCCCATCAGGTGTCACTGAAGACAAACGTCCCAACCTTATTTCATAAAAAAAGTGTCAGCAAAAAAATATTTTTCGTAATATTCTTCAAATACCTGTAACTTATTGAGGTATGCCACTTATGCCAAATAATGTTTGTTTTGAAATATTGTTTTCTATCAAATGGCATTTTTAATGAATTACTGCCGGAATGTATTAAATAAAAGATGTTTTTAGTGAATTTCATAGCATTGTTATATTCAACATATTAGAAACATTCATTATTCATTGCACATCTTATGAATAACTGTCTGTTTCGAGTTATAATCCAAATATTCCCGGAATTCGGAACTGGCGGGATTCGACCCACGCAACTTCGAATCCCGCCAATTCCAAATTCCGGGAATATTGGGACTATGATGATTACAGTCTGAAATACCACAAAGTAGCCTATGAGCTATTCCAAACTGTACACTATCACTATGCCAAATTTCATCCAAATCCGTTGAGCCATTCTGCCGTGATTGAGAAACGACCACTTTGGCGATGGGGTAAACCTCAGACGCCAGTGGTTGCGGGTTCTATTCCGGGTGTTAACTGATCTTAAGGCGCGCTTTCTTTGAAATGTTTAGATTTTTTTATGGAAGAACTATAAGTCCAAATAAAATAGTATATTTCATTACGAGTGCGGAAAGCCTGTCATTGCAAAGAGTTCCGACAAATGTCTACACGAGCCGAGGCGCAGCCGAAGGCGAGGGTTGACAGTCGGAACAAGTTGCAATAACGGTTCCGCACGTGTACTGAACGACTATTTTTAATACAGTTGCGAAAAAATTAAGCAATTTTATAAAATATACAAAATGGCGCCAGCCGTGAAAGATTATAAACAGAGATTTTTTTTTGTTTACCCATTCTGTGTAGGCAAAGGGAACTATGCCCATACAGCCAAGTCTTTACTAGAATTTTTGTTTTGACATGAAATGAAAATGAATTTAATGAGATAAAATGAAATGAAACCTAACCTTACTCATTGCATCAAATCATTGTATCTAATATTGAAACAAATTAGTAGCTTCTTTTCAGAAATATTTGCATGAATCCTAAAAACTTCTATGAATTTTTTTTTAGTAAAAACTTCGTGGTTGATTTTTTCTTTTAATAGACATTATTTTGACATTTGGGAAAGAGAACGCACGAGTGCGGAAAAGGTAAAGAAAAAGCACAAGTGTGTAATAGCCCACATCCCGAACGCTAAACGTCCCTGCAATACGCCACTTTTTGAGCAACTGTATTAAAAAACGTTTTTTCGTAGTCGAATGGGGTAGATTAGCACTATCTTGGATATTTTTCTCCGAAGTCCTTTTTAGAACACCCTGTATGTGTTGGTATTTATATTCTACATGGTATCTCATAACGCAAGCTTTGCTTACTTTGAGGCCATGTAGTTGGTGTGATTGTCTGGGGATTTTATTTATTTTTATGTTTATATGTAATAGAAAGGCATTTTGGTAGTAAATTTTACTGTTCGTAGGCAAAACGAACAGTTTTCATGATATTGAAACGCGCCATCAGTGCTCTAAAACGCTACTCAAACCTTGAGGTTACGGGTTCGAATCCCGCACGAAACAAAAAAAATGTTATGTGACATACAAACATACATACATAACATCACGCCTGTCTCTTCATACAAAATTGCCGGTTACGGGTACTTATAACTAGGCCCTTTTTAAGTATGCGACCAATTTGGTTGGCAAACGTTTGCCTAGGGCGGCCCCTTCCGACATGACCATCAAATCGTGCTCTGTACGCCTCTTTCGTAAATTTACTTTCACTCATCCTCTCTAAATGTCCAAACCACCTTAGCATACCCTTTTTAATCTTACTTACTACGTCTTTTTTATGTTATATGACTGGGCGTTTATCTATACAAATATCTATTTATATTCTAGGTTCCCCCCTAGTTCGCTACATGGTATTCCAAATCACAAGCTATGCTCACTTTGGGGCCATGTAGTCGGTTTGATTGTCTGGGGATTTATTTTTATTTATTATACAGTGTGTAAGTGGCAGGATCAATCAACGGAGTCTGAGGGTGGAGCTACCTCAATACCTACGAATTTTACCACCCTTATATGTTCAGCAAAATTAAGTGGTCCTTAAGATATACGGACATTAATTCATGTTTTATCATCATCACGACTCTTTGTAATGAACCCACTGCAGGGCTATGAGTCTCTCCCTGGGCGACGAGGAGGTATAGGCCATAATCCACCAAGCTGGCCCAGTGCTGGGTGGTGGATGTCAGAATTTTCAGGGCGCCGAAAATGGCTTCTTACAAACCCTAACGACTACTGTATACAAGTATTCAGCACCCGGTACCGACCCCTTAACGTGTCCTCTGAAGCATGGAAGTCGCCGTGAGAAAATGAATGGTCGGCGGTCACCCATCCAAGTACCGACGGCGCCGAACGTTGATTAACCTATGATATCGTTTGATACACACAGTAACCGCGGCTCCACGACGACTTCTTTTTTTCATGTTTGTTTTTGGGAAAATCTAACTTTCAGAGCAACGCTTATACATTTTTGCTTCAAAAAAGCTGCAGTGCGATAACAGAACTTTATCGATTCGTGTGTTCACGAAAGTTCGTATAGTATGGAATCGGTTTGTTAGCAACAATCGAAATCTATCAACGGCCGCATGACAAGTTTAAATAAATGTATGCCTAGCTAATTTGAAATGTTTGTGAACTTTATCTATTATACGGATGGGCGAGGGAGCTCAATTAAAGACGTCTTACTTTGTCTGAAGTAAACAGTATATTCCTTTATTTTAAGTATGGGAATCTAATACTAAACGAAGAGATGCGTCACACACTACACCTCCCCGGCTATTTTTGAAAAAAAATATAAATGTTTTTATTTATTTTTTGAAATAACAATAAAAATTTAGAACAGATATCTTTTCACACACTACACTATCGTCAAATAATTGTAGAATAAATCAATTACAACTTACAAATGTTGGTTACAACTTACAACCGACTCCACACTATACGTGAACATACGAGTCGATAAAGTTCTGTGCTCGCACAACTATGTAAAAAGTGACTTTTTAAATCTTATTTCAGGATAACGCTGTATGTCATTTACATCACTGGATTCATCGGCCCATCTTCGTCGGGGAGAAACATATATAGTGTAAGTAATTATTATCTGATTATTAATTGAAATTAAAAATTACTTGTGAGATAATAGTAATAATAATTCTCGGTTTTGCTCGAGACTGCCCGAATCGTTCGCCGGTTTCTGTCTCTCTTGCCCTGATCCCCGACCGACTAGTCCGATCGTCGGGTCTTTTCCGCCGAAAGGCGAGTAGTTATAAGTATGCATAATAATAATAAAATCGTTTATTCGACGAAAACAGCACTTATAATATAGAAGTTACACTAAAAGAAACAAACAATAACGAAAAATAATTAATTATTTACGCCGAAAAGGCTTGCACTCAGCATTACGCTGATAATTTATGCAATTTTCAGCGCTGATTTTCAGTGCATGCCTCTCTATTGACTTCACGGACGCTTTACGCTAACTTAAAGATAATTATTATGTTATAAATAAAAAATAAAATATTATTATATATTATTGTATATACCAAATGGATACTATAGATAGCAAAATAAATAGATTTAAAATAAATAAATAACAGTCAAAAATATAACTGTTCATAAGATATCAACAATAAAAATGGTATAGGTATTTCAGAGAGCTGCCTTTTGTTGTGTGAAGAGGTACTCTGTATATTTATTTTTAAAATTGGTGATGGTTGATAACTTTTTAAGAGGTGGAGGATGTTGTTCCGACATTTGGTGGCAGCATACTTAAAACTACCCCTGAAAGCAGAGGATTAGTGCTTGTGTGTCATAAGTCTATGAGAGGTTTTCTGACAGCTCATTAAAAAAACAAAACGGTACAAAAATGGTACAAAAAGCTTCGATAGATGGCGCTTTACAAAAGGCGAAGTCTTAACTGAGATAGCCATTTATTCCACACTGCGTTTTTAAAAGTAAAATAAATTAATTGCCGTCTGTATCAAAAATTGAACTTATAAATAACCATAGATGGTAGATACCACTTACCTACATTATAAAATACAGACTTAACGCCTTCGGCTTTTTAAATCTTTATGAGCTGTCAGAAAACTCCTCATTATCGCTAGATCGAGTATTTATTGCCAGGCGAGAAAATGCAATGTCGAAAACGGCCCACTATGATGACAAGTGATGACACTAGTGTTTATAATGCGGTTTTTACTTACATTTATTGTCGGAAGTGTCCGACTAGTTTCGAACTCTTATGGAGTCTTTTATCAGGGTTGAGTGCAGTGATTATTAATATTTTTTTTATTTATTGAATATTCATTACTTCATTGAAATTATTAATTATTATCCATTTACGTCATAGCGTGACAACTAAGTTTTTGCTTTTGCTATTTTTATAAGTTGATTATGGTTACAGATTCTGTATTTCCTAGATGGCGCTACTTGAGGATATAAGCAACAGTTATTAATTATTATTTTATAAGAAAACTAGCTTTATCCCGCAACTTCGTATGCGCGTAACTACCCTTCTCGTGGAAATTTCAGAAACTATACAACCAGACACCCACTGAAAGAACCTTTATACCAAGTATCACACCCATGCACTCAAGGAATTAGTTTTTTTCATACAAACTAAAAATCATATATTTCCCGTGCCCGTGGGAATTTTGGGAATTTTTTTCGTAGCACAACCAGTCACTCTTTGAAGAACCTTCATGCCAAGTATCACATCCGTACACTCAAGAAATAAGATTTTTCATACAAACTAAAAAGTCCAACCCCTTCCCGTGGGAATTTCGGGAATTCCTTCCATAATGCAAACATACACTTATTGAGGAACCTTTATGATATAAAGGTTCCTCAGTATCACATCCGTGCAATCAAGGGATGGGATTTTTTCATACAAACTAAAACATCATATATTTCCCGTTCCCGTGGGAATTTCGGGAATTACTTTCATAACACAACCAGACACACATTGAAAAACCTTTACACCAAGTTTCACATCGGTACACTCAAGGAATAAGATTTTTCATAGAAACTAAAAAGTCCTATATTTCCCGTTCCCGTGGGAATTTCGGGAATTCCCGCCTTAGTGCACCTCTACATCCCCTAAAGAATGTATGTTCCAAATTTCAGCTCTCTACGCCCAGTAGTTACGGCTGTACGTTGTCTGTCAGTCACTCAGTCACTCATACACTCAGTCACTCAGTACCTCAGTCACTCAGTCAGTAACGGAACAGTTTTATATATATTGATTCATTTAAGGCGAGGATTCTCGAGCGCAGTAGGCATTAACGCTATACGGGACTGCGTGGCGGGCAGTCGCGTAAATGAATACGTCAGCCAGCGCACAGAAAAGTCACAGCGTAATAGTCGTGATACAGTAGTACAATACCTAGCCGTGGCTTGTTATACGAAACTCATTACGATAAGGTGGTTTCGTTTTAATTTAAACTTCATCATCATCATTCAGGCAGGAGATGTTCACTGGGAAGGCCTCTCTCCAGCAGTGGACGCCTATGTAAACTTATGTCACGGATAATATTTAATTGATAATTTAGATTTTTTTATTTCTTTATTGTGTCGCCATAGTATGATTTTGTCTGACCCAAAAATATATATTTTTTAATTTATCTGGATAAAGTACAACGGTACTTTTTTTTAATAAATATTGTATATGCTGTGTAATTGCTACATACATTTTTTTATTTATATCATCTGTTTATACAAAAGTCAATTGGTCGAATTGGTTTCATAGCCTAAACTTTCATTTACAAGATTTAAGATAAGTCCTATAAGCTAGCTTGGCTCTGCTCGGGCGCGTTTAAGCTTAAAACTGTTGCTGATTTTGTAGATGAAATCTTCCGGTTATAAAAACCGTACTAGTTTGCCTCGCAGGTAATGTATCGTGATGTTTATTTCAAACTTGCATTACAGGTTTGTTCCAAAATAAGTTAAAATCAGATAAGTGGTTGAGATCTTTCATATAAATTTTCATCTCTTATCTCATCCTATAGGGGTTGGTATTTGAAAGAAAAATTGTGTTTGGGAGCTACTTTCATCACAAATTTTCTACAAATCGGTCGAATGGTTTAGCTGGACAAGTGTAACTAAAATATAGACTTTCGCATTTATAATATTAGTATGGATCCTTTATTTAGTACCCACAGCACAAGTTCTATAAAAAACTTAATTTGAGGTATATAATGTAGCGTAAATCTTAGAAATCAGTAATATTTTTTCAATGAATTGAAATTATAACTACCCCTTCAAAAAGTCGACCTTTTTCACATAAGATCGAACTTTGTGTTGGAACCGTCCTGAATTTGATTGATTTTCTTTTTTATTTCCAGAGTTGCAAAAGCTCAAAGCCATTTAAACTCAACGTGCACGTGGTCCCACACACACACAATGACGTCGGCTGGGTGAGAACTGTGGACCAATATTACTATGGCAGTAAGTATAGTCACGTCTCAGTTAAGTGACTAACGAATCCAACGTAAATAATTCTCATGCCACGCAGATCGTGGGTGTAAAGGAGAAAAAGAGTAGGTCCTAAAACGCTGCCCTGTGGTAGCCTACAAGTCTAAATCACCTCTCCACTATTGAATCAATGCAGCCTTACTTTTTTCTGTACATCAGACATGTAATTTCCGAAAAGAGCAAGTTAAGTCTTACACCCATATTCTTAAGGTTATGCACAAGAATAGCGATGAATACAGTATCAAAAGCTTTCAATAAAACACTTTTTAACTGGATTTATCGCGTGTATTTACATTTTGCATTTTAACTCGACGTTTCGGTGTCTTTGCAGACCCCGTGGTGTTTTATTTAATAGTATGAATCGCGAAAACTTAAGACTATATAGCTTTTTTTCAAATCAAGAAAAATCAGCAACTTTTTTATGCTGGTAAAGTTGCGTAGGTAAGTTGCTTAGTTAGGTATTTGATACTATGTCAATTTTATTTAAACACTCTGAAAGTTAAGTAACTAATGTTAAGTAACTTCTCTACGATTTAATACTGGGTGGCGCAAAAGTACTCATGGCACTAAAGAAAATATTTTTTTTTTTTATGACATTTCCTGTCATTCGGTTTTTGAAAATTGTGTAGTGAACAAATGTAAAATACACTGAAAATAAACATGGACCGTTTTACTCCCCAAGAACGTGGAATAATCGTGTCAATGTTCTTACGGAATAATTCATCAGTGATAAAAACACAACGAGAATTTCGTCGACGATTTCCCCACCGTCCAGCACCGATCGCACAATTCGATACATTTTAAAACCCTTAATCTAGTTTTCTAATTTAGAAAAAAAAATTATTGCTGGACCAAATAGGGTCTTAACTTTTGAGCCACCCTGTATTTCTGGTAGACCCGAGATTATTATTGTCATCTGTCACGTGTACACGGCTGTAATAATAAATTGTTTAAGAAGTGTAACATCTAAAACATAATTGTGGGAGCCAGTACATCAACTGCCAATTTCAGAAATTCATTGAGATATATTATCCCTAGCTGGGACGCAATTTCATTTTGAATTTAGGATAGTGCTATGCAGTTGTTGACATGTTTTTTGCAGTAATGCAAATGAATGCAGTTGTATGGATTTGTTTTCAAAAGAGATCCGGTATTTTGTCAAATTTTCCTCAGTTAAGTAATACGTATATTTTTGTATAAATATTTGTTACATAAATAGCTTAAGTTGTTATACTAATAAATGGTTTAAGCTAGTTATTGGAATAGTTAATTCCCTTTCTCGTCTTACGTCGGTTTAATAAATACCTCGTCCTGTAACACACAGGAAAAAGGTATCTATTTCCCTTTTTTTTTAAATCTTCTTTGCTGAGTGTTTGGTGTGCGAGAAGGACTCTTGTTTGTAATCTGGATATGTAACCAGTGGCCTTACCCTTGAAATCAGTTAACAAGTTAAAAAGTTAACTTTTACAAAAACTATTTGTTCACGATCCGAAAATCTATTACAAACTCGATACAAAGCTGTCAAATCTTGTCAAGAGTACCAAATGTATGAACACGATCAAGCAAACTCGATTGATTTTAGTTCTAAAAAATTCCACCACAATCGACCTTAATCTTGCGCCACTTACGCATTCAGGAGTACCAAATTGCATTTTTTCTTTTTCTATATTATAATCATATTTAATTGAGGAAACAATTTTTTCATAAATGTAAATGCTAAAAGTAATAATTTATATTTAATGTCTGGATGCCGCAAATATTGCGCCCTATGTGTATATATAACTTAATAATGTTCCATCTTTAATGTGTTATGTAAGATGCAATAAATTTGAATATTTACAGAAGAGTTCCCAAAGGGAGTTTTCAAAGGAGGAGTTCAACACATCCTGAACTCTGTCATTGAGGAGCTGTTGCGAAACAAAGAGAGAAAGTAAGTAAGGATATCTGAGGACATATTCCTTTTTGGCCCGTAATGATTTCTGTAAAATATATCCTGATGAATAAAATGAAAAATCTGATAACATTTTTCATTTTATTTAAAGAATAATTGAGCATTTTAAATGCAAAAACTTAAAAACATTATTAAAACATTGCAATATTTGCAATGCTTCACTTTAACTGGGATTCACAATTTCTGTAAAGAAATTGGTCTCGGGTGGTCTTAGCTGCAAAGCTATACCATAAGATGGAGCTACGTTAGCAATATAACGTAAAAACAAAAATGTGGTAAGTAATTTCGAGGCGTACCGTCAGGCCCCGGTAGCTCAGTGGAAGAGCACCCGTCCGACAAACGAGAGGTCCCAGGTTCGAATCCTGGTCGGGTAATTTTAATTTATCACATTTTTCATTTTATTCAAAGAATAATTGAGCATTTTAAATGCAAAAACTTAAAGACATTATTATATCCTGATGATACTAACATCTACCAATAGTTTCTATTTTTGTAGTTTAAAATATGCCTGATCGAAAGATCCCGATCTTATCTTAATAAACAGGATGTCCCAGTAATGGTGGCCAAGCCAGTAGGTACGTGTGTGTGGGAGGGTAGGATGACTCAAACCACTTCATTTGTTTTTTTATCCCGATTAGTTTGCGCGCTACGCCATGATTTGTAAAATTTCGAAAATTCATACTTTTTTTTCACATTCATAGGCTTCACGCCCGCAGTTTAAGCTCTGGACCAATACATACATACATAACGTACGCCTGTATCCCTTATGGGGTAGGCAGGACACCAGAGGTTACAAGACCATCTGATGTCACGTATGACAAATTTGTAGGTATTATAAAGATGGAGAGAGACTATTGTAGTGACAGGGGGTCAGCCTATCACCCACAAAAACACCTTTAAAACCTCTGTCCCTTAACTGACTTTTACAGTATCAGAGGGAAGAGAAGCAGCTGGCACATTCTACGTTTTTGTTTCACTCCCAGTCCAGCATGAAAGATCTAAACTAAAATTTTTATGTTTAATGATTTCGTGATAATGGTTCTACTAAATTACAGTTGAAAAACCAAAACTACTATGCCTGGTAATTCATAAACCATCACTGAGCTATGTAAAAGTTTTAAGATTAAAGCTGGCAAGATTTTCTTATGCTTTACGCGAGTTTAGAAAAACAACGGACTTAAAAACCGGTCTAATGACATATTACGCCTACGGCTTTCTTTCTCACGAAATCACAAAATAATAAATAAATAAAATCCCCTGACAAACAAACTAACTGCATGGCCCCAAAGTAAGCATAGCTTATGTTATGGGATACCATGTAGCGAACTAGGAGGGAACCTAGAATATAAATACATAAATAGATAAACACGGAACATTTTTTTCTTGTTCCGTGCGGGAATCGGGTATCTCGCAACCACTGCTGACTGAAGCAGATAGGTTTACCCCACCGCCAAAGTGGTCGTCAATTATTTTATGGGGTAACAGTTTAGATGCACCCGATGCTCAAAAAAGACTTTTGCGAATACTTATGAACATACCGCCGACCAATAGTTGCAGGGAAAATTTTCGAAACCAAAAAATTCTAATGCTTATATATTTTTGAAATAATTACCACACAAATTATAAGACTAAACGTTCAGACATAATTTCTAAATACACTCTTAGACCATCTAGCAAAATAAAATACTTAATAATTGTTTTAAACTATCGCGGTTATTTTCACTATGATTTAATGTATATACGGGATTCTTACCACGATTTCTTACAATCGTGGTGAGAATCCCGTATATACATTAAATCATAAAATACTTAGTTCAAATGTCATCCGTACATTTCCACAAAAGTTTAAATCAAGTAACATCCACAAATTCCGCATGTCCTCAGAGAAATTATGCTATCCATTTTCTATAAAACTTATGACTAAGCAATCATGCATTTCTAATTTTTTGATCAATATCACTATAAAAGTAACTTTTACTATAGTATTTGACAGTTTTTATGGGTCAAGCGTAATTAGCGCCTCTAGTGGAATCGGAAGGCAGTTTTCTATCCCATTGGTCTGGTAGCACACTAACGCCTGATTCATTTGCTTCTTCCACAGGTTCACATACGTAGAAACGGCGTTTTTCTGGAAGTGGTACATTCGGCAGTCGGTGTGGAGACGGAGTGAAGTGCGCATGCTCGTGCAGCAGGGACGCCTGCAGTTCGCTGGCGGGGCTTGGACCATGAACGACGAGGCCTCCACGCACTATCAATGCATTATCGATCAGTTCACCTATGGAATAAAGTTGAGATTTGCTTTTTATTTAATGTCATTAATATGTGCAGGTCAAGCGTTACAAATCTGTCAAATTTCCCCAACCCATTTTTAATTTAATGTCGAGAGCATAGAGTTCCGATTCAATTACAATTTTTTGAAAGATTTGGAAAGCTTGGTCTGCTGCCTTTTGTACATGCTCTCAAAGTATAATAGCTCAGTTCAACTATGGCAGCACTTATATAGGGGGCTTAAAAGGCTGATATTGAAAAAACAGTTCATGTTAATTACAAAAATATTTTATTTATTCTATAAAGAAAACTTTAAAATAATTGTAATATCGCACCTTCTGTAAGACAAGGGCATAACTTCCAAATTTTGTGAAAATGAGTTAAATATGCCAAACGGTATATAAATAGTAGTACCATCGCTGGACAGACAAAGACACCCATTAATTTATTACATTTACTCTAGATAATGTAAATGCCCTTGTCGAATGATTAGATTTTTTGATAATTCTAGCGCGACAAGTACGACTGATTTAATAGTCTTCTGGAGTGCCAAATTCATTAAGGTAAATACGCGTTTTAATTTTTCATTCCTGGAAGGACAAAGCCTCTTTTAGTATATTTGTATATAGATATGTATGGAGAGAAAGATTCAAAATAATTTCAATAAAATAAATGTAAAGTTTTTAAACTACTCAGATGACATAATTCTATTTCTTAATAATCATTGCATGTTACTGTAGAAATCAAATGAGTGAAAATTACACTCATTTGACTTATACCGTGAGAAATTTGACATTGATTGCAAAAAATTACTTAAAGTGACTCTCCTGTAAAATTATGAAAAGTGCAATTGTGCCGTTGTCTTACTGAAGGTGCGATATATTAATGAGAATATTGTGGCCGTAACTGTTAGCAACAATATATTTTAAGTCCACGTCATTATCTGTTTTGGCGTTTCCAATTATATTTTCAAGAGATATCTTACAAAATGGTTGCTATATTTTGACTTTTGCTTATGCATTAGCACGGGTTATATAAAAGGTCATTCAAAAAAGTGTGATAATAAATAATAATGAAAGGTGTGAAACTATAACCGATTTTGAATCATATATTCAAGCTTTTTTTGAATTTAATGAGTAAATACCAAGGAACCTATTTGTTAGTTCCGGGTTAGTACCAAAATATCTATTCTAATTTCTATGCACCTATTAATAAGTCTTTGGCAGCCAATGCTGTAAGTCAGCTGATAAGAATTTAGGGTTGTACATGTTAAAGTTTATCTAGAACTACGAGCGTTTGCCCGCGACTTCGTACACGCATAAACTCAAAAGTCCTTTTTTCCGTTCCCGTGGGAATTCCAGGAATTCCTTCCATTACACAAACAGAAACTTATTGAGGAACCTTTATACGAAGTATCACATCCGTGCACTCAAAGAATAAAATTTTATCACACAAATTAACATCATATATTTCCCGTTCCCGTAGGAATTTCGGGAATTCCTTTCTTAAAACAACCAGTCTCTTTTTGAAGAACTTGTATGCCAAGTATCATATCCGTGCACTCAAGGAATAAGATTTTTCATACAAACTAAAAAGTCCAATAATTCCCGTTCCCGTGGGAATTTCAGGAATTTCTTCCTTAGTGCACCCTTACTTTCCGTAAAGAATATATGTTCCAAATTTCAGCTCTCTGCGCCCAGTAGTTACGGCTGTACGTTGTCTGTCAGTTACTCAGTCACTCAGTCAGTAACGGAACAGTTTTATATATATTGATTGATGACTTGGGATAACTTGCGATCTGAAATGCTGAGGGTTGGGAGACCTGATGGGATGGATTCTAAATCAATTTAGCCGTGCGCTATTTAAATATTGTCACACCTTTTTGAATCTCCCTATATTTTCAAGAGTGTCACATATTTTCTTTTGGAGAATTGCTACTTATAAAAAAACATACTCCCAGTGGGTAGGTTCATCAGTCAGACCACACGTGTGGTTCTGTGAATTTGACAGGGTTGAATCAATGGTGATTATTGGTGATTAAGCTCGTCTTTGGCCTCAGTCTCATCTGATGATAAGTAAAGATGAGGTCCAAGATGGAAGCACACGGGTCTAGGAAAAATTCAAAATTCAAAAAGTTTTATTCATCTTAGGAATTTCACAAAACACTTGATGAAGTCAGTCATCACATACTTCGGCTTTAACTAGTTGTTAATAGATGTTGAATAAGATATTACAGTAGACCAAGAGACAAAAAAAGCCGGCGGAAAAAAACTCTTGGCACTCTTTTTCAGTCAGAATTATCAAATTAATACTAATAGGCACAGCACAAAATGACCGTGACATGAAAAAAAAAACTTACACAAGACAGCTAATTGTGAGAGCCAATGTCATGCCACAACAAATTGCTTACATAGTAGGTGTAATGAGCTATGGATGCACAATACGAACATGACAAACTGGGACCAGAGTATTTGAACAAGAATGGAATAAAATAGTCATAGGATCATTAGCAAAACGACCTGGCACCGCTTCACGAGTATAACGCAAGTACCAGCCATCACCCTCCTCAATCATCTAGAAGAACTATCTCTTCATAAAATATTGCCGGAACCCATCACCGCCCGAGCAGTTATTTGGCACGAGTTTCTATATGAAGGGTGGTCGCTAGCCACTCGGATCCTGACTGAATCCTTCCACTATTCAAGCTCACTCGGATTAGTCGCTTTTTGCGAAACGCTTATCCAAGCGCAGTAGTACTATTCTTATTCTGACTTACACAAAGTTTAGATGCGTCACACCTACAATGGGGTAGAAAACTGCCTACTTTTTCCACTAGAGGCGCTAATTACGCTTGACTCATAACAACTGTCAAATACCATAGTAAAAGTTTATCAAAAAATAGAAATGCATCATTGCGTAGTCTTAAGCTTTAAAGAAAATGGATAACACAGTTTTTTCTGAGGATATACACATGTGGAAGTTGTGGATGTACTTGATTTGAATTGTTATGGAAATGCACATTACGGTCCATATTTTCCACATTTTCATACAGAAAAGCAAATGATCATATAGATTTGCCGCAAAAAAAGAACAGTGAACAAGCAATTTCGATAACAACTTGTTCATTTGACGGTTTGTAATGGGTCAAGCGTATGAAGCGACATCTATTTAGAGCTTTTCGTTTTCTTCTCCATACTTAAGTAACAGTCTCTGTTTCTTTTCTTTTTTTTTATAAAAAAAAGTTTTATCTACACGAAGGAGGTTTTAATACTACTTTTTTTTATTTCAAGAAAACTGAACTACACGTTCGGCGCATGGGCGATTCCGACAGCTGGTTGGCAGATCGACCCGTTTGGACACTCGCGCGAGTTTGCTTCGCTGCTGGCCGCTATGGGTTTTGATGGCCTTTTTCTGGGCAGGATCGACTATGAAGATAAGAGTATGCGGCATGAGAGAAAATCGTTGGAAATGATTTGGCGTGGGGATGACGACTTGGGTATGATATTAAGATATAATTATTTGAAGATTATAGCAAAAGTTTTTCTAAAGTTATTTGTAAAAATAAACTGCTGTCGATTTTACCCGCAAGAACATACATCTTCCGCATTTCGACCGTGCACTTTACCGATTGAGCTACTGGGTTCTGCTCGATGTCCAACGACCTAATACCGGTCCCCCGGCCGCCCAAGGTGGAACGGTGGTGTATGTGGGGATGATCCGGCAGAAGGCCGGACTGACCCACTAACAACCTCAAACCAACCCGATGCGGACAGCAAGAGTGATTTCGCTTGAATTAATACAACACTGACAGACGTATTGACATATTTAAATTATTTAAATCTAAAAATTAATATTCATAAAACTAACATCATACAATTTGCGACATATAATTCTTTTAATGACCCAATTGACATAACTTTCGATAATAATCCAATAAATAACGTTGACGCGGCAGTGATTCTAGGTATAACCATAGATAAAAATTTAAACTGGAAGGCTCATATAGAAAACTTATGCAATAAATTAGACCGATTCTTGTACGCGTTACGGAGAGTTAAAAATGTAGCTGGTCAAAAAGCGTCATTAATCTCATATCACAGATACGTTGCATCTATCTTGCATTATGGTATTATTTTGTGGGGCAACTCCGTTGAAAAAGAATTGGTAGGTATTTCGGTCACAAAAAAAGTGCGTAAGGGCGGTTGCAAGTCTTAGGTATACATATAGCTGCCGACCGATTTTTGAGAGCCTCGGGATTCTACCGTTGCCTTATCTCTATATTTATGAGGTATACTTATTTTTAAAAAAGCACCCTTTGTTCCCTAAAAATCGGAATATGATTTCTGGTCGTAAGCGACACGCAAAGAAACTGTACGCACATGCTCATGGATTATGTATTAACTAAAACAGTATTGTATGCATGGCTGTAAAAATATTTTACAAACTTCCTTTGGACACAAAAAAACTTGACGTTAGCTTTCTTTAAAAAGAGACTATCCAAACTACTGTTGACCAAACTGTATTATAATACAAATGACTTATTGAAAGATACATCTCTGTAGACATCTAATTTCATTTTTACAATTTATTTTATTCTGTTTTATTTCAATATACTACTTTAATTTTATCTGACCATATTTTTTATGACAATATTTAAATTATTAAAATATGACCTGTTATAACTATATAATCTAAAGTTAATTATTTAACTTTTATATTGAAATACAATTATTGCACACCGACACCTGTCGGTAGGATGTTGTAGACCTCACTATTATTTTTAAGACCTAAAATGTACCGACTTCCTTGCAAATAAAGATATTTCATTTCATTATGCACAGTAACCACGGCGCCATGCGCCATAACGACTTCCAGCACAGTTGAGTAGACAAATCCATTCGTTGCACTAGCAAGACAGCCATTTGTAAATACTTATGTAAATATTTGAATAAGAATTCTTGATCTTCAACAGTTTTTAAAAGACTATTGCTGTTGAGTTTCTTGACACGTCTTCTCAACAGGGACCTTCTAAATGTAAAAATTGGATAAAAATTGTGGTATTTTCTTAATTCAGCAAGAATAACAGGGGTAAAGATACGAATCCCGCTTATTTTTTTTAAGTCTTTCAACATTTATACAGGTGTTTTTTTTTATTAAATATGGATGGGGCGTTTGTCTTCCATGACACCTGATGTTAAGTGGACATGAAGACTAAGGTGGTACACGTCCATCCACGAGAGACCTATTCACTCGACGCTTAAAAGTACTAGGACTATACTGGTCAGGGAAAATAGACGCAGGCAGTTCATTCCATTTAAGAAATGTTTTTTTTAAATCGAATAAAACACTCAAATTTGCATATTTTTTTGTTATTGGTTTCGATAAATTGGCCTTTGCCATTTACGTTTTAAAGATGTGGTCCATTTGGAAGGTCCAATTTTGCGTCACTTCTTCGAGCGTTTCGGACTTTATTCCTCAAAAATTATAGAATTGTAAAAAGCCGCTCGGGACTGCAGGGTCTGTATAAACACCGAAGCATCGAGTTAAAATATAAAATATGTAAAATTAAACGCGATAAAACCGACAAAAAAAGTTTATAAGTATTGAAATTTTAATAAGTCTTTTCTACAGGTAATCGCTCGGACATATTTACGTCTGTGCTGTACAACTTGTACCAGCCACCGCCCAGCTTCTGCTACACCGAAAAATGCAAAACTCCAGAGAGCCAGGTAACTATTATTATCTTCACCACAAACATTTATAATGACCCTTTTTTATACTTGAGGAAAACGTGCTATCACGTCCCCGACCGCCCAAGGGGGAGCGACGGGGTATCTGGAGATGATCCGGCAGAAGGCCAGACCTACCCAGTAAAAACCTCAAGGTGTACCTCATCTGCCATAGATGGAGCTCACGGTACCGCCATTGACATTACCCGCGAACCCCAGCAGATTGCGCTCAGCCTTAGCCGAGCGCCCCCCACGTAGGAAATGGTCCAGCACACGAGACCATTTCCCCACACATAGCCCTAATAGCCGCAGCAGGTCTTTATAATGACCCTACTGCAAGAACATGAGTCTCTTCCTTAGGCCGTAAACATACAGTTTTGCCCAGTACTTATTAGGTGGTGGAAACAAAATTTTCAGGTTGAAATTAGGTAAAAAATTTTTTTTTTTTTTTTTTTTTATATTGTAAGGATAGGACGTTTGTCTTCCATGCCACCTGATGGAAAGTGCGCATGAAGACTATGGTGTTACACGTCCATCCACGAGAAACCTATTCACTCCCGTACTATCATTGCTCCAACAATCAAGAGAACCGGCCTTTTTAGTGAGCTATACAGGGTGTTTTTCATGAAGATCAAAATATTTTAGGAGAAGGTTAAGAATGATGTGTGGATTCAATTTATGACAAAAAAAATTGTATATATTTTTTTTTAATTGAAATTTTACAATTCTTTTAAGTGATCAAATTTTTCTGACTAGAGAAAAATCGGAGCTTAACGTATTTCTTAATAGAAATATTTGGAAAAACGCTTTTATTTCTTGCTATTTAGTCGTAAATAACAGATTAAATTAAAATCTTGTTAACTTATGAGAATTAAAACATATCAATTTACCTAACAAAAAAAAAAATTGGTTTTCATAAATTAAATCCACGCATCATTCTTAATAAGTCGTCGTGGCGCCGTGGTTACTGCGCATATCAAACGATATCGCAGGTTAAGCGCGCTCGGTGCGGCCGGTATTAGGATGGGTGACCGCCGACCATTCATTTCTGACGACGACTTCCGTGCTTCGGAGGGCACGCTAAGCAGTCGGTCCTGGGTGCTGTATACTTGTATACAGTTATAGTCGTTAGGGTTTGTCAGAAGCCATTTCGGCACCCTGAAATATCTGACATCCACCAACCAGCAATGGGCCAGCTTGGTGGATTACGTCCTGAACCTCCTCGTCACCCAGAGGAGAGACTCATAGCCGTGCAGTGGGTTCATCAAACGGAGTTGTGATGATGATGATCATCATTCTTAACCTTCTCCTAAAATATTTTGATCTTCATAAAAAACAACTTATATACACCATTTGTTTCACCTGTATCTCAACTGATGGTGAGCAAAGATGATCAAATCAAAGATGTACAGTCACGGCCATTGCCGCCTGTTCACTTAAAAAAAAATGCATGAACATTGCTGCGGCGCCGAAATGTTTTACTATCTATTCTATTTTTAAGCTATTGCATAGCTTTTATCGCGGGCCTTGAGCGTGGGGACCGAATCCAGAAATTCCGTAACGAAAAAAACCTAACACCCCACTCCGACCGGCACAGCGATGATACTTTGATTTCATAACTTTACATGCGGGCTTTAATAAACAATCAGCGCCATTTACTAGGAAGTTTTGGAACTTCATATTAGATCAAACATTACTGCAAATAAAATAAATAAATAATTATATAATCATCGTCACTTACCATCAGGTGAGATTGAGGTCAAACGCGGGTTTAGTCACATATAAAAAAAAATAATAATAATTGCATAAGTTGATAAAAAATGCTATGCAATAGCTTTACCGCGGCAGTCTCCGAGTGCCACACGGCACTCGATTGGAAATTTTGATTGGAAGTGTCTTCAACAGTACACGGGCTTAGGAATTGGTCTTCAAAAATCTTTGAATTGATATAATTTAATATGAATGGCGATATTTGTCAGCTGATTTTATATGAAGGGTGGTTCATAGCCAGACGACTCCAATAGAGTTCCTGCCAACAAGCGGAAATCTCTCGCATTAGTCGCCTTTTACGACACACTCATCCAGGAAAGGTAGGGCTATTCTAAGACAGCCCTTAATCCGTTTGCTTTAACTTTTGACTTAACACGGTAATGTTATCTATCAGTAATTCAACTCGGCTGCATCTTTGAAATATCCCGCCTTCATTATATTTAAATAAAAATAAAATCCCTAGACAATCACACCAACTACATGGCCCTAAAGTAAGCATAGCTTGTGTTATGGGATACCATGTAGCGAACTAGGGGGGAACCTAGAATATAAATATGTTACGGCTAAAGGTTGTTGTGAACATAAACTAAAATTAGCCGGCTAAAATTAGGTTTGTATTCGCGAAGCAGCTAAATTTCGATATCATGTTAGTTTGCGTCATGATGTTCCATCTTTTTGAAAATCATTAAGTATGTCTTTAAATCATTATGTTTATAAATAATATAAATATAACAAAAAGATTATGCGACAAGGAATGTTCCCGCACCGAAAGGCGTAGTCGGTACGGTTAGGTGCGACGACGAGCGTAGCGAGGAGTAGCAGTTAGGTTGCATATAGATCACACGTGCGCGAGCCGAGCGAGCGAAGCGAGCGGTGCCGTGGCAGCGGCCGGCGACGCGCCATAGTCCCTAAAGTGTGAGGTCGGCCACCACAACCCCGACATGGTCTATATTCAAGCGATAACTCATCGAGACAAAAAAAGATTATATTGTCTGTTATTTATAAATCAAGCTATTCTGAACAACGACGTTATGAGCTTACGCATATACTTAGTAACAACATTATTAATTAAAGCAATATGATCATTAAATGTTATGAAGAAAAATGATCTGAAAAAGAAAATTGAGAAGTTGAAATGGTTCTTGGTAGTAACAGTATAAATAAAAAAAATATGATGAAAAACTGTTAGGAGCTTCGTTGATAGTACTAAACATGTATAAATAATTACATAAAAGAATGTGTAATGAGAGTGTAATTTTTTTAATAAAAGTTTTCTTGTCTATATATTTTTATATTTTTTTTTCCTTTTTCATTTCCTTCTACATTTTTAGCCAATGGCCTGTAGTTACCTACACTTAAGTAACATTAGCACCCCCTAGAAGGTAAACCTAGGTTTAGCCGGCTAATTTTAAGTTTATGTTCACACCTACCTTTAGTAGTAACAAATACATAAATAGATAAACACCCAGATATGGAACTTTTTTTTTTCTTGTTTCGTGCCGATAATCGAACCTGCAACCACTGGCGTCTGACAGTTTTACCCCATCGCCACAGTGGTCGTAATATTATCGTAAATATTTGCCTACTTTGTGTTTACTTCATTTAGTTTTGTGATTGTTAATACTTTGTGAATTGAATAGGAAATGTTCAACAAAAATGCGTTTTGTGTCAAAAAACCATGTAAAATTTACGTTTGAATAACAAATCGATCTTATAAATTAGCGACCGAATAATACTTGCGCCTCGACTGAGACGTACTAAATGATTTATTGATAAATTTCAAGGTCTAAAAAATCCGCATTTTAATGTAAAGCTCAATCAAAAATTGTTTCGGTGTGCAGACACTCACGACTGGCCGAATAGAATGCCAAGCGTGAGATCGACCCGCGTAGGTATAGCACGTGTTTCGTCCGTTTGTATGAAGTTGAATTACTGTAGATAGTATTACCGTGAAATTACAGTCACTCTCAACATTTGACAGACAAACGAAAGTCTCATAGTTTCTACCTAAGAAGTTCCTGCACTTTTTCCACCTCATTTCTCTTTTTTTTGCAGCAGGTTGAGGATTTCATAAGATGGGTGTTTGAGCAAGCTCAGCACTATGTCACAAATCATGTGTTAGTGACGATGGGGGATGACTTTGCGTATAAGGATGCGGGGGTGTGGTACAGAAACATGGACAAACTTATTGAGTAAGGGCTTTTTTTATTTTATGCAATGGTTTTATATTAGGGATGGGCCGAAGTTCGTTTCACATTCGGTTTAACCGAAATTCGGCAGGTTTAGAATTTTCGAAATTTGTTTCATCATCGTCGTAGTAGTAGGTGGACCAGCATACATACATATCACGCCGATATCCCTTGCGAGAGAGAATGAGCATCGATAATAAATATGTTCAATTAAAATACTTTATTTAATTTTAGGTTTAGTCAGGTGAAATGTATTATGGAGTCACAAACTTTATTACTTCTTAAGTACTCAAAGTCAATGGAATTATATTATTTTAATGAAACAAAACTCAGAATTAGGTATGAAAAGAAAATTATTTATTTTTAATCATAATTATGTTAGGTAATCATAACATGTTATTAAATCAATCATTTGTACTGTTATTTTTATTTCTTAACATAAGGAACACGAAAAATAATCGTAAGAGCGAGTAGGTATATCTATAGGTAGGTTAAATTGAAAACGTTGAAAAAGTAGTCTTATTAGTTGTTACTATGAGTAGCAGTCTTAGTATTGGAAATTAACTTTAGGCAAATTATGATGCATGAACACTAGCGCCTCTGCTTTTTCTGGCAAAAGGCAGTTTCTCTTCTTTTCATACAAATTACCAGCCTCAGAAAACAATCGTTCAGAGTAAACAAGGGAAGATCTGCCGAACTTCGGCCGAAGTTCGAATTCGGCGTTGTCATGTACCGAATGTTCGGCCGAAGTTCGAATTCGGTTCAATCCACATTCGGCCCATCACTATTTTATATACAGGGTTGATTTGTAGTCACCAGCCAAATTTTATTTTTAGTTTATTTGATACGATATAAACGTATACCTGCATATTTATTTTATCGTCAATCAGTACAAAAAAGTAGAAACATGGAACCACAAACTTTAAAAAAAATAGACGCTTACCTACTACGAAACGACATTGCATTGATAATACTACGACGTAGTACTACAAGATGTTTTGTAGTAGCGCGTAGTTGCCTTTATTTTAATGGTAATTTAGAGTGACCATGCGGATATATTTACTTCTTTGTAAAAAAGAACTTATTGCTTTTGCAAAAATCGTTTATATTGCGTAAAAAAAATTTTGCCGGTGAATACAAATGAACTCTGCATAGGTACGCAAGATTTTAAATGCTGCTGGTCAAATTGAAATTGAAATGTTGGTATGAAATACATCAAAACCAAGCCCAGAATTATTCTCTATTTTTAATGGCCACTTTCTAAACAAATTCAATCTCCATCTCATCTAATAGCTAGAGAAGATGAGACCGAAGACTCGAAGCTTGTGAGGGTAACATTTGTCTTACAATGAATTTATTTATTTCGGAGAAAAACAGACAATGTACAAAAAATATAACTTATTAACAAAATTATTTACAATAGGAATTGTAATGAGAGGTTTTCTGACAGCTCATTAAAAAAACAAAACGGTACAAAAATGGTACAAAAGGCCTCGACAGATGGCGCTTTACAAAAGGCGAAGTCTTGTCTGTCATATTGCCATTTATTACACACTGGGTTTTTAAAAGTAATAGTAGATTAGTAGCCAAGGGCTGTAAGGCATCAATTGCAGCCCGAGATATTTATATAGTTCGAGGGTGCTATTGATGCTACACCCGAGCTAACTATTCTGCTTTACAGCTCGATTGTGAGGTAAGTAGAAAAAGAAACCGAATTACTTACAAGAATGAAACATTTTATTTGTTGAAATTTATAGTGAAATGAAAACAATTTTCAAATGTTAGGGACAGGTGTTTTTTAAAGTTAAAGTTTTGAATTCCCGCCTTTTTTCATTGTCAAGTAAAGAACTTTTTAATTATTTTTTTAATTAACTTCGCCGTTTGATATTTAAAATTGATGACTATTATACTCACACGAAGACAAGGCTGAATGGCAAAGCGACCTCTTTGGTCATTGGGCTGAAAGCATGATGTCTATTGCCAGTATGATGGTTAGATGTACGCGAACTTTTTGAAAGAAAGAAGTGTTTTTTTTTAATTACTTACCGCTCTAGGGCTTTTCTAGCTAGATTATTACCCTAGGGCGCTAATTAGTCACCTACAAGCCCCATGTGGAGGTAATAAGAAGCTGCTTGCCGAACATGAGGGCTCGATTCTTGGGCCTTTCTTATTCTTAGTTTATATAAATGATTTGCCATTTTTAGTGAAAGACAAGTGTGAGGTCATATTATTTGCTGATGATACCTCTTTTCTATTTAAAGTGAGTAGGCAATTGAAGCATTTCTTTGAAATAAACTGTTGTATTGAAACTGTGGAGAAATGATTTTCAGCCAATTATCTACTACTCAATGAAAATAAAACTAAATTTTTAAAATTCTCTTTGCCTAATGTCCGGCATGTAAATACTAACTTAATTGTAAAAGGACAAGAATTGAGCCCTGTAAATTCAACAGTGTTCCTTGGCATAACCCTAGATGCACGACTACAATGGGGACCACATATAGAAAGGTTGGCGAAGAGACTTAGTTCTGCAGCATATGCCGTCAAAAAGATGCGAAATATCTCTAATGAAGCTACTGCGCGATTGGTTTATTTTGGTTACTTTCATAGCTTAATGACATACGGCATTCTCCTGTGGGGAAATGCTGCCGATATTAAAACCATCTTTGTGCTGCAGAAACGGGCTATTCGCTCAATCTACAAACTTAATTCCAGGGCGACACTTAGAAATAAGTTTAAAGAAATTAATATTCTTACCTTCGCCTCACAATATATCTTTGAAAATCTTATGTTCGTAAAAAAGATCTTAAACATGTTCCATAGAAAATGTGACTTGCATAATGTTAATACTAGAAATAAGTACAAGCTAGCCGGCTATGATAGTAGACTTCATAAAGTCACTAACTCATTTATGGGTCAATGCATACGTTTTTATAATAAGGTTCCCACAAATATTCAAGACTTACCACTTGATAAATTTAAAGAAACTATTAAACAAAAATTGTGTAGTAAAGGCTTTTATACAATTTCTGAATATATGGACGATAAAAGTCCTTGGTTGTAAATTGTTTTTCAAATATTCTCAATCTCCAACTCCATCTCCAACACCATCTCCATTTCCTTCTCATCCAACGCCATCTCCATCTCCTTCTTATCCATACAACAGCAAGAACGTCATGCTCCCTCTGGCGGAATGGCTAGCGGTAGCGTCGGGTGTCGGGTCACCCTCTTCCCTAAAATATGGTTGAGGAGAGTGATGGCTGGTGCTTGCGTTATACTCGTGAACGGGTGCTGCTAGCGGTGCCAGGTCGTTTTGCTGAAGACTTTATGACTATGTTACTTTTTTGAATTTGAATCTGACTTCCCCATCTCCATCCCACTCCCCCATGTTCACGTCCGTGTTAGTGTCCAGTCTCTGTCCACGACTATCCTCATCTCAATCCACATTATCTGTAATATCTCTCACCTCTATCGCTACATCTATATACTTCTATCTTTACCTCTATATCTATGTCTACGTTTCTGTCTAGTACTTGATTGCCTAATGTATAAATATAATAGTAGACTCCAGAAGATCACCAACTCGTTCATGGGTCAATGTGTACGCTTTTATAATAAAACTCCAAAATATTTAAGATTAACCCTTCGATAGATTTAAGGATAAGCATAAAGTTTTATTATAAGATATCCGGATGCAAGAAGATTGTAAATTGTTGTTGTTGTTATTGTGTATTTTTAAAAGATGATTGCTGTTGAGTTTCTTGCCACTTCTTCTCAACAGATCGACTTTCCGAAGTGGTGGTAGATTCAGTTCAATTTGTAAATTGTGACTTATTTCAAATGTATTTAAATACTTACGAAATAAAGATTCTTTTGACTTTGACTTTGAGAGATGTAAAAAAAATTAATTGACGTCTGTATCAGAAATTGAACTTATAAATAACCATAGATGGTAGATAGATGCCACTTACCTACATTATAGTATAGGTATAGACTTAACGCCTTCGGCTTTCTAAAAGTGCCATCTATAGAGGTTATTAAACTAATCTTTATGAGCTGTCAGAAAACTCCTCATTGTCCTTAACATTCTCACTGAAATTCAAAAGAAATTAAAGTAATGAGATGAACTTATGGACATAAATCAATTTAACTGAATCAGGATTTAAAAAAAAAAACGATTTAAAAATTAAATTAAAAAGAACTATAAACCAAAGACAATATTTTTTAAGTTTTTGCATTTAAAATGCTCAATTATTCTTAAATAAATGAAAAATATGATAAATAAAAAAAAACATCATTTTATTTAAGCACTCGTCCGGCAAACGAGAGGTCCCAGGTTTGAATCCTGTTCGGGTAATTTTTGTTTATCACATTTTTCATTTATTTAGCCAAAAACAATGTTATTGAATTAATTAGTTGAACAATTACAAAATTATTTAATTATTTAAGAAAATATATTAAGTTGAATTAATTAATTGAAGTTACACAATTAAATGAAAGAAGTTCGATTGAAAATTCGCATTACATAGACCAGACAATACAGGTAATAATTGGGGGCAGATTTCATAGAAAGCTCCCCGAACTCTAGTGACTCGCAGAAAAAGTACTAAAATTAATAATTCACAGTTTCAATGTTTGTTTTCCAGAAACGCTAACCAGAAATCGTATAAGGACGGCCTCGACTTAAACGTGTTCTACTCCACCCCCAGCTGCTACTTAAAAGCTGTTAAGGACATAATGTAAGTTAACAAGTTTGTATACTTGGGGTCCTTGTTTACAAGAGATGGGAAGCGTGAAGGTGCTATTGAAAGGAGAGTAAAAGCAGGAAATTGTATTAATGGCGCCATATACTCGATAATGGCAAGCAAAACTATACCAAATAAGGCTGCCGTACTTGAGGGAATTTTGGCGCCAACGCTTATGTATGGTAGTGAATCTTGGGTGTGGCAGAAGAGACTTGAAAGCAGGATTAATGCTGTGGAGATGAGAGCGTTGAGAAGCATGTGTGGAGTGAAATTGAGTGATAGGGTGCGCAATAGTGAAATAAGAAAGAGATGCGGATTGACAGAAGATGTAGTGACTAAGATTGAATACGGTGGTTTGGACATTTGAAAAGGATGAGTGAAAGTAGATTTACGAAAGAGGTGTACAGAGCAAGAATGGATGGTGCTGTCGTAAGGGGCTGCCCTAGGCAAACGTACGCCGATCAAAAAGGGCCTAGTAAAAAGTACCCGTAACCGGCGATCATGTATGAAAAGATTAATGAACGTGGAGGAAGCGAAGGAGGTATGTCTGGAGCGAAGCAATTGGTGTTCCCTTCCCCAAAGGGAGACAGGCGTGAGGTTATGTATGTATGTATGTAAGTTAACGACAGTGACTGTGGGCAGAGGAGTGACCTTTTTTTTTGTTAACGAAGATGAGTTATGTGAGATTTTCTTAATAAAACCCCCACGCCAGCCACCACATTTATAAAGAGACCTCGGGATCTCCCGAGGAACGCACCGAGATGCCTCTTCTATGTTTGCTTCACGTACGTCCTCTTCTTACCCTTCCTTCTTGATGTTGTTATTTATTCTTTATTATAATATATTTTATACTTATATTTATGTATTTGAGTGTACATACAACATGTAACAAAATGGAGAGATAAAACTTAAGGTTTAGCTTCTATACCATACGTAGAATATACAGTAAAAATATTAGCATGATCAGTGCTGGTATAGACTTTTATGCAATATTTAATTATTTTACAACAAAATATTTTGACAACCCTAGTCAACCTAATAAGCTAAAACAAGATTTGTGCCGCAGTCAGTGACCTTATGACCTTGCCCGCACCGGCTAAACTTTGAAGTATCTGTCTTAGTTACCCATAACTTTATTTTTACGCCATCTGTTATCGAATAGATTTCATCAAAAGCTAACAGCTGTTTTTAGGGTTGATACTTAGATTTGAGATACTTTGAACTTGTTTTTCGGCTGAACCGTAAGGATAACAAATTTATGTTACTGTTACTTATAAACTACATCACCAAACATGCAATTCCCTTAAGTATTATCTCTTCATTATGTTACATGTTGTGTATGTAATTAATTACTAAGCTAGCATATTATTTATATTATTATTTAACTGTGAGTAACATGTTGCGTGGGCAAGCACACGCATTAACGGGGCACATTTTTTGTCAAGTTTGTGTTGTGGTTTTCTTTATTCAATTTTATACAGCGTTTCTCTTTTTAAGTAGGTACCATTTTTTTTAGTAAATTATGTTTATTTTTATGTGTTATTGTTGTCTTGAATAAATTTTTGAATTTGTATTTGTACATTCCTCTTTGTGCTCAACCAATCAATTTCATTTCTAATGGCCGGTGACTGGCACACTGTTCCTTCGGGTTAGCCGTCTTTTACGGTGCCACCACACTAATTGATCGATGGTAGAATAGATTAGTCGACGATCAGAAAGAACCAATTGACGTCGATCAATTGGTATGGAACGAACAAGGTGTTCATTCCCAATCCCCAGAAAGGGGATGGCAGAACGCGGCCCACGGCCCGACGGTTGATGTTGGGATGTCGTATACAGGGTTAATTTTAAATAGCGCAACCCTTGGAGGCAGCCTCTCCACATCAATCCTAACAAAAAATATATCAAAGCTAACGATCGGTAAATATCGATCTCAAATGGAAAAATTACATTTGTTGCTTCAATGTTAAATTTCAGTTATCTCACAAAGTCTACGCGACTTCGGTCAATTTCTGTACTAGAATAGATTAGGGGTTCGGCAAGTTTTGTCATACAAAAGCTAAGCCAGTTCAGTTTGCACTTTCACTCCAATGTCCTTTGTAAATACGCAGCCGGGCGGGGCAGTGAGACCTGAAAATGTCTGAAACTCCGAAACGTGCGATTGCAAACGCAGTCCTGCGTTATCTGTTACGCGTTTATCTAGTATTAACCTTATTAATCGTAGGATATGTATAAAATCCTATAAAAGAGGAGTTTTCTGACAGCTCATAAAAATTAGTTCAAAAAACCTCTGTAGATCTATATCTCTTTGGAACTCATTACCATCTTCTCTCCACCACGCTTAAACAATAGCTTCTTTTAAATATCATTTAAAAAACTTCTATCTCTCAAACTTATCTCATTTTATATAGAATCTATGTTAATAGTATACTTTGTTCTTTCTACTTACATATCTATTTTTAAATTAATGTTTTTATTTTATATATATGTATATCATCTTATATTATTACACCTATTTATGTTCTTTAATTAGTACCATTTATAAAATAATGATGCCATGTTTACGTTTCTTTCTAATTTATTTGAAGATAAGGTTGCCTGGAAGAGATCACTTTGAACTGATAAGGCCGCCAAAATTGTACATTTAATGTTAATACTATATTTTCATAACTAAGTATCCCATTCTATGCAAATGGCAATAAAGTGTTTGAATTGAATTGAATTGAATAGATGGCACTTTTAAAAGCCGAAGGCGTTAAGTCTGTATACTATAATGTAGGTAAGTGGTATCTACCATCTATGGTTATTTATAAGTTCAATTTCTGATGCAGACGTCAATTAAATTATTTTACTTTTAAAAACACAGTGTGGAATAAATGGCTATATGACAGACAAGACTTCGCCTTTTGTAAAGTGCCATCTATCGAAGCCTTTTGTACCATTTTTGTACCGTTTTGTTTTTTTAATGAGCTGTCAGAAAACCTCTCATACTCTATCGACTCAAGTCACGACTGTGGGAATTCGCTACATTCTGGTGTCCGGAACACGCGTGCAGTTGCGGGCCTAGAGCGGACAGGACCACTTTGTAGACGTATGTTATTTTATGATTAAAGTTCTGTGGGTGTTAACTTATTTTACTTAATTTATACGCTGACCCTCCACAGTGGGACCTATTCCTCAGATCAATTATGTCAATCAGGTTCTCCCATCCTGCATCCTGTGGCCCCCCATAATAGGAATAAGTATTGGTACAATATATTCAGTATGTATATTTTAGCATTCTTTAGTTTCATTTCGACTCCTATCCATTTTTCATAAGTATATCAACGCGATGTCTTCCCATGTCATAGCTACTGGTTGACGAACGGTATTTTTCAGAATTTTAAGGACCATGTTTTCATCATCTTCATCACAACTCTTTGTAATGAGCGCTGTGCAGGGCATGAGTGTCTCCCCTGGGTGTCGAGGAGGTTTAGGCCATAATCCGCCAAGCTGACCCAGTGCGATGTCAGAATTTTCAGGACGCCGAAATGGCTTCTGACATACCTATCGACTATTATACAAGTATACAGGCACCCGGGACCGACAGCTTAACGTGCCCTCCGAAGCACGGAAGTCGTCGTGAGAAATGAATGGTCGACGGTCATCCATCCAAGTACCGACCGCGCCGAACGTTGCTTAACCTGTGATATCGTATGATACACACAGTAACCACGGCGCCACGACTGCCATGTTGTACGGATTGCTAATTGAGTTCACATTCATTTCAGGCCGACGCTCCCAACGAAGCAAGACGATTTCTTTCCCTACGCGAGCGAACCTAATGCTTATTGGACTGGGTTTTACACATCCAGGCCTACTCTCAAATACTTTGTGAAACAAGGAAATACAATATTTCAGGTGATTCAATCCATATTTGTATCATTCAAAAAAAGAAGGCGGTACTCAATTCGTCTGTATGTTTTTTTTTGTTTGTTACCTCATTACTTTTGACTGGGTGAACCGATTTTGATGATTGTTGTTTCATATAATAGAGGATACTTCCTTTTTTCTCCCATATAAATTTTTTTTTGAAATCGATTGAGTACTTCATGATTTTTTTTAAATATGTATGAGTTCGGAGATCGTTTGCCTTGACGACCTCCTACTTCGGCCAAAGTTTTGACGTCGGTTTTTTTAATGTTCTGCATTCGTTGATTATCTTATCAGAATATTAAAATTAAAGACTCATCCAAGATATTTGGAAATAATAATAGGTAATGCTACTCGCGGTATAATTAAACTCCTGTTTACGCACACGCAAATGCAAGTACTTCGCGTGTCCGAACCCCGACCAAGCGTCGAGGTTGGTCGCCGCTAGATTTAGTCCGCGCGTTTGTATGTCTGTTAGAAAATCGATATCATAATATCGATATTGTTCTTAATAATCGATTTCATTGGCGACATCGGTGTCTTTGAATCGGTTTGTATTTTATATCACAAAATATTAGCTGTGACGTCACAGTTGGTGATAAAAAGTCGGCACGCTTGGTTTCAATACAAATCGTGACACTTACGTTGTCTATGTAGATGTATGTCTGTGTGTTTATGCTTGTTTTTAGACTTATCCAGGAAATTTGACCTCGTCTCCTACGGGATCACATAGCAAAAATAACTACAGTATAATCAGAAGATTGACGACCACTTTGTAAGAGGCTAGTGCCGGGTTGCGGGTTCGATTCCCGTACGGAACAAGAAAAAAAATGTTCCGGGTTTAGACCTATGTATTTTATATTCTAGGTTCCTTCCTAGTTCGCTACATGGTATCTCATAACACAAGCTTTGCTTACTTTGAGGACATGTATTTTCATTTTAGGTTACTAAAAGAAAACTTTTACCTATTAAATATTGAATCCCTAAATTTTGTTTATAGATGGCGAGACAGCTGCAAGTTTTAGTAGACTTGGACGAGGAAAATCAATTAATTCTTGACAGCTTAGCTGCTGCCTTGGGTAAGTCACAATAACTTAGTACAAATAGCAACTCGCTTATGATGAGTCTTCCGCCGGTTTCGGCCATGGCGACCACATCGACTTCTAGTCAAGGTAACGATCAGTAAAAATATGTATAACGAGCTTTTTCCCGCAACTTCGTACGCGCATAAACATATAAGTCTTATTTTTCTCGACCTCGTGGGAATTTCGGGAATTCCTTCTATAATACAAACAGACACTTATTGAAGAACCTTTATACCAAGTATCACATCCGTGCACTCAAGGAATAAGATTTTTTCATACAAATTAAAACATCATATATTTCTCATTCCCGTAAGAATTTCGGGAATTCCTTTCATAAAACAACCAGTCTGTTATTGTAGAACCGTTATGCCAATTATCATATCCGTGCGCTCGAGGAATAAGATTTTTCATACAAACTAAAAATTCCTATATTTCCCGTTCCCGTGGGAATTTCAGAAATTCCTTTCTTAGTGCATCCTTAAATCCCCTAAAGAATGTATGTTCCAATTTTCAGCTCTCTACGCCCAGTAGATACGGCTGTACGTTGTCTGTCAGTCACTCAGTCAGTAACGGTTTATATACAATGTGTTAGGGTTCCGACTTTTGATACTTTACCTACGTGATATACATCAAATTTCATCGACAAAAGTCACCTTAGGGGGGGGCGCACCCCTCACCCCTCGTGATGGGGGTGATTTAAAAATTTCGTTTCTCTGGTTTGCTTTAAGTTCGTAAAACCATTTTTTTTTCATATTTATTGTGTGTATCTTGTTGAATTACATCTCATTTTAAAGCTTATTAAATTTACCAACTTTTGATACCACATTCACTAAAAAGTCATAAGAAGAAAAGAATTAATTTTAATGACTTAGAAAAAAAATCTTACTTTTTTGTAGTATTTTTTTAGTTTTTTGTCATTAAAAAAAAAACGAAGCCCTTAACAATGCATTTTTTTCTTCTTAACTAGTACTATTTGAGTTTATCTTTCTAACGATGCCAAAATTTAGGCCCGGTTCAGTAATTAGTTAAAAGGAAACACGAAATTAAAATATCAAAAGTTTATTTTACTAAGGTAATACGTCCTAGTTACAAAATTTAAGTACTATCAAGACTCGCGAGTTAGAGCGCGCGCGCAATGCGGTAGCAGGTTGCTTCAGGTTTTCGCCTGACTGCCTCTGCGCTCGCTGCGTTGGCGAGGGATGATCAGGGCGAGGCCCGTGCCGAAAGGCTAGAGCGCACCAATCACGTCGCCCCGCGCATCGTACGAGTCGAAACATGAATCTCTTTCAGTCTAATAGTGAATGAGATAACAATACTAAGGTACTGGTTAGGATTTCTACTTGCTAATCAGTTGTCCTTCGTTTCTCGTTGCGATTGCTACAAAGTTTTACTTTCGAATTTAGCTAAGTACTACTTACTCGATACTATGGCAGTTAATTATTCACCAAGTGAAGTGGCCGACATTGTATTTATTTATGGATACGCCAATGGAAACGCTGCGGCTGCTGTTCGGGAATATCGAATTAGATTCCCTACAAGGCGCATACCTTCTGCTCCAACTTTTGCAAGCGTTTTTGCAAGATTGCGCACTCATGGAATCCGACAGCCGCCTAATGAACGTGCTGTTGTGGGGAGACCAGACACGGAAGAAGAAATCATTGAAATGATTGCCAGTGACCCGCGACTTAGCACTAGAAATATTGCCAGAAGACTTGGGATTTCGCATTGGTCGGTGTGGCAAGTTCTACGTCGGGAAGGATTACGGCCGTTTCATTTTCGTCGAGTTCAGAATTTAATTGAACCAGATTATGCTGCTCGCTTTGTGTTCTGTGCGTGGCTTAATAGGAAAGTGAGACATGATGCAAACTTCGTACGGCGAATATTATGGACTGATGAAGCCAAATTCACAAGAGCTGGGATAACCAACCACCGAAACCATCATTTGTGGCTTAATGAAAATCCCCATGCTGTGAGGCCCGCCTCGTTCCAACACGAATTCTCAATCAACGTGTGGGCAGGCATTATTGATGATGAGCTGCTAGGTCCCATCGTCTTACCAGACAATCTTAATGGTGAGAGATTCTTGGAATTTCTAAGAGGGGATTTCCTACATGAGCTACCATTGGAGTACAGACGTGAACGCCGGTCTTTTTATTTGCAAATGGATGGAGCTCCTGCCCATTTTGCCCGGAATGTACGAGCATATGTGGATGAACACTACACCCCCTGGATTGGAAGAGGAGGAACAATTGCCTGGCCGGCTCGTAGCCCTGATTTGACACCTCTAGATTTCTTCCTGTGGGGGACCATGAAACAGCGGGTTTACCTAGAGGTGCCTACAACAAGAGAAGAGCTGCTGCAAAAAATTATGACCGCAGCTGATGAATTAAAAGCCGACAGAGCTATGATTAAAAGAGCTACACAACAAGTAGCATTAAGGGCTACTTCTTGTTTATTAAACAATGGTGGTCACTTTGAACAATTGTTAAATTGACTTAAAATCGGCAAAACTAAATAAAAAAGAGATTGTAAATTTCGTGTCTTTTATTTTGATGTCATTTTAGCTTAGCAGTTAGGACTGTTTCTTTGAAGTTAAACTGTCGTATTCTGTATCGTTAGAAAGATAAACTCAAATAGTACTAGTTAAGAAGAAAAAAATGCATTGTTAAGGGCTTCGTTTTTTTTTTAATGACAAAAAACTAAAAAAATACTACAAAAAAGTAAGATTTTTTTTCTAAGTCATTAAAATTAATTCTTTTCTTCTTATGACTTTTTAGTGAATGTGGTATCAAAAGTTGGTAAATTTAATAAGCTTTAAAATGAGATGTAATTCATCAAGATACACACAATAAATATGAAAAAAAAATGGTTTTACGAACTTAAAGCAAACCAGAGAAACGAAATTTTTAAATCACCCCCATCACGAGGGGTGAGGGGTGCGCCCCCCCCTAAGGTGACTTTTGTCGATGAAATTTGATGTATATCACGTAGGTAAAGTATCAAAAGTCGGAACCCTAACACATTGTATATGTACTAGCTGACCCTGCAAACGTTGTTTTGCCATATAAATAAAAAAAAAATTTAATGTTGGCCGATTCTCATAGATACCGGATAAGCACAAAAAATTTCATCAAAATCGGTCAAACCGTTTCGGAGGAGTATGGCAACGAAAACTGTGACACGAGAATTTTATATATTAGATAATAAGGAATTTAACTATTAAACTAGATCGGTACCTAACAGTTGTGAGCACAGCATTATGACTTTAACGTAAACTTTACTTAAAACAAAGATAGATTCATCATCTTCACAACTCCGTGTAATGAGCCCACTGCAAGGGTATGAGTCTCTCCTCTGGGTGATGAGGAGGTATTTGGCCGTAATCCACCAAGCTGGCACAGTGCTGGTTGGTGGATGTCAGATATTTCGGCGCCGAAATGGCTTCTGACAATCCCTAACGACTACTGTATACAAGTAATCAGCACCCGGGACCGACTCTTAACGTGCGCTCCGAATCACGGAAGTCGTCGTGAAAAATGAATAGTCGGCGGTCACCCATCCTAATACCGGCCGCACCGAGCGCGCTTAACCTGCGATATCGTTTGATATGCACAGTAACTATAATTCATACATACCTACATAACTTCACGCCTGTATCCTTTATGGCGTAGGCAGAACACCAGATGTTATAAAATCATCTGATTTTGCTTTTGACTTGGAGGTTTTGTGATGATGGATTGAGACTATTGCAGTGACGGGCAGCCAATAAGACCTCTGTCCCTCAACTGACTTTTACAGTTTGCCCGGGAAGAGCATTAGAGTAGATAACTATGTATTGCTTTTTTATTATGGGAGCTTTGGTTCCTTCGGCTTTATTATGCTCTGGAATCGAGTAATTTGATCTATCATGGAGCGCATGCTAGCTGATATGCTAGAATAATATTATTCGGTAATATTCTATCTTTTCGATTCGAGTCTTTATAGAGCACTGTTCAAATAGAGACTGTAGAAATATAGTACCGTTCCTGTGACAATAAACCTGTCTGCTTATCGTCTGTAGACATAAGGTGAGACCCGCGGTGAAACAATCTGTTACTTTGAAGAATTCACCTCGGGTAAATCCCGGAAAACATACGTTTACATACGAAACATACGGGAAACTCTCAGTAGCGATTTTATTCCGATAATAGGAACATGCATTAATTTTATTAAAATAAGTAGGTACTGCAACGGGGGATCGTGAGATAATTTAAAGAATGACTGTTTGAGATTATTATTATTTATTTCACAAGGAAAATACTTTTGCTTCGCACACTTTTATAAATATTCACACTGGGGACAAATAAACTTATTATTAGAATATGGTGGAGCGGTACGATTCGCGGATTATAGAATTCAGAGATTTTTCTTCGAAATAAACATTGATCAGCCCTTTCTGAAGGTTGGGGCCAGAATCCATAACAAAACTAAAGCGTTTTTGTATTATACAAGCTTTCCTCAAATTTTCTCTAGCTTTATTACTCGCATTTACATATGCATTTCTTTTCCTGCGCGCGCTTACGTCTCTATCAGGATTTAACCTCTCGTCTGACGGAATTTCGGGTTCTCTACCATAAATTAAATAATACGGAGAAAATTTGGTAGAAGCTTGAATAGAACAATTATATGCATAAACCACAAAAGGTAAAATTCTACACCAATCCCTTTGGGTTGAATTTACATACTTCGATAATGAATATGAAATAGTTTGGTTTAATTTCTCTACCAAACCTAAGGTTTGATGGTGCATAGTGGTAGCCAGGGACTGTGTTATACCGTACTGTCTACATAATGACTTAAACAACCGAGATGTGAATATAGAACCTCTATCAGTTAATATTTCGCGGACCATTCCGAATTTAGTAATAATTTCATGTATCACAAAATCATGCACTATTTGTGCAGTTACTCGCGGCACTGGTTTGCAAATGGCATACTTCGTAAAACACTCGATGCATACTATCACATATTTATTACCTTCCGACGAACGATTAAACGGTCCTAGTATATCCATCTCGATTCTATCAAATAAACGCTCGATTATCATTGGACGTAAAGGAACCACTTTCTTATACG
Organism: Stenoptilia bipunctidactyla; assembly: GCA_944452665.1. Classification (NCBI taxonomy): domain Eukaryota; kingdom Metazoa; phylum Arthropoda; class Insecta; order Lepidoptera; family Pterophoridae; genus Stenoptilia; species Stenoptilia bipunctidactyla. The sequence continues at coordinate 19,200,262 of OX101746.1, forward strand.
TTTTCTTCTCTTGGCACGGTATACAACCCTTTATATACTTTTCAACTTCTTTCGTCACATTAGGCATAAAGTAACGTGCTTTAAATTTTGCTAGCGTTTTCATTATTCCGAAATGACCACCTATTCGTACGTTATCATGTAATTCACACATCACTTCAATAAACAAACACTTAGGTAACACAATTAATTTTTTTCTTACGTCGTGATCTATTACACATTTATATAAAATTCCATTTTCGACAACGAAACCTTTATATCCATTATTTCTTCTCGCCGACACTAATCCATACCATTTTTAGCAAAATTCGTCTTCATTTTGGCGTTGCGCTATATTCATTACATCTAAGGAAAAAACCTGAAGACCGTCGTCTACTCCTTCCTTTGAATTCACTTCTTCTTCGCTCAAAGGATTCCTACTTAGGAAATCTGCTATTACATTCTGCCTTCCTGAGCAATGTACGATTTCGAAGTCATGCGCTTGGATCGCTAAGGCCCATTTTGCTTATCTGCCAGACATGTCTTTTCTTGTCTTTAACCAACATAGCGCTTTATGGTCAGTGACTATCTGAAATTTTAGTCCCCACAAATAATGCTTGAAATAGTTCAGTGCCCACACCAAACTCAGACATTCCTTCTCCGTAATTGAATATTTATTTTCTGCGTCAGTTAACTTCCGTGATGCAAAACATATAGGTAACATTTCTTCTCGCTGCCCTTGCAGTAGGCATGCTCCAGCTGCCAAATCACTTGCGTCCACGTACAATCTTGTACATGTTTCCTTATCGTTATTAAAATGCCGTAATAACGGTGGGTTAATCATTAAGGAAATTATTTCCTCGAATGATTTCTGTTGGGTTTCACCCCAAATAAACCTTGTATTCTTTTTTAACAAATTTGTTAGCGGAAGGGTCAATGAAGAGAAATCTTTTATAAACTTTCTGTAATAAGAAAATAATCCAAGAATCGATTTTAACTCTTTTACGTTCTTTGGTATTTTAACCTTCTTTACTTTTTCGATATTTTTGGGGTCAGGCAGTATACCTTTTCCAGAGATGGTATGTCCCAAAACGGTGATTTCTTTATAACCAAAACTACATTTAGAAGGTTTAAGCGTAAGGTTCGCCGCAATTAAACGTTGAAAAACTCTTTCGAGAGCATCTAAAAAATCATTAAATGTCTTTCCGTAGACAATGATATTGTCTATAAAAACGATTACGTTATTATATTTAAGGCCAGCTAACACTTCGTCCATGGTTCTTTGGAAAAATGCTCCGCTAGTTTTCAATCCAAAAGGTAAGACATTAAATTCATATAAACCTGACGGGGTAACGAATGCCGTCTTATGTTTATCCTTTTCCAAAATTTCCAATTGCCAATAAGCTGAATTTAAGTCTCAATCGGCATAATAATTAGCGCCATTCAATTGTGAAATCACATCTTCAATTATAGGTAGTGGGTAAAAGGCCTTCCAGACGATCGGACCCAACTGCCAACAAGCGTGACCTTGGTCGGATCAACCGAAATTTGTATTTGTTCTACACGGTCGGATGGTTGACTCAACTTGTCACTTCTCTCCGGACTTCGTAGCGTAAACACGTAGGTATCTAAATATGATTCCGTGTGTTTTGAAGCAACAAAAGATCGGCTTAGCGTTAACTTTTTTATGTTTGAGTGAAGTAGAAAAATAAAGCAATTTGTTTAGAAAGAGAGCATGTAATTTTTATAATAACAATCTGACATTTCATCTCAAAATTTTAAAATTTAGAAAAGAGTTGCAACAGAGGGTTAGAGTTCAAATCAATTGTTTTAGCTATTGTTACTACACACTTTTCTGTATTATCAAACTGTGGAAACTTCGCTAGTTAATGTGTTATTAATGTGATTAAATTTACGTGCTATTTGTAACTGTTTGTTTCCCAAATAAACATAAATAAATAAAATAAAGAAAAAGGAGAAAGTGGATGAAACTGTGGCTGAAAGAGCGAATTATTTTTATTTTTATCTTTATATGTTTCGGAACTAGAGTCTCAAAGACATGGTAAATCAATATACAGACATATAAATTCAGTTAGAGTCTCTCGTTCGCGGATTTCGTATTGCGAATCCATTGCAACCACAATGACGTGTGCTCGCGACGACCGACAAGCGCACACTGCAGGGCTCGCGTTGGCCAACAGCGTTCCAGACGGTTGGCTCCAACCACGATCGCAGCCTGTCGGGACGGACGCGCTTCCAACCAAGGCCGTTGGCATCAATCAAAAAATTGATTGGACAACCGAGTTCTACACGATCCATTTTTACATCAACTCAACCAAGGTCACGCTTGTTGGCGGTTGGATCCGATCGTCTGGAAGGCCTTTAAGAGTCACTAACCACCTTCTTATTTAATTTCCTATAATCTACGCAAAATCTCCAACTATTATCTGGTTTTTTTACTAAAACCACAGGTGACGCATATGGACTTCGTGACTTACGGATAACATTACATTCGAGCATCTCCGCAACTTGATCGCGAATGATGTTATGTTGCTCGGTTGATATTCTATAAGGCGCTCTGTGTACCGGAACTTCATCAACTGTATCAATCGTCACTTTAGTTAGATTGCATTTACCTAGGCGTTTTTTTATCTAACGCGAAGGCTTTCTGATATTTATTTATCATCTCTAATAAGTCATTATGCTCCGATTCTAATAAAGTTGGGGACAAATTAAAGTCATTTTTATTGTTATTGGCTACCACCATGTTCCATAACCTATCTTCATTCGAATCTACTAAATTCGAAAAATATAAATATTCCTCTTTACCTAGTCGTTGGGTAACCTGTATAATATCTAAAGTATTTTGAAAATTATTAATAACATTACACTCGTTAGAAACAGAGATAAAATCACATACAACTTTACTTAAATGGACACAGTTGTTTTGAAAGTCTATTATAGCACCAAACTTTTGAAGAAAGTCTTGCCCGAGGACTAAGTCTCTTTCTATATTGGGGACCACGAAACAATCTTGCATAAATATCATCTGTTCGATAAGTAGACAAGTTGTGACTTTCCCAGAGGCGTTCATTCTATTTCCATTAATGGCTCTGACTATAATCCCATCAGCGTTATGTGTTGTTAAATTGAGTTTTACACATACTTGCTCAGAAATCAAGGAAATTGATGCACCTGTGTCAATTAAAGCACAAATTTCTAAATTAGCTAATTTTAATTTAATTAATGGGCTAACCTTGTATGGAGTTCTTTTATTTTCGTCCGGCATCAGTGAAGACTCCATATTATTTACTGACGCCGGTTGGCGTTTGGGTGAGGTGCATCACCCGTATCATGTCGTCTGTTTCTGAAAGAATAAGGTTCGCGTTTATAAATGTTCGGGTTAACTTTTCCTCTGGCGTTCCCATTATTTCCTCCCATCGGTGTATAAAAACGGTCCCTTTTTTCCGCTGTTGATGCCGTTTGCATATTTTGCATTGGGGTACGTGGCGTAGGCTGGTCCACCGATGTCGAACCTGAATTAACGTGGATCGGTAGGTTGAGTTCCATCTCTGCTCCTCCCCCGAAGAGCTCCTGCATTTGCACTATCGTGTCTTTTAGATCTTTTTTATTTTCGTAGACTCTGGTGGCGAGTCTACATTTATTCGTATAGGATACATTTTTCAGGTAATGTTTTACGAAAATACCGTCCGTGATGATCGGACCAGCTTTGACTGCGCAGGCATCTAGGGCATAATAAAAGGTGACGAGGTCTTCCCCTGCTTGTTGTTTTCTCAAATAAAATTCTGCCACGTAGTCAACGTCTTTAGAAAATTCTGCAATAAATTTTTCTTTTAATTCCTCGAAGCTCTGGCACGAATCGATGACGGACCTGTAGAAATGTAGGGCCGGGCCCTCTAAATACGTTTGCATGACGATCTTCTTCGCCGCATCATCATATCGGTTCACGACGGCGATAAGATTATATTGATTAAAAAACTCGGAAACGCATACAACCTTATGACCGCTAAATTTCTCCATGTTCAGTGCTTTCCTTTTCGGTCTCTTTTACCAATTATTGGGCGTTACTGCTTGGCTGCGAGAGGTGTACGTTTTTTTTACTCTTCTTGTTACCCTTCCTTGGGCAAATTCTTCCTTTACTCGGTAGGGGTCTTCTGTCAAAACAAGAATAATATTATTCGGCCCTACCTAAAACCACACGCGCGGCTCCACCATGCAACGGGGGATCGTGAGATAATTTAAAGAATGACTGTTTGAGATTATTATTATTTATTTCACAAGGAAAATACTTTTGCTTCGCACACTTTTATAAATATTCACACTGGGGACAAATAAACTTATTATTAGAATATGGTGGAGCGGTACGATTCGCGGATTATAGAATTCAGAGATTTTTCTTCGAAATAAACATTGATCAGCCCTTTCTGAAGGTTGGGGCCAGAATCCATAACAAAACTAAACTACATATTATGTACTTCATTTTTGTAGCTATTTTTTATAAGCTATAATTGTGTAGCTGTCCAAATGAGGTCAAAATAACATTTATTTTCCTTAAACTTTTCAGGTTCTTTAAAATAATTACTGACAAGTTAAAGGTTCATATTCAAATAGTCACAACTCCTAAACTTTTTGAAGATTAGGTCTTGATTTACATTAGTTTAGAGGTAATATCCTTGCGCTTCAAAAAAATAAATAAAAAAGTTATGTTATGGTCTAATTTTTTTTTACATTTTAGACGAAAAAAAAAACAACCACATTTTTTTTAAATTTTTTTCGTCTCTATTAGTTTTTGAAGGATTTAATGTGAGTTTTTGATATTTTTTATAGCGTCTTAATTGCCAACTTTTTGAGCTGTCAAACGAAATAAGGTAGGTACTCTTATGTCTGTAGGACCTTTACTTACCTTATATTGCTTTGTAAATAAACTCATCCGAACTCAATAAAGAAAAAATTTAAATGGCCGCCGTTTCTACACAGTAAGGGCAAAATGTCTTTATACTGTGGTTTTGTCGATAAATTTATCACATTAGGTAATTTGGCTGAACGGGTCCGACACCGGTAACCAGTCAATACGTATTGACATTTACATAAATGATTTACTGCTTTTAGCCAGCCTTAATTTGGGAAACGCTAACTTATGGTCGTTCCTAGTTCTTACAGAGTAATTTTTATCATAATTATCTTTCCTAGTTTTAAATCTATTACTATTTTTATAAATATATATAATGTTTTCGTAAATATATTGTGATGCAAGCTCAATTTCCAAGTTTATACATTCCACGAATAGCCCTTTTCTGCAGTGTAAATATCGTGTCAATATCTACGGCATTGCTCCAAAGTAGGATGACGTAGGACATTATAACTCAAATAAACCATCTTCGCCGTATAAACATCAGTCAATGAGCGAATTTTTCTTTACCGCGAACGCTGCAGACTAAGCTTGCTAGCAGGCGAGCTCCTCGTCACCCAGAGAAGAGACTCGTAGCCCTGCAGTGGGCTCATTACACGCTTTGTGATGATGATGATGAATGTCAGAAATACATATTTACTTGTTTGTCCATCAGGTGTCCTGCAGCATCACGACGCCATCACGGGTACCTCCAAGCAGCATGTCGTCAACGACTACATCAGAACCTTGCACCGCGCCATCGATAAGTCACTTCTTATATTCAACCAGGCGTACTAGTAAGTACTTATTTCATCATATTTTTTTTTAAGTTTAAATATAATTTTACGGATTAAATCAATATACAGGGTTGATTTGTGGTCACCGGCCAAATTTTTTTTACACAATAAGTATCATTTATAGAAGCGATTTTTGCAAAGAAAAATTATTTATTTTTTACAAGGAAATAAATATATCAGCTAACACATTAACCAAGGCATGGCCACTCTAAATTTCCATTAAAATAAAGATGACTACAAAGCATCTTGTAGTACTACGTCGTAGTATTATCAAGAAATGCCGCGTCGTAGTAGCTATGTTCATCAACAGCGACTATTTTTTTTTCAAAGTTTTAGGTTCCATATTTCTATTTTTTGTACTGAGCGACGCTAAAATAAATATGCAGGTACGTTTATATCGTATCAAAGAAACTAACATTTAAATTTGGCTGGTGACCAAAAATCTACCTTGTATAAAACTGTTCCGTTACTGACTGAGTGACTGACAGACAGCGTACAGCCATAACTGCTCAGCGTAGCGAGCTGAAATTTGGACTATACATTCCTTAGGGAGTGTAGAGGTGCACTAAGAAAGGAATTCCCAAAATTTCCACGGAAACGGAAAATAGCACTTTTAATAACTGTGAAAAAATGTATTCCTTGAGTGTACGGATGTGATACGTAGTGTAAAGGTTCTTCAATGGGTATCTCGTTGTATTATGTAAGGAATTCCCGAAATTTCTAAGGGAAAGGACTTTTTAGTTTGTATGAAAAATCTTATTCCTTGACTGCACGGATTTGAAACTTGGTATAAAGGTTCTTTCAATAGGTGTCTGATTGTATTATGAAAGGAGTTACGTAAGAAATTGCGGGAAAAAGCTTATACTAAATAAAACCGATCCCGGCTAGAACTTGAACCCTGATCTGATCTCTCGCAATCCCGCATTCCGCTCGAAAGCTCAGTTATACATAAAATACATAAATATTTCTGACACTCACACAACATTATCTAGCCCAAATTAAGTTTCTTAAAGAACTTGTGTTATGGATACTAGATAACTGATATACTTAAGAAATTTATACACATACATATTGAATAAATACATATTTTTTATTAGAATAAACTTAAATAAACATATAAACATCCATGACTTGACGACTTATATCTGTGTTCATCACACAAATATCCGCCGCCGCCGGGATTCGAACCCAGGACCTCTGGCATAGAAGGCAATTAGTATTTATCCGCCGATCGATGTTAGTTAGTATTTATATCTATACTTATTTATTAATAAGCATGTAAAAGTTTAGATGATTTGATGAATTTTTGTACAGAAGGCAGCAAATTAAGCGTTACAAAACTGTAAAATGTCCCCAACTCATTTTTAACTTATTTTCGAGGGCATATAGAGTTCAGATTCAATTACAATGTTTTGACAGGTTTGGAACTGTTGATCTGCTGCCTTCTGTACCACAATCAAGACAGAATAGCTGAAAAGATCTTGATGAAAATAGTGTATACTCCTTTTCATACGTGGGCTACGTTTTATCCCCAAAAATGTTGGTTTTTAAGTATTTTAATCGCATAATTAACTTTTTATTTTATTTTAACTTAACCTTGTTTCGGTCCGTGTCTTATCAGATACTAGAAACTGTAATCTAATGTATGTTATTTTTCAGTAAACTATCTGGTTCGTACGGAACTGAGAAAGACCTGAAGTTTGAGATGTGCGCGCTCAATGAAAGTAGGTGCGATGTTTCAGAGAACACGCACCAGTTTGTGGTATGTAACAAACATGCTAATTAATATTAAATTAAACCTTCATAGTCACACTTGAATTATCTTTAGTTAAGGGTCTCTGGTAGCACGGTGCACTCTTCCATACTTCCCGCCCAGCAGGGCTAGCATGCAACCATCGATAAATAGTCGAATCGACAAGACAAATATTTGTTTGTTATTTTGTCCTATTATGTAAGCTAGCGTGCGCACCATAATAGATAGAATTACTCGATTTGATACCATGATTAAGAACACAGAACCAAATATGTCATAATCTCAATAAATTACATACACTAAATTCTAAGAAAATATCGATAAAAGGGCCGATTTATCGTTGTCGACGGTAGCATGCTAGCCCCGCTGGTATCGCTAGCGAATTTCGCCGACACGTGAGCAAGCAAAATTACATTTAACTGGTTTATTTTCAAAAATTAAAATTAATTATAAGTTTTGCTTTACCCATCGATTAAGAGAAGTCTGTTTCATGTTTTATGTAAATTTTACATGAATCCATTATGGCATTTCGTAGCAATATCCGTTTGAAATGTTTTTTTTTTTTTATACTGTAAGGATAGGGCGTTTGTCTTCCATGCCACCTGATGGAAAGTGCGCATGAAGACTATAGTGCTACACGTCCATCCACGAGAAACCTATTCACTCGACACTTAAAAGTTCCAGGACTGTAGTTCAGGAAAAACTGACGCAGGCAGATTATTCCACACCTTGGCAATCCGTACCAAAAAGGAACTATCGAAGCGTTTTGTTCGACTTCTTGGTAAATCCACTATATAGGGATGGAAGTTCTGTCTGCGTCTGGTACTCCGGTGGTAAAAGGGTGTGGGTTCAATTTGGTCAAAAAGAGCACTTGCACACTCACCAAAATGTAGCCGATAAAATACTGTCAAACAAGCAACCTTACGACGATGCTCTAGCGTCTGCAATTTTTTATTTGTAAGGTTGTTGTTGTTTATGAGTTTACGGGCTCTTCGGTCAACAGAGTCTAGGTAAATTAGTGTTAAGTTTTTTAAGACTTTTTTTATCGAGCCAATTTGTTTTATCTTTACACAGCAGTTTGGTTATATGGTTCATTTTTGTGAATATTTTTTCAGACACAATATGTACTCATTAATGGGTATATTATCGTTCAAAAAAGTGTAAAAGCGCTAATTAAAACAAATTATTAAAAAAAATTAAATTAAATTAAAATTGCATCTTTATTTAAAAAGAAAACAGTTTTCAATATTCAGAAACATACCTTCTAATCACGGTGATTTGTCTGGTATGTTGGTTTAGTTGATTTTATGACAGGTTTTTATAACATTAAAATTTCATTTAAAACACATTACAAACAAACAAAAAAAAGACGTGTGGCACTCGGAGACTGCCGCGGTAAAGCTATTGCATAGCATATTTTATCAACTTATGCAATTATAATCTGTGCCGGTCGGAGTGGGGAGTGTTAGGTTTTTTTCGTTACGGAATTTCTGGATTCGGTCCCCACGCTCAAGGCCCGCGATAGAAGCTATGCAATAGCTTAAAAATAAAAACAATAGAATACAAGTCAGAGTTACATTAATAAACAAATTACAATTATATCACTACGTTTCTCTTTTCTTCTTAAGCTGCATTGAACCAAAATATAAGAAGCGTAATATTTGCGTAAACAAGAGTATCTTATTGTGTTTCTGCATAAGAGGGAGATAGCTAATGCTCTTAAGCGGTGCTAGTAAGAGTGACGGACGATGCGATCGAGCCCTGCTGTGAGCGATGCGCCGTCGTCGCACGCACCGAACCAGATATTTTAGGCGTCACTGATTTTCTGGAAACACCTCCGCTCGCGTGTTCCTTCGCACAGATATTTGTCGGCCGCGGTAGGTACAGTGGGTACATGTACAGTGGTCCAAAAAATAGTAACCATAGAAATAGTTCTAGCGCCGGATCGTCATTTCTGGGATCCGGATCGGATGTCACGGGTGTCACTTTAGGTGCAGTACTTGATTGCCTATTGTATAAATATAATAATAGACTCCAGAAGATCAACTCGTTCATGGGTCAATGTGTACGCTTTATTTTATAATAAAATTCCAAAATATTTAAGATTAACCCTTCTACAGATTTAAGGATAAGTGTTATGCGAAAAGGTTTACTATAAGAAATCCGGATGCCAGAAGATGGGATTCCCTGGCTGTAAATTGCTGCTGTGTTTTTTTTCTCTTATTTTTAAAAGATGATTGCTGTTGAGTGCCACTTCTTCTCAACAGATCGACTTTCCGAAGTGGTGGTAGATTCAGTTCAATTTGTAAATTGTTTGACTTATTTCAAATGTATTTAAATACTTACGAAATAAAGAATATTTGAGTTTGAGTTTGGGCCGCGGTAGGTACATGTACAGTGGGCCAAAAAATAGTAAGCATAGAAATAGTTCTAGCGCCGGATCGACATTTGTCGGATTCAGTTCGAATGTCGTGCGTAACCTTACCAATGATTGCTGATAATACAATGACTATTTTATTCCATTCTTGTTTAAATACTCTGGTCCCAATTTGTCATGTTCGTGTTGTGCATCCATAGCTCATTGCACCTACTATGTAAGCAATTTGGTTTTAGCTTGACATTGGCTCTCACAATTAGCTGTCTTGTGTTTGTTTTTTTTTCGTGTCATGATCAATTTGTACTGTATGTACCTATTTGTATTAATTCGTATAATCCTGACTGAAAAAGAGTGTAAATAGTTTTTTTCCGCCAGCTTTTTTTGTCTCTTGGTCTACTGTAATATCTTATTCAATAACTATCAACACCTTGTTAAAGCCGAAGTACAAAGTTGTGACGTCATTAAGCGGACATTCGATGGTCTTATGATGAATAAAAAAAATTCATTCCATTTCATTTTTTGGCATAGTAAAAACCATCAATCGAAGATGACTGTTCGTTTCGTCCAATTGCTGTGGTAACACAAGTTGATTGCTGCTAGCAGATTCATAGGTGATAAAACTGATAAAGGTTAGTTTCGCTAGCAGATCGGTCTGACAACTTCATGTGCCATCTTTATTGTCAATTGTCAGTTTTCTTTAGTTCTATACCTTTGTTATGCATGGTTTATTTATTTAATATGGCAACGCACAGATTACAATCACAAAAAGAAAAAAAAAAAACAAATTAACAATTTTGAGCAAGATTGCAATCCTAGACGTGCTTACACAGCAGCACAAGCAGTTATAGAACAAAGATGTTAGTGATATACAGCTTAAAGATAGTGTTAGTTAATTAATTAAATAATCAATTAAGATTACATGAAATGAAACAGTTGGTACAACTAAAACAATTATAATAGTTCGAAAAATATTTGTAAAATAAATTAATTAAAACAGAAAGGTTATAGGTACATATAATATAATAAAAGAGACCATTTAAATTTAAAATTGAACTATTTTACATGACCTTACGTTGGTGCATGACATGTGCCCAGGAGGAGATCGCGTAAGAGTTTTTATAAATGTCTAAAGCGGTTGTTAAATATATCCAAAGTGTTGCACTGTTTGCTATAGACCTCGTAAAGGCGGCATATGCGGAATATAGGCTGATGATAGGAAACGTTGTTGGTGCAAAGTGGGACAAGAAATGGTTTAGGTCGCCGATTGCTAATTTTGGTGTTGAAATTTAGCGTTTCTAACAACTCTGGGCTGTCTAACAGAATGTGTAATTTTGTGAAGGGTTGCAAGATCAAGAAGTTTGCGACGGTTGCTTAGCGACATAATTTGTAGTCACCAGCCAAATTGAAATGCTATTTTCTTTGATACAATATAAACTACCTGCATATTTATTTTACTACCGCTCAGTACAAAATTAAATAAAATATGGCATCATAAACTATTTTACAAATAGTCTCTGTCGATAAACATAGCTACTACGACGCGGCATTTCCATGATAATACTACGACGTAGTACTACAAGACGTTTTGTAGCAGCGCGTAGTCGTCTTTATTTTAATGTTATTCATTAATAATTTAAAATGACCATGCTGTCCTTAGTATGTCAGGCAGTAATTTCAATTTCCTTGTAAAAAAATACGTCATTACTTTTGTTTAGAAACATTAAAATGTTCTTTGTTTAAACTAATAGCTTATCCTTGTTACTTCGTAGTAATCTTACTTATATTATCAATGTGAAATTTTGGATGGATGTATGGATGTTCGTTCTTCAATCACGGCTTAACAGATTTGGACGAAATTTGGCATAGTGATAGTGTACAGCATGGAATAGCACATAGGCTACTTTTTATCCCGATATTCCTGCTGGATTTGAAATTGCGTGAGTAAAACCGCGCGACACAGCTAGTTTACAATAAAAGTTAGAATTTCATGCACAACATAGTATCTCTTTCGGTTTCATCTAGTTTGGTTCTTGTTGTAAATTTCGATGTGCAGGAAACCAAATTAAAACTGGAATAATAATAATAAACTCTTTATTCTACACCAACATCGTTATAGAGGAAAAATTACATTAAATGATGACATTAAAATACATTTGTACAAAAGCGACCTTATCGCTCAAGAGCGATTTCTGCCAGGTAATCTAGGAATTACAGGAAATTGAGGTGGACGGGTGCACGGCTTGTAAAAATACATAAATAAACTAAATACTAATAATTTATTAAATACTAGTTCAAATTTCATAATGAACATAAATACCATATATACATATATTAAATATTATAATACATATATAAATAGTTAAGATTAACAGTGTTTCGCCTGGTAGTGTCGTTTAATCATTCGTTTAAAAATCCGTGGTGTGCGAGCTAAACGGATTTCAATCGCAACTCATTCCAAAGTGACACCGCACGATTATAAAATGACTTATTTAAAAATGTGGCGGTATGCAATGGCGTCGCAAGGAATAAATTGGATGAAGAGCGCAAGGTACAGTCGTGATTGGTAAACCGATAGGTAAAGCGGTCTTTTAGATACACTGGTATCGCTTTGTCGTACAGAATACGGTAGACTAGTAAAAGTATGTGAGTATTCCGAAGAACGTACACCACTTCCTTGACAGACCGTACCCGCCTAACGCAACGTTACTCCATGAGTTACGCACACCGCGTGGGCCAGGTTAATTTATTATCAACCGATTTCCAAAAAAGGAGGAGGTTTTCAATTCATCTGTATGTTTTTTTTTGTGTCTTTGTTACACGATATTTCAGACAACTATAAATTGATTTTGAAAATTGAAATTCTTGTTTCATATGATAGGTGATACTTCATAGTTGGTCCCATATAAATTTTATTGAAATCGGTTGACTACTTCAACTACTACTTGAAACAATATGTATGATTTCGGAGTATGTTTACGTGGATGACACTCTAAGTCGGTCAAAGTTTTAACGTGAAGTCAGTTTTTTTAATGCTCTGCATTAGTTGATTATTTGTCTTTATCGACTTCCTTTAGAATCTGGTAACGACCCCAACTCCTTTAAGTTGGTTGAGGACCCCGAGAGAGCTCTCCAGATTTACCTAACGTCTTTTAACACACGCAAGGAGTTCTAAGCTGACCCCATGTGGCAAAATATGATGATGTTCATATGGAATAAGTGTTAGAAATATTCATATTTGTCTATGATTTTTTACGATTTTTGATTATACAACGTGTAACAAAATGGAGAGATAAAACTTAAGGGTTAGCTTCTATACCATACGTAGAATATACAGTAAAAGAATTAGCATGATCTGTGCTGGTATAGACTTTGATACAAATTTATTTCATTATTTTACAACAAAATATTACAAAAACAAGACTTGAGCCGCAGTCAGTCACCTTATGACCTTTCCCGCACCGGCTGAACTTTGCAGTATCTGTCTTAGTTACCCATCACTTTATTTTTACGCCATATGTTATCGAATAGATTTCATCAAAAGCCATCAGCTGTTTTTAGGGTTGACACTTAGATATTTTGATCTAAACTTTGAACTTGTTTTTGGCCGAACCGTAAGGATAACTAATTTATGTTACTCTTACTTATAAACTACATCACCAAACAAATAATCCCCTGAAGTATTATCTCTTAATTATGTTACACGTTGTATATCCTTTATTCACAAAGTCGTTGTGACGCAGAGGTTGCTGTTTTTGTCATATTACTTGCATAAAATATCGCAGGTTACGCAACGTTCGGTGCGGTTAGTAAAACCACTTGTAATACTACGTATACATTTTCATTGGAATTTGAACCTAATTTCAATCGAATGAGTTATTAAGTGTATACTTAGTATTACACGTGGCTGTTCAAGGATGAGTGACAGCAGCCCATTCATTACGGCGATTTCCGACCTTCCGGTGGGAAATCGCTCCCGGATTCAGCAGACTCGAGTCGACAAGATGAATAAATACTATCCTTTCCTGTTAGCTTCCATGCGCATAGAATTACTCGATTCGATACCAGCAGGGCTAGCATGCTCACATCGATAAATACTCGAATCGACAAGATAAATATTATTTTGTTATTTTATCCTATTATGTAAGCTAATATGCGCACCATAATAGATAGAATTACTCGATTTGATACCATGATTAAGACCACAGAACCAAATACGTCATAATCTTAATAAATAACAAACACTAAGTACCATATTCTAATAAAATATCAATAAAAGGCCCGATTTATCGTTGTCGACAGTAGCATGCTAGCCCCGCATGTGAACAATTATCACTACGTACGGGAGAGAGGAATCCACAACAACACCACTGTAATATATTTCACTTGAACTCACTATTTATTGAATTACTTCACAGAACTTAACCACACCAATATAAAATTTACATATTCATTCCTTTAAATGATTTCATAACTTTGCATGCGGGCTTTAATAAACAATCAGCGCCATCTACTAGAAACTTGCGGAACTTCATATTACATAAAACATTTAACACCATGATTAAGACCACAGAACCAAAGCTGTCATATTCTAAAAAAAATACATAGGTACTCTAAGTTCAATATTCTAAGAAAAAATAGATATGAGGGCCCGATTTATCGTTGTCAATAGTCGCATGCTTGCCCCACTGATATTCACCAAGATTACGCCCTAAACCTTCTCGTCACTAAGGGGAGACACTCATAACCCTGTAACAGTCTTATGAAAAGGATTGAAATGATAACCAAATATGTTATACGCAGGTCATGGTATTCAATCCCCTGCCATGGCAACGGATCCACGTGCTGCGTGTACCCGTAGGGAACCACGCCTTCTTCACCGTCAGGAATCCTTCGGGTAAGTAGCCACATTACACTACTATGGTCAAAGCCTGCCTACACTTTTTCTATTAAGGGTGACTGGTGACAAATTTTAGATATTGAAGGAGAGCACTCTGTACTCGATTCTGATCATAATTATACAATAAAAGTAGGTACCTGATTTATTACCAGAATTCCCTTTAATTAAATAGAGTATAGTAATGTCACTTTCCCGAGTACTTTTTGGTAAATCCACTGCGGAAGTTCTGTCTGCGTCTGGTAAAAAGGAGTGGGTTCAATTTGGTCAAAAAGAGCACTCGCACTCAGCCGATAAAATCCTGTTAAGTTGTCGTTATTATTCAGTTTCTGGGCTATTCGGTCAACAGAGTCTAGCGCTACGAAATGATATTTGACAAAACCATCCCATTCAAACCAAGGTGACTTTTCTTTACAATCAACTCTAAAATTCACCCACACTGTTGTAAACGGTGCTTCAAAGATGCTTCCAACCAAGGAAGCCAACCAAGATCGCGCTAAGCCACGCCCTTAACTTGTTGTCAAGCAGCCAAACGTGGCCAACGGTGCGTCAAACGTGTCTACGTGCGAATTCATACAAAACTGCTGCGACCGTACCGTACGCGCGTACGGGTTAGCTCCCGCCTGTAGACACTACACGCCCGTACATCGAAAATGCGTTAGGCCGTATACAGAAAGAAAGCTGGAAACTTATAACCGCTTACCAGCGCTTGACAGCGCTGGTGACCCGCACAGGAAAATATATGAACGCGCGCCGATAAGCACTAAACGGTGCCGACAAGTTCCGACAAGCTTCAACAAGCGCTGGTCAGCGCGGGGAAATCATCGTCCGATGAGTCCGAAATTTGCTTGGTCTGCCTCAACCTGCTTCCTTTGTGTAGAACGGACCAGCGCTGTCAAGCGCTTATAAGTTTCCAGCTTTCTTTCTTTCTGCCACGCCCGACGCAGCGTTGACCCTAAAACTTCACGTAAAGATGAAAATTAAATATGCTTTTTCAATATTAACTCATTTTGTATGTTACATTGAAAATAATGAATTATAGTTCCTTATACATAACCTAATTTTTTTTTCTCCAGGTGTAGTCATTAAGTCGGAAATGCAAGAGATCTTCAAAGGATTCCAGAAGAGCACGGACAGAGTGATGGTAGCTGAATACGAGCTTGTTTTTGCTGTCAAATTACAAGCAACTGGATATAAGGCATACTACGTGACTGAAAATAGCAGACAGAAAAGATTTAGTCCTCTTGCGAACAAAGGACACCTCGTAGATTCCTTAGGATACACCATCCACTCCCGCCATGGCTACGTGGAGCAACATGGAGTCAAATTCTATTCTGCTTACGGAAAAACTGACCATAGACATCAGCACGTAAGAGGTAGACCTTCTGGAGCTTACATCTTCCACCCGAAATCCTCCCAAACCACATACTTAAAACTCCAACAATCTTTTGGTAGAAGAAACTTTATTGCCACAGAACAACTCAATATATTGGATCATAATTTTGCGTACATCCTCAGATCAAACAAAAAAGAATTTCTCCCTTTCGACGAAATGGAATGGCAGATTGGCCCAATTAACGTAAATGATTATACTGGAAAAGAGTTTGTTATTACTCATAAACTAAATATAAATAATAAAGGTATTTTTTACACTGATTCAAATGGAAGACAAATGATTCAACGACATGTCAATAAAAGAGTCCA
>OX101746.1:20671871-20681871 GCA_944452665.1 Stenoptilia bipunctidactyla
TCAAACGCATTGAGGCGCTCCTTCTGACACCTCAATCAGCTACCTGCTTAGCAAAATTATATCGTTTTTGGTGCATCCAAATCGTATATTGCTAATTTTTCTATAGAAAACTGGGGTTTTGGTCGAAAACTTCAAAATTTAGTACAGTAACTCAGCGTTTTTATTGTTTATTCGTGTAGATCTCGTCGATACCTTCCTTCAGAGGGGTCGAACTCCGCAATCGGCTTGAAAATAAAAAAGTTATTTACAGAGAAGAGCAACCAAAAACCTAACCTAACCTAACCTAACCTGACCCAAACCTAACCTATCGTAGTTTACATAGTCATTTTGAAAATTTGTATTACTTAAATTGATTTTATTTTGTCAAACGCATTGAGGCGCTCCTTCTGACACCTCAATCAGCTACCTGCTTAGCAAAATTATATCGTTTTTGGTGCATCCAAATCGTATATTGCTAATTTTTCTATAGAAAACTGGGGTTTTGGTCGAAAACTTCCAAATTTAGTACAGTAACTCAGCGTTTTTATTGTTTATTCGTGTAGATCTCGTCGATACCTTCCTTCAGAGGGGTCGAACTCCGCAATCTGCTTGAAAATAAAAAAGTTATTTGCAGAGAAGAGCAACCAAAAACCTAACCTAACCTAACCTAACCTAACCTAACCTGACCCAAACCTAACCTATCGTAGTTTACATAGTCATTTTGAAAATTTGTATTACTTAAATTGATTTTATTTTGTCAAACGCATTGAGGCGCTCCTTCTGACACCTCAATCAGCTACCTGCTTAGCAAAATTATATCGTTTTTGGTGCATCCAAATCGTATATTGCTAATTTTTCTATAGAAAACTGGGGTTTTGGTCGAAAACTTCAAAATTTAGTACAGTAATTCAGCGTTTTTATTGTTTATTCGTGTAGATCTCGTCGATACCTTCCATCAGAGGGGTCGAACTCCGCAATCGGCTTGAAAAT
Source organism: Stenoptilia bipunctidactyla (assembly GCA_944452665.1). NCBI lineage: Eukaryota > Metazoa > Arthropoda > Insecta > Lepidoptera > Pterophoridae > Stenoptilia > Stenoptilia bipunctidactyla. The sequence goes on from OX101746.1 coordinate 20,672,841, forward strand.
AAAAAAGTTATTTGCAGAGAAGAGCAACCAAAAACCTAACCTAACCTAAACTAACCTGACCCAAACCTAACCTATCGTAGTTTACAAAGTCATTTTGAAAATTTGTATTACTTAAATTGATTTTATTTTGTCAAACGCATTGAGGCGCTCCTTCTGACACCTCAATCAGCTACCTGCTTAGCAAATTTATATCGTTTTTGGTGCATCCAAATCGTATATTGCTAATTTTTCTATAGAAAACTGGGGTTTTGGTCGAAAACTTCAAAATTTAGTACAGTAACTCAGCGTTTTTATTGTTTATTCGTGTAGATCTCGTCGATACCTTCCTTCAGAGGGGTCGAACTCCGCAATCGGCTTGAAAATAAAAAGTTATTTGCAGAGAAGAGCAACCAAAAACCTAACCTAACCTAACCTAACCAAACCTGACCCAAACCTAACCTATCGTAGTTTACATAGTCATTTTGAAAATTTGTATTACTTAAATTGATTTTATTTTGTCAAACGCATTGAGGCGCTCCTTCTGACACCTCAATCAGCTACCTGCTTAGCAAAATTATATCGTTTTTGGTGCATCCAAATCGTATATTGCTAATTTTTCTATAGAAAACTGGGGTTTTGGTCGAAAACTTCAAAATTTAGTACAGTAACTCAGCGTTTTTATTGTTTATTCGTGTAGATCTCGTCGATACCTTCCTTCAGAGGGGTCGAACTCCGCAATCGGCTTGAAAATAAAAAAGTTATTTGCAGAGAAGAGCAACCAAAAACCTAACCTAACCTAACCTAACCAAACCTGACCCAAACCTAACCTATCGTAGTTTACATAGTCATTTTGAAAATTTGTATTACTTAAATTGATTTTATTTTGTCAAACGCATTGAGGCGCTCCTTCTGACACCTCAATCAGCTACCTGCTTAGCAAAATTATATCGTTTTTGGTGCATCCAAATCGTATATTGCTAATTTTTCTATAGAAAACTGGGGTTTTGGTCGAAAACTTCAAAATTTAGTACAGTAACTCAGCGTTTTTATTGTTTATTCGTGTAGATCTCGTCGATACCTTCCTTCAGAGGGGTCGAACTCCGCAATCGGCTTGAAAATAAAATAGTTATTTGCAGAGAAGAGCAACCAAAAACCTAACCTAACCTAACCTAACCTAATCTGACCCAAACCTAACCTAGCAGCCAAAAACCTAACCTAACCTAACCTAACCTGACCCAAACCTAACCTATCGTAGTTTACATAGTCATTTTGAAAATTTGTATTACTTAAATTGATTTTATTTTGTCAAACGCATTGAGGCGCTCCTTCTGACACCTCAATCAGCTACCTGCTTAGCAAAATTATATCGTTTTTGGTGCATCCAATGACGTGTGATGAGATACCACCTCACTTTTTTGTTGGTTGCGCACAGTCATTGGCTATTCCTGTGGCTATAGTTTTCAATCGCTGCTTTCGAGAAGGATACTACCCTAACGTGTGGAAAAGAGTATTTATTGTGCCAGTACATAAAAAAGGCTCTAAAGCAGCGATTGAAAATTATAGACCTATCTCTAAGCTAAACATTTTAGGAAAAGTCATGGAGATGGTGGTACATCAGCATATTTATCCAGCTATTGTTCGTAATATACCTTCTCAACAACATGGTTTTGTGCGAGGACGCTCTACGTGTTCCAATCTTTCTTTATTTGTGGATGAGGTCCTCCGTTGAATGGATAACCGTGGTCAGATCGATTGTATATATACTGATTTTGAGAAGGCGTTTGACCGTGTTGACCACATTATCCTTCTACGAAAGTTGCAAGAGCTCGGAATTCGTGGGGATCTTCTTCGTTGGATTGCTTCTTACCTGGAGAACCGGTCACAGGCTGTTGTTTTGGCGGGTCATCGTTCTGACTTCCTAACTGTCCCATCAGGAGTACCTCAAGGTTCAATTTTGGGGCCCCTATTCTATGTAGCTTACCTATATGATGTTGGTAGGTGCTTCAGTTTTGCAAAGTATTTAATGTACGCTGATGACACTAAAATTTATGCCCACATAAAATCTGTCGAAGACACTGCTAAACTACAAACTGATCTCGATAATCTTTGTCAGTATTACAAGGATAATCATATAACTGTAAATGTCGCAAAATGTCAGCAAATATCTTTTACGCGCAAGAAGACAAAGATAGTACATCAGTATGTTTTGGGCGGTAAAGGACTGGTTACTACTAACACTGTGAAGGACCTTGGGGTGCTCCTTGATTCAAAAATGACGATGTCAAAACATATATTAGCCACGGTCTCAAAGGCCTATAAAAGTCTGGGATTTGTTCTTCGCGTAAGTAAGCCTTTTTCTGACCCCGATTGCATAAAAAGGTTATACAATGCCTATGTTCGTAGCGTGCTTGAGTATTGCTGCGTTGTTTGGAGTCCTCACTACATAATTTATATTGATAAACTGGAAAATATTCAAGCTAAGTTCTTAAATGCTCTTAACTACCGCATGCATGTACAAGGATCTAGTAACTACAACGCGTTATGCAGTAATTATAATTTGCTTCCCTTGAAAGAAAGACGATCTTTGCTACAGATGCTATATTTACATGATATTTTTAGCAATAATATAGATAGCATTGAATTGAATTCCTTAGCTTTGCAACTAAGAACACCCGTTAGACGTACTAGACATTGCACATTATTTCACGTCCCGCTTAGTCGCTCTAATTATGGAAAACACTCAGTTATCAGCCGAATACTTAGATGTTATAACGAGAATTTCCAATCATTGGACATTTTTTATCACACGAAGCAATCTTTTAAAAATCAAGTCACAATTAATATAAAGTTAAAACTAAATTAATAAAACTATTTGACTGTATTATACCTAGGTATGTATTTTCTATATTTTGTATTCTTTGTATTTATATATCTATCTATTTGTGTAAAGCTTATATGCCTGATTCATGTTCATTGAAAAAACACATACATGCTCAAATGTCATACATACAAACTTACACACACACACACATACACTCTCTCTTAAGAACTCTTAACACACAAACTTGTTCACTTCTCTCACGAATAGGTACCACACCGCTCGTGTCTTGATAATTATTATATAGTTATTGAGTTTAATAATTCATAATCATATTCATAAGTTATTTCTGTCTTAAAATCAAAAAATATTCTTAATTAATGCTTATCTTTTGTTATAAATTATTATTATTTTTACTTGTATGCTTAATTTTGTATTTTGAAATTGATTCTTTGGTGTACTTTTGTTTGTTTAATTCTACCTACTCTAAAAAGTTTTACTGTGTAAAAATAGTGAACCTGTTATTGGCAATATGTATTTAACCTATTTTTTCTTGTTAGAATAGTCATAAGTGCTGTTGGTTCTGTGAACATTAAATAAATAAAAAATAAATAAATAAATTGCTAATTTTGAAGACTGGGTTTTTGGTCGAAAACTTCAAAATTTAGAACAGTAACTCAGCGTTTTTATTGTTTATTCGTGTAGATCTCGTCGATAACTTCCTTCAGAGGGGTCGAACTCCGCAATCGGCTTGAAAATAAAAAAGTTATTTGCAGAGAAGAGCAACCAAAAACCTAACCTAACCTAACCTGACCCAAACCTAACCTATCGTAGTTTACATAGTCATTTTGAAAATTTGTATTACTTAAATTGATTTTATTTTGTCAAACGCATTGAGGCGCTCCTTCTGACACCTCAATCAGCTACCTGCTTAGCAAAATTATATCGTTTTTGGTGCATCCAAATCGTATATTGCTAATTTTTCTATAGAAAACTGGGGTTTTGGTCGAAAACTTCAAAATTTAGTACAGTAACTCAGCGTTTTTATTGTTTATTCGTGTAGATCTCGTCGATGCCTTCCTTCAGAGGGGTCGAACTCCGCAATCGGCTTGAAAATAAAAAAGTTATTTGCAGAGAAGAGCAACCAAAAACCTAACCTAACCTAACCTAACCTAACCTGACCCAAACCTAACCTATCGTAGTTTACATAGTCATTTTGAAAATTTGTATTACTTAAATTGATTTTATTTTGTCAAACGCATTGAGGCGCTCCTTCTGACACCTCAATCAGCTACCTGCTTAGCAAAATTATATCGTTTTTGGTGCATCCAAATCGTATATTGCTAATTTTTCTATAGAAAACTGGGGTTTTGGTCGAAAACTTCAAAATTTAGTACAGTAACTCAGCGTTTTTATTGTTTATTCGTGTAGATCTCGTCGATACCTTCCTTCAGAGGGGTCGAACTCCGCAATCGGCTTGAAAATAAAATAGTTATTTGCAGAGAAGAGCAACCAAAAACCTAACTTAACCTAACCTAACCTAACCTAACCTGACCCAAACCTAACCTATCGTAGTTTACATAGTCATTTTGAAAATTTGTATTACTTAAATTGATTTTATTTTGTCAAACGCATTGAGGCGCTCCTTCTGACACCTCAATCAGCTACCTGCTTAGCAAAATTATATCGTTTTTGGTGCATCCAAATCGTATATTGCTAATTTTGAAGACTGGGTTTTTGGTCGAAAACTTCAAAATTTAGAACAGTAGCTCAGCATTTTTATTGTTTATTCGTGTAGATCTCGTCGATGCCTTCCTTCAGAGGGGTCGAACTCCGCAATCGGCTTGAAAATAAAAAAGTTATTTGCAAAGAAGAGCAACCAAAAACCTAACCTAACCTAACCTAACCTAACCTAACCTGACCCAAACCTAACCTATCGTAGTTTACATAGTCATTTTGAAAATTTGTATTACTTAAATTGATTTTATTTTGTCAAACGCATTGAGGCGCTCCTTCTGACACCTCAATCAGCTACCTGCTTAGCAAAATTATATCGTTTTTGGTGCATCCAAATCGTATATTGCTAATTTTTCTATAGAAAACTGGGGTTTTGGTCGAAAACTTCAAAATTTAGTACAGTAACTCAGCGTTTTTATTGTTTATTCGTGTAGATCTCGTCGATACCTTCCTTCAGAGGGGTCGAACTCCGCAATCGGCTTGAAAATAAAATAGTTATTTGCAGAGAAGAGCAACCAAAAACCTAACCTAACCTAATCTGACCCAAACCTAACCTATCGTAGTTTACATAGTCATTTTGAAAATTTGTATTACTTAAATTGATTTTATTTTGTCAAACGCATTGAGGCGCTCCTTCTGACACCTCAATCAGCTACCTGCTTAGCAAAATTATATCGTTTTTGGTGCATCCAAATCGTATATTGCTAATTTTTCTATAGAAAACTGGGGTTTTGGTCGAAAACTTCAAAATTTATTAGAGTAACTCAGCGTTTTTATTGTTTATTCGTGTAGATCTCGTCGATACCTTCCTTCAGAGGGGTCGAACTCCGCAATCGGCTTGAAAATAAAAAAGTTATTTGCAGAGAAGAGCAACCAAAAACCTAACCTAACCTAACCTGACCCAAACCTAACCTATCGTAGTTTACATAGTCATTTTGAAAATTTGTATTACTTAAATTGATTTTATTTTGTCAAACGCTTTGAGGCGCTCCTTCTGACACCTCAATCAGCTACCTGCTTAGCAAAATTATATCGTTTTTGGTGCATCCAAATCGTATATTGCTAATTTTTCTATAGAAAACTGGGGTTTTGGTCGAAAACTTCAAAATTTAGTAGAGTAACTTAGCGTTTTTATTGTTTATTCGTGTAGATCTCGTCGATACCTTCCTTCAGAGGGGTCGAACTCCGCAATCGGCTTGAAAATAAAAAAGTTATTTACAGAGAAGAGCAACCAAAAACCTAACCTAACCTAACCTAACCTGACCCAAACCTAACCTATCGTAGTTTACATAGTCATTTTGAAAATTTGTATTACTTAAATTGATTTTATTTTGTCAAACGCATTGAGGCGCTCCTTCTGACACCTCAATCAGCTACCTGCTTAGCAAAATTATATCGTTTTTGGTGCATCCAAATCGTATATTGCTAATTTTTCTATAGAAAACTGGGGTTTTGGTCGAAAACTTCAAAATTTAGTACAGTAACTCAGCGTTTTTATTGTTTATTCGTGTAGATCTCGTCAATACCTTCCTTCAGAGGGGTCGAACTCCGCAATCGGCTTGAAAATAAAAAAGATATTTGCAGAGAAGAGCAACCAAAAACCTAACTTTACCTAACCTAACCTGACCATAACCTAACCTATCGTAGTTTACATAGTCATTTTGAAAATTTGTATTACTTAAATTGATTTTATTTTGTCAAACGCATTGAGGCGCTCCTTCTGACACCTCAATCAGCTACCTGCTTAGCAAAATTATATCGTTTTTGGTGCATCCAAATCGTATATTGCTAATTTTTCTTTAGAAAACTGGGGTTTTGGTCGAAAACTTCAAAATTTATTAGAGTAACTCAGCGTTTTTATTGTTTATTCGTGTATATCTCGTCGATACCTTCCTTCAGAGGGGTCGAACTCCGCAATCGGCTCGAAAATAAAAAAGTTATTTGCAGAGAAGAGCAACCAAAAACCTAACCTAACCTAACCTAACCTAATCTGACCCAAACCTAAACTATTGTAGTTTACATAGTCATTTTGAAAATTTGTAGTACTTAAATTGATTTTATTTTGTCAAACGCATTGTGGCGCTCCTTCTGACACCTCAATCAGCTACCTGCTTAGCAAAATTATATCGTTTTTGGTGCATCCAAATCGTATATTGCTAATTTTTCTATAGAAAACTGGGTTTTTGGTCGAAAACTTCAAAATTCAGAACAGTAACTCAGCGTTTTTATTGTTTATTCGTGTAGATCTCGTCGATAACTTCCTTCAGAGGGGTCGAACTCCGCAATCGGCTTGAAAATAAAAAAGTTATTTGCAGAGAAGAGCAACCAAAAACCTAACCTAACCTAACCTAACCTAACCTGACCCAAACCTAACCTATCGTAGTTTACATAGTCATTTTGAAAATTTGTATTACTTAAATTGATTTTATTTTGTCAAACGCATTGAGGCGCTCCTTCTGACACCTCAATCAGCTACCTGCTTAGCAAAATTATATCGTTTTTGGTGCATCCAAATCGTATATTGCTAATTTTTCTATAGAAAACTGGGGTTTTGGTCGAAAACTTCAAAATTTATTAGAGTAACTCAGCGTTTTTATTGTTTATTCGTGTAGATCTCGTCGATACCTTCCTTCAGAGGGGTCGAACTCCGCAATCGGCTTGAAAATAAAAAAGTTATTTGCAGAGAAGAGCAACCAAAAACCTAACCTAACCTAACCTGACCCAAACCTAACCTATCGTAGTTTACATAGTCATTTTGAAAATTTGTATTACTTAAATTGATTTTATTTTGTCAAACGCTTTGAGGCGCTCCTTCTGACACCTCAATCAGCTACCTGCTTAGCAAAATTATATCGTTTTTGGTGCATCCAAATCGTATATTGCTAATTTTTCTATAGAAAACTGGGGTTTTGGTCGAAAACTTCAAAATTTAGTAGAGTAACTTAGCGTTTTTATTGTTTATTCGTGTAGATCTCGTCGATACCTTCCTTCAGAGGGGTCGAACTCCGCAATCGGCTTGAAAATAAAAAAGTTATTTACAGAGAAGAGCAACCAAAAACCTAACCTAACCTAACCTAACCTGACCCAAACCTAACCTATCGTAGTTTACATAGTCATTTTGAAAATTTGTATTACTTAAATTGATTTTATTTTGTCAAACGCATTGAGGCGCTCCTTCTGACACCTCAATCAGCTACCTGCTTAGCAAAATTATATCGTTTTTGGTGCATCCAAATCGTATATTGCTAATTTTTCTTTAGAAAACTGGGGTTTTGGTCGAAAACTTTAAAATTTATTAGAGTAACTCAGCGTTTTTATTGTTTATTCGTGTATATCTCGTCGATACCTTCCTTCAGAGGGGTCGAACTCCGCAATCGGCTTGAAAATAAAAAAGTTATTTGCAGAGAAGAGCAACCAAAAACCTAACCTAACCTAACCTAACCTAATCTGACCCAAACCTAAACTATTGTAGTTTACATAGTCATTTTGAAAATTTGTATTACTTAAATTGATTTTATTTTGTCAAACGCATTGTGGCGCTCCTTCTGACACCTCAATCAGCTACCTGCTTAGCAAAATTATATCGTTTTTGGTGCATCCAAATCGTATATTGCTAATTTTTCTATAGAAAACTGGGTTTTTGGTCGAAAACTTCAAAATTCAGAACAGTAACTCAGCGTTTTTATTGTTTATTCGTGTAGATCTCGTCGATAACTTCCTTCAGAGGGGTCGAACTCCGCAATCGGCTTGAAAATAAAAAAGTTATTTGCAGAGAAGAGCAACCAAAAACCTAACCTAACCTAACCTAACCTAACCTGACCCAAACCTAACCTATCGTAGTTTACATAGTCATTTTGAAAATTTGTATTACTTAAATTGATTTTATTTTGTCAAACGCATTGAGGCGCTCCTTCTGACACCTCAATCAGCTACCTGCTTAGCAAAATTATATCGTTTTTGGTGCATCCAAATCGTATATTGCTAATTTTTCTATAGAAAACTGGGGTTTTAGTCGAAAACTTCAAAATTTAGTGCAGTAACTCAGCGTTTTTATTGTTTATTCGTGTAGATCTTTTCGATACCTTCCTTCAGAGGGGTCGAACTCCGCAATCGGCTTGAAAATAAAAAAGATATTTGCAGAGAAGAGCAACCAAAAACCTAACCTAACCTAACCTAACCTGACCCAAACCTAACCTATCGTAGTTTACATAGTCATTTTGAAAATTTGTATTACTTAAATTGATTTTATTTTGTCAAACGCATTGAGGCGCTCCTTTTGACACCTCAATCAGCTACCTGCTTAGCAAAATTATATCGTTTTTGGTGCATCCAAATCGTATATTGCTAATTTTTCTATAGAAAACTGGGTTTTTGGTCGAAAACTTCAAAATTCAGAACAGTAACTCAGCGTTTTTATTGTTTATTCGTGTAGATCTCGTCGATAACTTCCTTCAGAGGGGTCGAACTCCGCAATCGGCTTGAAAATAAAAAAGTTAT